>JARFIZ010000011.1:0-474096 GCA_036325965.1 Sinopyrophorus schimmeli | reverse complement strand
AGTATTTTATTTATATAGCAATTTGTTGTAACTATTGTAATAAGCTCAGAAATAATTAATAACTTTTTTACTTGTTCTAAACTATTTCCGAAAAAGGAATTTTTTTTCGGAATTTAATAAAACTAATACAACAGCTGTTTAATGGGGGACTATCAGGAGTTTTTTATTTATATAGCAATTTGTTGCAACTATCCTAATAAGCCCAGAAAAAAATAATAACATTTCTACTTGTTCTAAATTATTTATTAAAATGCAAAAATTTTTTTTTGGAATTTAATAAAACTAATTTAATGGCTCTTTAATGGGGATTTTCAGGAGTATTTTATTTCTATTGTAATTTGTTGTAAGTATCCTAATAACCCCAGAAAAAATTAATAACTTTTCTACTTGTTCTAAATGATTTATTACAATGCCAATTTTTTTTCCGGAATATAATGAAACTAATACAAAGGCTGTTTAATTGGGACTTTTGGGGGCATTTTATTAGTACATCAATTTGTTGTAAGTCTGCTAATAAGCGCAGAAAAAATTAATAACTTTTTACTTGTTCTAAATCATTTCCAAAAAAGACAATTTTTTTTTCGTATATTAATAAAATTAATTCAACGGCTGTTTAATGGGGACCTTCAGGAGTATTTTATTTATATAGCAATTTGTTGTAACTATTCTAATAATCCCAGAAAAAATTAATAACTTTTCTGCTTGTTTTAAATTCTTTATTAAAATGCAAATTTTTTTTGGAATTTAATAAAACTAATTTGACGGCTGATTAATGGGGACCATCAGGAGTACTTTATTTATATAGCAATTTGTTGTAACTATCCTAATAAGCTCAGAAAAAATTAATAACTTTTTTACTTGTTCTAAATTATTTCCAAAAAAGGAAATTTTTTTTTCGGAATTGAATAAAACTAATTCAACGGCTGTTTAATGGGGACTTTCGGGAATATTTTATTTATATATCAATTTGTTGTAACTATTCTAATAAGCCGAGAAAAAATTAATAACTTTTCTACTTGTTCTAAGTTATTTAATGAAATACAAAATTGTTTTTTCGGAATTTAATGAAACTAATGGAAATGCTATTTAATTGGGATGATCAGGAGCATTTTATTTATATAGCAATTTGTTGTAACTCCGCTAATAAGTGCAGAAAAAAATTTATAACTTTTTGACTTGTTCTAAATTATTTATTAAAATGCAAATTTTTTTTTCAGAATAGGTATAATGAAACTAATGCAAGAGAGGTTTAATTGGGACTTTCTGGAGCATTTTATTTATATAGAAATTTGTTGTAACTGCAAATAAGCCCAGAAAAAATTAAAAACTGTTCTACTTGTTCTAAATTATTTGTGCTGATTACTGGTGTTTTAGATTTGGAAATTTTATTGGATAACTGCTGATTTTTAGTCTTGGTACTTTATTTTGTAGCGATTTTAGTTTATTAGTTTAATTTGATTTGTTTAGATTAAATGTGGATGGGAATTATTCGACTTTCAGTTGTGGATTTGTTGGTTCGTTGAAGACTTGTTTCTTCGAATGCACTTGATGTATTTATGATGGAATTTAATTGTTTATTTTGTCATCGTTGGAAGAAGAGTTGAACTTATTATTGTTAAGTGAGTATTAATTATTTTTTTTTATTTAACCAAGAGGGATTTGTTTGTTTACTGAGAAAAGTAAATAAGTTTTTCACAAAAGTATTTAACAAAATGCTTAATCGTTAAGACTCTTATTGAGGGCTTTATTTATTTTTTTGATTTCAACATTGAATGAGGTAATATTTCAAAAATACATGCTAACAACAAGGACAAACTATTTTAATATGTTATTTATTATAAAATAATACACAAATAATTGATATTAAAAAAAGCACAACATAATTGATTATATAATTTTCTTATGGTATCTACGAAATTCAAATAATTGTCAGACAAGTTTGCCTCCACCTTATTTCAATTGTGGTAGAGTTGAATCCTTTTTGAAATTGCTCACGTACTTTAGAACTGCCCCCCTTTGTTTGAATTATTTGATTTTCCTCAACTACCCCATATTAAATTTAGTTAGGCAAAGAGAACTGCAAGTTGGAATCTAAACTCTAATAGTAATTTATTTAAATCAATGGTTTAATTATATTAAAATGGTTTTTAATGTTTTATTCAAACAAAAAATTAAAATAAGATTATCGTTTTCGATTCCCGTTGGATTTAAACGAGTTAAAATTAATTCAAAAACCCAATGATTTCGTTTGATTCTTTTGTCTAATTTTATTAATTAATGCAACAAACTACCATTGATTTAACCTTAACTAAAGGTCTTTAATAATAAGTCTTACAAGTTGGTGATTTTGTTTCACATTTAATTTCATTTTATCAGTGCGATCACTGCTAAATAATTTTTAATTAATTAAAATTTTATCAATTCAATAATTTATAATTGGGTACAAGTCTAACACTCATAACAAATATTTTCAACAAGAAAATAAGGCGTTGGCAAAATTGAATTATTTTTTAAAATTGTTCCATGTAGTATTGATCTTTGACATCCAGAGAAAATATCCACCGAGTATTTTTTTCTTCTTAATTTCCTTTATAATCCTTGTGGTCTTTGGCTTTGCATATTCGCCGATCTCCATAAAATATTTACAATCTTTACAATCTTTACAATCTTCCAGCGATTGTGGGAGATTTTATAAAATCGGTAGCTTTTGATAAATTCCCTTAAAATTTATCGATTAATTATTTCTTTAATATTTAATATTTTAATTCTTACCAATGGATAGATTTTCCCATTTACAATGTAAAGTCCAATTAAAGCCACCTCTTACTAAAGGGCTTGAAGCATAAAGAAACGTGTCCGCATTTCTAATATCAATAACTGGTTATTGCAACATTGCAATGCTTTTCTCTAATTCTCAATATTAAATTTTCAATCCAATGAATGTTTACTTCAATGTGGCTGTCAAGAAAAATGGGTACATTTCCTGTTGCTTCCTTTGATCCAAAAATTCTTGCTCTTATAAGCCGCTTTCTGCCATTTCTTTTAAATCATTTTACTTTATCTCGTAATTTTACATCATGCATAATATAATTAGAAATATTGGCATGTAGGTTAATGAGATCCCTATGGTCATCGATTAGAACTATTGCCTGCAAAATATTGTTCGGTATTCGATTTATTATGGCATGTAAAGTCCTTTAAAGAGTAAACAGATGCTCATTATAGAAACAAATTCTTATACTTGCTGTAGGAAGATTATCTGGATATATACACTCTTCACATTAAAAGTATTAAAAGAAGCAGTTATTTCTTAGAAAATACCTTATATAATTAAATTAGCTTACAACTTATTTCTGGTATAGGGGATTTCTCTGTTCAAACTTAAGTTATTGCTTATGAGCACATTAAAGCCATAAATTTTGTATCCTTCATCTTGTAGAGCTTGGTCTTTCTCAGTTTTAACCATACAAAGATCATTTAATCTAGAAAATGTTGCAATTATATTTAGATGAAATATATATTATGGAATATACACCTTGTACTTTTCTGTTGATCTGTGTGACAGTTTTATTAATTTTGCACTGTTTAGATATTTGTCATGTGGTACATTTAGTAAATTTACTACCTTCCATATCTAAATGGTTATTGTGAACGTCTTTATTTATTTTTGTCCCTTCATAACTTGGAGTGTAATCTGAAGTAAAATTACTGCAATTATCAGAAACTACAGTCGAACTTCTATAAGTCAAACGTCGATAAGCCGAATTTTTCATAACTCGAACCTGTTTCACTACAACTTGCCTATTTCAACGTTAATATTTTTATATCGATAACTCGAATTCTTTTTAGCTTCCCTTCAGCCTCGACTTATCGAAGTTCGACTGTAGTTGTAAATACAAATATAAAGAAAAACACCACGTAATGGGGCAAATCTTATTCCATATAAAAACTATTTATTAATACTAACCATTGAAAAAATTGTTAATAATACTAGTTTGTTAATTAAAACATCCATGACTGAGGTTAGATGTGTTACATGTATCTCTTTCAAGTGACTGTTGAAGAAGTTATCGGCTTCTTGGTTGCTTAACTGTAAATATTGATTTTAACGTCTGATTTAAAGCAGTTGTAATTAAATGTGTGTTTACTGTTTCTTTAAACTTTTCATTCATTAATCAATTTAATAAGTAAACAATGCAGTTAACTTTATAACCTATAAAAAAAAACAATGCATCAAACTATGGTTTTATTCAGTAATTTATACGAACGGTGTTGTTAATGAGGAAATCATTTGAGGTCATTGTATGTATTTTGGCCGATCAAAATTTATACATTGTTTAATTGTTATTGATGTAAATAACCATGGTACACCTATTAAAATAGTTTCTATTAATTTGGATAGTTTAAAAAGCTTTTTAATCACATGTGAGTGTTATAAATAAAACTAATTAATTAATAAATTACATTAAAACAATTGTGTTTACAGAATTTTACAAAAGATCTACGCATCACTAAAATTAATGGAGCAATATTGAGGAAACAAAATGAACTGCAAAGTATTAGTATAACTATGAGATTGGAGAGCCCATTTATCTTTAATTTAATGAAGCTTTTGTGGATCTTGTTGCTCAACATTAGAATGCTGAATAAAATCTGCTTCTTCTTTTAATGTAAGTTCAAGGAACATAATTGATTATAGTAATATCATAACTATTTATTTTTAGTGCAGTTTGAGTACTATTTGACATATAAATCGGTCTATATTCCTCAAGTATTTATTATATCTGTGGTTGAACAATTACCGAAACAAATTAACCCGCCACACCATCCAGACACCAATGTATAAGAAGCATTTTTTCCATTTATGGTTTAGTTAAGTGTGAGTAAAACGTTATGTGTTTTTTAAAATTAAATATTTATTGTATGAGTGTTAAATTAATTAATCAATTGTCATTTATAAATAATTAAAAAGCTCGGTGCATTTTGAAGTAAGTTTGTTTTAAAATTTATTTCATTATCTTAGTACCGAATTAATTTTTGTTTTCATTGTTTTTTAATTATTATAAGAATTTATTTAGACTTACATTTTTTTTTAATTACAATGTTTTTAATTTAACAGGTGGCACTTTGCGTCAATCCCCCCGAAGATCTCTTCGTGCATGAAATGCTGCAATTTCCACAACTTATTCTTTGAGGACACTTCCACTGTCTTGGAAGTTACAGAAGAGAGGAAAAATATTGAAATAATTTTTAAGATATAATGTCTAAGAAATATCAAGGTTTTTTTTGACACACAAGGGAACTTTTGGTCCCAAAATGCAAAGAAGAAAAGAGCAAAGGTATTGTAAAATGAACTGCACATATTTCTTTTCCACACACTCACAACTCATTCACATTCTATAAAGATAGATTTGTTATTGATTTATAATTCGTATATAAATTTTATTATTGCTAACTATTCTTCCAAATTATAGTCTCACCATAATTCAGCTTAAATATTTTCGTAGCTTAATCTTTATCTTTATTTTAATTGTTTAGATCTGTATATACTTACTTTGAATTTAATTATTGTCGCCTTCATTTACAGTTTATTTTAACAAATATATTCTTCACTTCAATTTTTCCTTTGCGTTTTCACTTCGCTTTGTCCTTTTGGATGTTTTTTTACTGCATCTACTGGGGGCCTATCTCTTGCCATTCTATTAACATGATTAAATCCTTATTAATATAAACATTTATTAATGATTTTACTATTTTTACTCTTTAATGATTTCTTGCAGATTTTTCTTATTTTTACTTTCTCGATTTAACTCTATTATTTATTTGTGTTTATTTATTTCAACTTCTACTTCCACATTAATTTTAGTTTGCGCTGTTAATGTAATGCATGGGTAGTTGCAGAAGTTGATTTCTAAAATTTATTTCATAAGTGTTAACAAATTTAATTTTGGTCGGATATAAAATTGAATTGATGTTACTTGAAAACTTAGTTTAAGGATTTTTTGATAATTCATTTCATCAATGGCCAACCATCAATTCACCGCGAAATCAACCCAAGAAAGATAATGATGGTGTATTTTTGATTTCTTGTGGTGTTGGCTGGGAATTGACCAGGTGTTGGTTTGCCTAAGTATATTGTGGAAGAGCGTAGCTACCTTGAACCACAACTTCGCCATATGAAACAAAAGCAACTAAAAAGATGTATGTTTATAATAATTCGGTTAATAATGATTTAAAAGAAGAGATACCTAAAGGTACTCATTCGCCTGCAGATCAGTCAAAGACAATTACATATAAAGGCCATCGATAGATTACAGCCTTCAGTTTAAGTGAATCTTACAATAGACTTGTGTGTCGATAGCCTATATATGCAATTGACCTTGTCTAATCTGCAGTTCTGGACTACAGGTGAACTGTAAGGGAATGAGTACTTTAAAATAGCTCTCATTGTGAGGCTTTGTTATCAAAGGTATGTCTTCTTTAGAAGTCTGTTTGTTAAGAGTACTTTGAGATTCCACACACTTAATTGTCTCAATGAGATTAACAACACAAAGAATTATTTAACGATATTTTGCGAATAGTTTATAAACACTACATGTTATTTGTAATCATGCAAAGGTTCATCACGTCCAGATAGGGCTCCACGAAGTAAAAAATGTTGACAAACTCTAATATGTCATGGTCTTGTCAAAAAAAGAATGCGATCGGCAGTGGCTCAATATCCGGCTACGGGTTTTTAACATTCTCAAATAATTTAAACCTGGATTTTTGTTCTGAATTGCAATAGCAGTGTCCATTTCACCCCCATTATTTATTTTAATTCCTAATAGAAAATCAATTTCTTCTTCTAAATCAAAATCTTGTAAAGGAAATTCCATTCCACTACTCAAAACTCTACAATTTAAGGTGTGTGGAAGTACTTCTTTGAGTTAGATATTAATTTCTTTGTAATCTGGAATGTAATTATATAAGGAAATAATTTACATCACCTGTGAATCACACTAATATTTGTTTAAAGTAGTAATTAATTGTTATACATTGTTATTTATAGTTAATTATTTACTTTTCCCACAGGATAAAAAAGCCCATTTGTCCAAATGCGTCCAACGAAGTAGACAACCTCTACGGTCGTGTTTGGAATAATAGCGGCATTTTTTTTTTAACTTTGTAAAGTGTAACCCGTGTATATTAGATGGCGATAGTTGTGTTATTTGATGTTAAAAATAATTCGCACTTGTAATGTCAATTTAGTTTTATTTATATTACTACGAAAAATTGCTAATAGTTAATCACCTGCAAGACGTAAATAATTAACAATTTTCTTTTTAAATTAACTTTAGTACAGTAAAACATGTTTTGATTTCAGATGCAAAGGGTAGGATTGTTCATTAATAAAGATGTGTGTTTTCATAAAAGCAATGAGATCAGTTTCTCAGGTCAAAGACAAGGAAGTCTCCAACAAGAAAGACATCTAAGTGGATCCCATCAAGGAATTAGAAAACCAACAACTTGTTAAATACTGAGTGAGTACTTTTATTCTCTACCCCTTTAGCCTTTTAATTGCCTTAGTAATATAAAGGATTAATTCAAGTAATTTCTAAATTTTAACTTGTGTCTTAAAACTGAATACTTTTGCAATTTAAAACATTTCAAAAACACAACACAATCTTTATGACTAATTAGGTTGAAATTCAACATTCATCTTTTATGTAACATTCTTTATTATATATGCAAGGCCATCATTGGTATACCCCATCATTTTGTGATAATAAACTGATTAATTTTTAGTAATGAAATTTTTATTTATTTTTATTTATAATACCTCGAAAAATTGCTAATAGTCAATCACCTGCAAGACGTATATAATTAACAATTTTCTTTTTACTATTTCAGTGTTTTCGTCACCATTGTGGATATGTAGTACATGTGCAAATGTCCAGATATCCAGATGCCGGTTAGAGTCCACATCGTAAGGCCACGACTGTAATGTACAGAAATGTATCTAGGTCGTTAATTTTGTATTCCAGGTTTGTAAATTAGACAATATCAAGTGTCAAAACTATCTTGTTCGGTACTTTGAAATTTTTGAGCTGATTTTAAACAGCCAACCTGCGTTGATCAAACTATGCGAATAAGAAGGCCAATTTTAGTTCTGAGACAACGAACTAAAAACTGTTATATCTTTTAACTTGCATTGTTTTGACACTTGACTGTAAACAATTTATTTAAGTGTTAATACTCATTATTCTGTGTTTTCATTTTGTGTACACTTGTAAATATTTAGTTATTTTTAAAAATATGCAAACCACCCTACCTTCATTTAATTATTGAAACATGTGTTTACAATATGTTTATTTTTACAACTTTCATAAACTTTTTAATGCTTCCACAATTATTTATTCTTTCAACTTGTTTAAAATTTACATTAGGTATATTTTTTCCTTATTATTCCTAGTTTTATTTGGACATCGGTTAAGCGAATACATGTATTTTATTGTAAGAAATTGAATATTTGTTTGATGTTTAAATTTAAATTAATGAATCCTGTGTAGTTTATTAACAATTTAAGTGTGCGTCTTTAAGACGTCATTATATTAGGGCCACATCGGTTTGTAGTTTATTTTATAAGTGTTAACCAATTTAATTTTGGCCGGATGAAAAATTGAATGGATGTTAGTTCAAAATTCAGTTTAAGGATCTTTAGATAATACATTTTATCGAGAGCCAACCATCAATTCACCGTGAAATAAATCCAAGAAAGAGGACTGCTGGACCAGCGAAAAAAAAACGCTTAGTTTTAATTTATATATTAAGTTATGTAGTTAATTATAAGTAAGGGGATGTACAGGGGGAGACTTGGGAAAATAAATATAATTTCTGTACACGGCTCTTTTTTTATTTTAAAATTTACCTACATAAAAAAATAAAAAAATTAGAGAAAACTTTGTCAACACGCTTTAAAAATTTTTGATTTCGAATACCTCCTCATATATCATATGATCCTGATACAAATTGACAAAATTTCGTTCGGTTTGCAAAATTAAGAAAACTATAGCCGCAGGCTACAAAAAATTTTGAAGAAAACTTGGACAAAATGCACTAAATTGTATCGATTTGTAACAGGAGTACAGAAGTGAGAAAAGGTTAGTCGAAACTTTTGGCGGGAATAAAAAAAAAGGTTAGCCAAAATAGATTTTTGCAAAAATGTAATTTCAAATCGCGAGTTACGGTCGGCCGAGTCGGCCGAGTCGGCCGAGGGTTTATCTTAGAGATTTTTAAAAATATTTTTCAAATCACGAGAATCCTACAGTCATTCGTCATTCGTCATTCGTCTCGTTCGGCTCGTTGCTCGTTGGATTTTTCTTAGAGATTTTTAAAAATTTTATTCTTCGACCGGTATGGGAATCGAACACGAGACCATTTGAACAAACAACCGATCTCTAACCATCTGAGCTATGGCGTTGTTATACAGAGTAAGTGTTTTAAACCTTATAAAGTACACGTTCTATAATATTAATTTAAAATTTATTTCTTACAAATATCAAACAAAAGTCTTTTACCACTGAGCTACCAAGCTCTATGCTTTACCTGTGTTTTAAATTAAATAAATAGTAATGTGCCTATTTATCATTTGCAAAAATTTAATTGTTCAAATCGCGAGTTACGGTCGGCCGAGTCGGCCGAGTCGGCCGAGGGTTTATCTTAGAGATTTTTAAAAATATTTTTCAAATCACGAGTATCCTACAGTCATTCGTCATTCGTCATTCGTCTCGTTCGGCTCGTTGCTCGTTGGATTTTTCTTAGAGATTTTTAAAAATTTTATTCTTCGACCGGTATGGGAATCGAACACGAGACCATTTGAACAAACAACCGATCGCTAACCATCTGAGCTATGGCGTTATACATTAAATAGTGTGCTTTAGAGCTTTAGTACTTTAGTATATACCTTTAAAACAAATAATTTTTGAAGTTATAACTTTAAAAATTATTTTTAATTGATCACGTAGTTAGATGTGAACCCCACTCACTTAGATTTAATCCCACTTTTTAGCTGGTCTTACAATTAATTTTTATTAAAAGACATGTAACGATAAAGACTCTTTATTGTATATATTAAAATTGGTACATTTTACACATTTTATTACAATAAAAAGTTGCAACCCTAACGATTGCTTTTTTACAGAGTTTAAATTTAACAGTTAAGAAGTTTGAATCACATATTTTTAAAGTCCGCGGCTTCAGAAATATTTAATTCAAACTTCTTATCTGTTTTAAATTATAGATTTTTAATATAATTAATTTTTTTATCTTAATTAAATAATTATATTAACTAATTAATTAATTAAAATAACCAAGTTTTAATATAATAAAAAGTTGCAACCCTTACGATTGCTTTTATTGTAATGAATTAAGAAGAAACCTTATGGGTAATGTATAAACTAAGAGTGATTTGCACGTCAATCTTGGGATTGCAACTTTTTTTACAATTACATTACAATTACATACTATAAATAAAAAGGAAAAGGAAGGTGTTTTAAGTGTGTGTGAAAGGATAAAATAATAATATGTGGGTGGAGTGGCGTTACTTTATAAAAGTAATAATAAATATACGTTAAGTGCCCTTCAAAGTGCTACATAAGTCAAGGGAAGACAACAAAGAAGGTAAGTATTTAAAAAATAAAGAAGTGAAATATTAATAATACAAATTAGAATTACAAAGAGAGGGTAACTTTAGAAGAAAAATTGTTAGTGTAACACTTAAAATAAACAATTGAAAACAATGTTGAATACAACTGAAATTTGTAATTACTTTTTTTAAACCGAACGTTTTCATTAAGAAATCTTAAAATAATTAAAGCCACCCAAAAATGAAATTTAAAGTGTCTCAAAAGTACACGCGTTACTCTAATTTATAAAATGTGTATCTGTGTGTTTGTGTGGAAAGAACATATAGATTTCATCTTACCATTAGTGGATCTTCGATCCTTACCCCTTATTTGAGGGCGCATTATTCCTTTGTGTGTTAGAGGCCCTAATAGTTCTTAGATGTTGTTTAATAATACTTAAATTAAATTAACACAACCCCTCTTTATTTTTACATTTTCTAGTTACAAATATAAATCTTTCCCCTCCCTCTGCGATGTGTACTGCGTTTAATTTGTAATTTGATTGTACTTTTTTAATAATAAGATTTATTATTAATAAGTTCTAAACTGCATATAAATTTATATTAATTTCAAATGCTTAATGAAAAAGACAATTTCCAATTCAAAGAAAACAATTTAGAAAAATAAATAAAAACCAAAATAATCAAAAGTATTTTAAGAGTGTAGTGTGTAATAAACTTATAAACTACCCTAATACAATGGGTCAAACAGTGGGGCCCCCGTGCACAGCACAGGTAGCCACCGACTGCCTTCAGCTAAGAAGACACAACACCTAAGAACATACCTTGGCATACCGTGCTACTATATTATTCATTTTTACTAAAATTAAACGATCTTGATGACAAGATGACAAGAGTAATTTTTTTTTGAAAACGATTATGAAATCATTTCATAAAAAAATTACTTTTGAAAAACTCTTCTCAACAATTCTGCATACAAAAATTCCGTATAATATTAAATAAATTAATGTCTATGATACAAGAACTCTAGATATGCATCTTCCATCGATGATCCCGTTGCTGCTGCTGGATCAGATTACCCAAAGGCCCCTGGATTGTAGTCTTTGAAGACGAACCAAGAATAATTTCCTTGCGAAAGTATTTTCTAAGACGCCTGTTTGCCGATTTATGGTTTATAAGATGGGCGTCGAGACCTCTAAAAAATTAAAGAATATTATTAAAGGATAAAATATAAGTTCAAACTTTTAACCATCATTAATATTAAATAAAGATTGGCCAGTAATATTTATCAAAAAATTTTATTTTAGAGGGGAAGAACGGGGAAATGACACCGGTTATAGTTACGAGGGGTACATAGGAACATCCCCTGGCAATATAAAGCAATTCTATTTTTTTCATTTTTTCTCAAAAAGACATGGGTTAAAACCCATCGATTTTGAATTTTCAAAACGTTTTCCCAAAGCTTTGGAATAGCACGCCTATGGTTTCTTAGGCCTATCTGAAGCCAAAACAGATGCCAAATCCGAATATGTATAGTTTTTAAATAGTGGTCCGTAAATAACGGCGCTACAATTTTTTGAAAGTTCAAAATCGTGCCAAAATGAGCTGCTAAAATTGCAATTTTTATCAGATTACCCAAAGGCCCTGGATTGTAGTCTTTGAAGACGAACCAAGAATAATTTCCTTGCAAAGTATTTTCTAAGACGCCTGTTTGCCGATTTATGGTTTATAAGATGGGCGTCGAGACTCTAAAAATTAAAGAATATTATTAAAGGATAAAATATAAGTTCAAACTTTTAACCATCATTAATATTAAATAAAGATTGGCCAGTAATATTTATCAAAAATTTTATTTTAGAGGGAAGAACGGGAAATGACACCGGTTATAGTTAGGGGGGTACGTAGGAACATCCCTGGCAATATAAAGCAATTCTATTTTTTCATTTTTTCTCAAAAAGACATGGGTTAAAACCCATCGATTTTGAATTTTCAAAACGTTTTCCCAAAGCTTTGGAATAGCACGCCTATGGTTTCTTAGGCCTATCTGAAGCCAAAACAGATGCCAAATCCGAATATGTATAGTTTTTAAATATTGGTCCGTAAATAACGGCGCTACAATTTTTTGAAAGTTCAAAATCGTGCCAAAATGAGCTGCTAAAATTGCAATTTTTTATGTTCGAAAAATTTACGTTGCGCCCTATATTTTTTACATGTATCTTATGTAAAAAAGCCTCAGGATTCCGAATCCGTGTCGTTTGTAATGATTGGATCGAAAATAAGGGCGCTACGATTTTTTTTGTGAATCAAGGGGTACGTTTTCTTATTCATTTAATTTGTATCGAAAATTTTTATTTTAGAGGGGAAGCGCGGGGAAATGACACCGGTTATAGTTAGTAGGGGTACGTAGGAACATCCCCTGGCAATATAAAGCAATTCTATTTTTTTCATTTTTTCTCAAAAAGACATGGGTTAAAACCCATCGATTTTGAATTTTCAAAACGTTTTCCCAAAGCTTTGGAATAGCACGCCTATGGTTTCTTAGGCCTATCTGAAGCCAAAACAGATGCCAAATCCGAATATGTATAGTTTTTAAATATTGGTCCGTAAATAACGGCGCTACAATTTTTTGAAAGTTCAAAATCGTGCCAAAATGAGCTGCTAAAATTGCAATTTTTTATGTTCAAAAAATTTACGCTGCGCCCTATATTTTTTTTACATGTATCTTATGTAAAAAAGCCTCAGGATTCCGAATCCGTGTCGTTTGTAATGATTGGATCGAAAATAAGGGCGCTACGATTTTTTTTGTGAATCAAGGGTACGTTTTCTTATTCATTTAATTTGTATCGAAAATTTTTATTTTAGAGGGGAAGCGCGGGGAAATGACACCGGTTATAGTTAGTAGGGGTACGTAGAACATCCCTGGCAATATAAAGCAATTCTATTTTTTTCATTTTTTCTCAAAAAGACATGGGTTAAAACCCATCGATTTTGAATTTTCAAAACGTTTTCCCAAAGCTTTGGAATAGCACGCCTATGGTTTCTTAGGCCTATCTGAAGCCAAAACAGATGCCAAATCCGAATATGTATAGTTTTTAAATATTGGTCCGTAAATGACGGCGCTACAATTTTTTGAAAGTTCAAAATCGTGCCAAAATGAGCTGCTAAAATTGCAATTTTTTATGTTCCGAAAATTTACGCTGCGCCCTACATTTTTTTTACATGTATCTTATGTAAAAAAGCCTCAGGATTCCGAATCCGTGTCGTTTGTAATGATTGGATCGAAAATAAGGGCGCTACGATTTTTTTTGTGAATCAAGGGGTACGTTTTCTTATTCATTTAATTTGTATCAAAAATTTTTATTTTAGAGGGAAGCGCGGAAATGACACCGGTTATAGTTAGTAGGGTACGTAGGAACATCCCTGGCAATATAAAGCAATTCTATTTTTTCATTTTTTCTCAAAAAGACATGGGTTAAAACCCATCGATTTTGAATTTTCAAAACGTTTTCCCAAAGCTTTGGAATAGCACGCCTATGGTTTCTTAGGCCTATCTGAAGCCAAAACAGATGCCAAATCCGAATATGTATAGTTTTTAAATATTGGTCCGTAAATAACGGCGCTACAATTTTTTGAAAGTTCAAAATCGTGCCAAAATGAGCTGCTAAAATTGCAATTTTTTATGTTCAAAAAATTTACGTTGCGCCCTATATTTTTTACTGTATCTTATGTAAAAAGCCTCAGGATTCCGAATCCGTGTCGTTTGTAATGATTGGATCGAAAATAAGGGCGCTACGATTTTTTTGTGAATCAAGGGTACGTTTTCTTATTCATTTAATTTGTATCGAAAATTTTTATTTTAGAGGGAAGCGCGGGAAATGACACCGGTTATAATTAGTAGGGTACGTAGGAACATCCCTGGCAATATAAAGCAATTCTATTTTTTTCATTTTTTCTCAAAAAGACATGGGTTAAAACCCATCGATTTTGAATTTTCAAAACGTTTTCCCAAAGCTTTGGAATAGCACGCCTATGGTTTCTTAGGCCTATCTGAAGCCAAAACAGATGCCAAATCCGAATATGTATAGTTTTTAAATATTGGTCCGTAAATAACGGCGCTACAATTTTTTGAAAGTTCAAAATCGTGCCAAAATGAGCTGCTAAAATTGCAATTTTTTATGTTCGAAAAATTTACGTTGCGCCCTATATTTTTTTTACTTGTATCTTATGTAAAAAAGCCTCAGGATTCCGAATCCGTGTCGTTTGTAATGATTGGATCGAAAATAAGGGCGCTACGATTTTTTTTGTGAATCAAGGGGTACGTTTTCTTATTCATTTAATTTGTATCGAAAATTTTTATTTTAGAGGAAGCGCGGAAATGACACCGGTTATAATTAGTAGGGTACGTAGAACATCCCTGGCAATATAAAGCAATTCTATTTTTTTCATTTTTTCTCAAAAAGACATGGGTTAAAACCCATCGATTTTGAATTTTCAAAACGTTTTCCCAAAGCTTTGGAATAGCACGCCTATGGTTTCTTAGGCCTATCTGAAGCCAAAACAGATGCCAAATCCGAATATGTATAGTTTTTAAATATTGGTCCGTAAATGACGGCGCTACAATTTTTTGAAAGTTCAAAATCGTGCCAAAATGAGCTGCTAAAATTGCAATTTTTTATGTTCCGAAAATTTACGTTGCGCCCTACATTTTTTTTACATGTATCTTATGTAAAAAAGCCTCAGGATTCCGAATCCGTGTCGTTTGTAATGATTGGATCGAAAATATGGGCGCTACGATTTTTTTTGTGAATCAAGGGGTACGTTTTCTTATTCATTTAATTTGTATCAAAAATTTTTATTTTAGAGGAAGCGCGGGAAATGACACCGGTTATAATTAGTAGGGTACGTAGGAACATCCCTGGCAATATAAAGCAATTCTATTTTTTCATTTTTCTCAAAAGACATGGGTTAAAACCCATCGATTTTGAATTTTCAAAACGTTTTCCCAAAGCTTTGGAATAGCACGCCTATGGTTTCTTAGGCCTATCTGAAGCCAAAACAGTGCCAAATCCGAATATGTATAGTTTTTAAATATTGGTCCGTAAATAACGGCGCTACAATTTTTTGAAAGTTCAAAATCGTGCCAAAATGAGCTGCTAAAATTGCAATTTTTTATGTTCGAAAAATTTACGTTGCGCCCTATATTTTTTTTACTTGTATCTTATGTAAAAAAGCCTCAGGATTCCGAATCCGTGTCGTTTGTAATGATTGGATCGAAAATAAGGGCGCTACGATTTTTTTTGTGAATCAAGGGGTACGTTTTCTTATTCATTTAATTTGTATCGAAAATTTTTATTTTAGAGGGGAAGCGCGGGGAAATGACACCGGTTATAATTAGTAGGGGTACGTAGGAACATCCCCTGGCAATATAAAGCAATTCTATTTTTTTCATTTTTTCTCAAAAAGACATGGGTTAAAACCCATCGATTTTGAATTTTCAAAACGTTTTCCCAAAGCTTTGGAATAGCACGCCTATGGTTTCTTAGGCCTATCTGAAGCCAAAACAGATGCCAAATCCGAATATGTATAGTTTTTAAATATTGGTCCGTAAATAACGGCGCTACAATTTTTTGAAAGTTCAAAATCGTGCCAAAATGAGCTGCTAAAATTGCAATTTTTTATGTTCGAAAAATTTACGTTGCGCCCTATATTTTTTTTACATGTATCTTATGTAAAAAAGCCTCAGGATTCCGAATCCGTGTCGTTTGTAATGATTGGATCGAAAATAAGGGCGCTACGATTTTTTGTGAATCAAGGGTACGTTTTCTTATTCATTTAATTTGTATCGAAAATTTTTATTTTAGAGGGAAGCGCGGAAATGACACCGGTTATAGTTAGTAGGGTACGTGGGAAAACATCCCTGGCAATATAAAGCAATTCTATTTTTTTCATTTTTTCTCAAAAAGACATGGGTTAAAACCCATCGATTTTGAATTTTCAAAACGTTTTCCCAAAGCTTTGGAATAGCACGCCTATGGTTTCTTAGGCCTATCTGAAGCCAAAACAGATGCCAAATCCGAATATGTATAGTTTTTAAATATTGGTCCGTAAATAACGGCGCTACAATTTTTTGAAAGTTCAAAATCGTGCCAAAATGAGCCGCTAAAATTGCAATTTTTTATGTTCGAAAAATTTACGTTGCGCCCTATATTTATTTTACATGTATCTTATGTAAAAAAGCCTCAGGATTCCGAATCCGTGTCGTTTGTAATGATTGGATCAAAAATAAGGGCGCTACATTTTTTTTTTTGAATCAAGGGGTGCGTTTTTTTATTATTTAGTTTTATCGAAAATTTTTATTTTAGAGCGAGAGCGCCGGAAAATGACACCGGCTATAGTTATTAGGGGTACGTAGGAACATCCCCTTGCAATATAAAGCAATTCTATTTTTTTTCATTTAAAAAAAAACATGGACTAACCCCTTGCGATTTTTGGGAAAAAATGAAAAAAAGAGAATTGCTTTATATTGCAAGAGGATGTTCCTATGGTACGTACCACTAGGAACTATAGCCCGTGTCATTTCCCGACACTTTCCCTCTAAAACAATTTTTTTTGCTTTTTTAAAATTAAATTTGGCTTTAAATGGAAACTTTTAAAACGCAATAACTTTTTTAAAAACATAGTTTAATTAAACATTAAAGACTTAAACCCTTATTTAAATATTAAATGCTGTATAACAATTTTAAATTCAAATAAAATAACTAATGGTCTTGAGACTTGTTTATAACTTGTCTACCAAATTTGCTATTAAAAACAATTATAATAAACAATATATAAATTTATATAATTTATAATATATAATTTATATATTTATAAAATGTCCAACCATTTTCGACTACTTTTTGAAAATACAAATTAATTAAATTGCATTTAATCAAAATTTTAATAAAAGTTTTTGAATATATTTTGGCAAATATTGGTAATAATTTTAAATGTCCCAACCCCAACCAACGACTCTTCAATTAGTACCTGTGATTTTAAATTTAAATACGTATTGTTATACAAATTACAACTTAGTCATGGGCTATCATAATGCAGGAAAGGTCGTTACATTTCTACCTGTCCTGATAAGATAATTAGCAAAGCCAAAGCATGGAAATCCTTTGTTTGAACGCCCCAAGTTTTTATTTTAGAATAAAATCTTCAAATAATTTTAATTAACCCCAATTTAAAAGTATCAACAACCACCCATATTTTTTATTACTGTCTACAGAAAAAAAAATTGTTTTAGTTATACGAACCTGAAGAAGAATATATTTCACTTGGTAAGTCGATATCCTAAGGGAGGTTGGAAGTAATCCCTCACAAAAACTCTGTAAAATAAAAAAATAAAAATTCATTAGTTGTAAATCGCTTGCAGAAGTTTAAAATTTAATAAAGATATAATATGATTTGAAATTCACCTTAGATTAAGGGTTGCAGTACAAATTTGAAAAGAGCGATTCAAAACAAGTCCGCTTGCTTCGGTGTTTAACACAAAACTGTTAAAATTTTTAAACGTACAATTATCGTAACGTTAGATAAAGACCGATATCACTCGTGTCACTGCACCCAAAGATAAGATGCAAAAACCCTCGATTAAGTCGATGCTTTATGTAAATTTTAAGTACATATATATTCTGTAATAAAATTATTTACTTTAATTAAATGTAAAGCATCCAAAAATCAAATCCACAAAGAAAACCTAAATAAATTTAAAATTAACTTACAGTGAACATCATCTCCGATGGTCCTCCATAAAAGGCACTCACATTTTAATTTATTTATTTATATAAAATTGATTAGTTTAACATCAATCCATAAATAAATAATTAATTTCCTACTACAATGTCGGCTTATACTCAGGAAGGGAACTAAAATAAAAATATTATAAATTAGTGAATATTGCCATATCTAAAATTCGTTAATTTCGGCAAGGCCATCGTTCATCAAAGAAGTCCTACCAAAAACTGAACCCCGATCATTGTCGTTTTTTCCTATTTTTGCATTTTTCAGGAGCTCTTTGCAGATTTCCGAAATTCTTGCTGATCAGAACAAAACGTCACCTCTGGAAATGGAAGACATCTCGCCACTTAATATTTAAATGAAAGTTTTACAATGTCTATTTTTCATAATACGCAAAATAATTATATAAATACAAAATTAATAACGAGCAACTACTTTATGGGTATTTTGCTGTAATATTTGCTAAAAATTCCTAATTAAAGAGGGATACATACGAAACAAAAATGGCAGCATAAATAGAATTAGAGTTTTCACCTCTACTCCACTTATGAATACATAAATACATACAGAAAATTAATATAAGCCAAATTAACATATTTTATACAGGATTTGCTATAAGTTAATTTTTTAGAATATAAAACGTTCCATGTTTCCACAAAACTCGCAGAAACTTAAACTGGGTTTCATAAATTATAACTTACAATACAATGTACAATATTATAAATATTAATGCATCCCTTTTTTTTAAACTAAAGTATACTTATAAACCAATCTAAAACTTGTACTTTCTGATCATAATTCAACAAAATATATTATTATTATTAGTAATAGTATTAACAGGGTTTACTTTAAGCGTTAGTTAACAATTTAATACTCGTTTCTGAATGATTATGATGAAAACTGTTAGTGCTCTTAACGATTAGTTAAAGTTCATTTTTAAAATTGCAACAAAAAATTAATTAATGCGGTATGCTTAAAACAAGCGCTTAAAGTTACCCTATTTCCATAAATTATTATACATAGGTATTTATTAGAATCGACAGAGTGATGATAATAAGTGTAAAGTAGCACGTTACATGTCGATAGTTCCGATATAAAAACGGTGGTATTTCTCTTTGCACTTGAAACATTACAAAATACCACCCCGCACATATTTCTTGTATTTACATTGCATTACAAATCTAACTTATTGTAAAATGCATCGTGATGTAAATTACCACTAACTATAGTTTATTTATTTATATATGTATATATAAATATAAATTAAATGCTTTTAGTATTTACGTGTGTGTTTAACACATTTATAACTACTCTATGTTGTAGTAACATTATAAGTCGAGAGCCATGCCGCTGGTCACAATTCTAACTTGTTATTTGTTAAGTCTTTTCTTCTAAACACTTAAATAAATAGAACATATAGGAGAAAATTGCCTGCTGTATGCTTGTTGCTTTGTAGTTTCTTTGAATATCTTACCAGCTGCCGTAAAATTAATTCAATATCATTTCAAAGAGGGTGAAATTTTTTGATACTTCTACAACACTTACAAAGTTCACTTAGCCACCAATTTCTTTTAGAACTGTACGATATAACCTTAAGGATTTAATTAATTACACTCCTTCACATAAGTTCTGAGACTTGAATTAATTTCAAACAAAGAGCAGTTATAACGTTTTCCCAACAATTTAGATTCAAAGACATAAATGCAATTATTTTAATTTCGATGGCAATTTTGAAACTATGAGTTCAATTTGCTCAAAATCAACGTTTCCTAAAGTTTCAAGGCTTATTGATTCGTTTAACTTCGTGTAAGAATCTAAAATGCTTTAGTCAGCAAAATAGAAACAGTTTAGAAGCATCAATAAATTCACACTCGATTGTAATCTTTGTACATATTGCCTAGCAAGCATTTTAACATAAAATACTATTAAGTGGTAACTGTAGTTTTACAAAGTGAACAACCAGCAATAAATCTTTCACGTCGATTATAAAATGACAAAGATTACAATTTTATGATATAAGTAAGAACATTGATATTACCATTACAATAAATTAACACGAATGTACCCTGATTTACGTTTAAATTTCAGTTAACGCTTAATTATTGTTTCCTTTACCACCAATGCATGAGCTCCATTTGCATATGCATCTTTTGCTTAATCCACAAAACTACCAAATATGCAAACGTAGAAATAGTAATAAAATATAAAAATGCCGATACAATGCAGGAATTATGTTGTACATTGCTGGCATAATCTGAAAATTTATCAACACCTTCGGTATTGGAATTCTCATAACTCTCTACGACGACGTCGTCGTCGTCATCGTAATAATTGGTATAAGGATTATTATTATTTATATTATTAACATTATTAATACTCCTATGAGATTCTGGTAAATCAGTCGCATCAATTTCGTCCTTTACGAGAAACGTTAACTTATAGGGCTTATTTTGGGGCAAAGGTGGAACAGACGGTTTAAGATTAAGTATATTTTGATTGAGATCGGCAGTCATGGCAGCTGGCAATACGCTTTGGTCAATTTTATTATAATTTATTTCATCTTCGGACTGAGATGAATCGTTAGAATTGTGAGCAGCGGCGTTTATCAGTCAGTAACATTTCTTTGTGCATGCGCATTTTCGTACGATGTCTATGTCTTTGGTATAACGCGTTCCATCGTTACAAATCAGTCGTACCTGAAACAGCACAATCGATCATATTCACCTATCCGATAATTATGAACAATGTTACCCGTACTTTACGACGTTTGCTTTTCCTTGCATGACAACACATGGAACCGCATCCTCCAATGCACTTTGCCATCTTTAAAGGTTTCCTGGACCTGCAACCGTGTTCCGAATAATATTCTCGCACTTGTTCCTTTCGACAAGATGGAGCTGGAATAGGATTCACCATCAAAAATTTATTCGACAAAAGTAAGGCTTAAAAATGGATGGGTTAGTACCTGGTTAGTAATACTTACACTCTTCCTCACCTTGCTCGCAGTACTTCCCTTTAAATCCAGGTTTACAACGGCACATGTATTCGTTATTCCTCGTAGGAACACATTTACTATCGTGCTTGCAGTGATTACCATCGCAAGGATCGGGAGGACTGCTCGGCTCTTCGACCATAGAGTCCATTTCATCTTCCTGCTGCTCCTCTTCTCTTTCGGTATCAATCAAAGCGCAACCCGGTGTAACTTTTTGTTGGGTGGCCGCATTACCAAAATCTACTTGCTTATGATTGATCCATACTTCTTTCATACATCCTAACGCATCACAAATATTAATCAACGCGACACTTTGATTAAAATAAAACTCACCGTTAAAACTGGTCAAGTTTCTTAAATGCCACAGAGTAAATGCTTGTTGTCCTGGTTCAGGAGGAATACCACCCAAATACATTGGCGTGTTAAGTCTTAAATAATCTTTTGAGCCTTCATTTATTATTGATCGAGCTAAACCTCTATCAACTCTTAAAGTAAAATTCTTTTTAATGGCAATCAATTCTGCTATGTGGTATTGGCCATCGGAAACCATCTCAAAACTTGAAACATAAAATTAGGTTAAGATTATGATACTTAGAAAAAAAAACTTTAATTAATAATACCTGTACATCGTAGAAACTGGATAATTTCCTACGTCGTAACTAATTCTGATTCTTCCATTGAATAACTCAACGGCCAAATGTTCTTGGTGGCCGTCGTACAATAAAACACCATTCTCCTGATTTGTGGCAAAGACAATGGTCACGTTTGCTTCCGGTTTTGTACGCAAGGGTTCCAATTCCACGAATGAAGTGTTGTGGATGAAACTCAGGCTTGTGAGATATTCGCATCTTTTTCCTAAAAGTAACCTTTTGATTTGTGAGTGTTAAAGAAATAATAAAGATTGTCATACCGGAATATCCAGGGGCGCATTTGCACATATAATCGTTGGAGCCCGATGGTTGGAAGCACACCCCATGCACGCAATCGTGATGTTGACAGGGGGAAGTCTGAGGGTACATCAGAGCCACCAAAGGAGTTCCTTCGCAGAACTTCCCTGTGTAGTCTCCAACACATTTGCAGACGTAATCGTTAATGCCGTCGACACAAGTGGCACCGTTCTGCAAAAGTTATTATTTTTATGTAAGGAAACGAAGGATATGCTTTGTCTCTGAACATAAAGAAAGCCAAATTTATGATAGTAACTAAAACAAAAATGTCTGAACGCATTGGATGCTTTTTTTTTAAATCAGTTTAAATATACAGTGGAGCCTCGATTATCCGGACTAATTATTGTCGAAGCTCATTCGGATAAGCGAAAATTCGGTTAATTGATTTTATAGAAGAAAACAAATTTTAGCTATATATAATGTGACCCTACTTCCTGTTTTTAATGGGATTGTTTCGTTTTCAGATCATTTGTCCCGTTGTCCACAAGCAAAATGTCCCGTTTTCAAAAAATAGTCAATTACGATACCGAATATTAAGAAATCCTAACAAGAATTTCTTTCTTGCCTCCTTATTTCAATACAAATTAATTTCACGGCAATTTCGCAATGAAAAAAGTAAACAATTATGAAAAATAAGCGAAGGGCAAAGGAGACATTTTGAGAGCGCAACTACGGTTTTAGAATTACTTGAATTTTTTTAAAATAAATTAATCATTGTTAATAGTGGAGAAAAGTGGAGTGTGCACATTCGAGCTCAAAGTGGCACATTCCGATCTCGGGAAAATGAAGCGCGCCGCTCCGCGTCGCGCTTCATTTGCCTCCCTCGCTCGGAAATGTGCCACTTTTCGCTCGAATGCGCACATCTTCGTGTTAATTGGATTCGACTATATTAATAACAAATCCTTCAAAACCCGATTTTCTATTCGGAAAAAGTTTTCGCTTGAAAGTGCGCATACGCCTTAATAATTGAATTTGCCTATCTTATTCTTCTCCCTTACAAATATTATTAATTAAATCAAACTGAACTAAATGTACCACTTCTCGCTTTTCTTTTAATTAAAAATTACAGTAGGGAATTTTTACCAAAAATCACATTTCTAAGTTAGTACTTTTAAAATAGACTAGATGGGAGACTTCATCGTACATGAAAAAAATATACTTTAACTTTTTCCGAATTTTAATTCTTATTTCCCAACCTTTTTTCTACGATACCCGTCCCAAGTCATTCTAAAATTTTGATGCACCCCCTATGTAACATATAAATATTTTTTTTATATTTAAAAATTGATTTAATCCATAAATGAAGTCTAATTACAAACAGTTTATACAAAATGTGCCTTAAAACTAATTTGTTTAAAATTTTTCCAAAAATGAAAATTACCCAAAAATATTTGGAGACATTAATTTTGACCTTTAAACATTCAACAATCTGCAAAAGATGATATAAAAATCAACTAGTTGATATTTAGTGGCCCACTTCAGAAAATTTGAATCATATACAATTTTAATTAATCAAAAATGCGAATTAGTAAACATTCGAAAGTACGTCTGAAAATATTTTTATCAAGTTCGCTACAATTAGGCGTGCGGAAAAGCACCACGATAACTTATCAAAAGGAATAAAATATCTAACCTTTTCCAAACAAAAAATAGATCTAATTTATTCGACTTTTAATTTTTTAAATTGAAGAATAAAATAATAACATAGGCAGATCCAGTAAATACGAAAATGTGCGCGTTCGAGCGGAAAGTGGCACATTTCCGAGCGAGGAAGGCAAATGAAGCGCGACGCGGAGCGGCGCGCTTCATTTTCCCGAGATCGGAATGTGCCACTTTGAGCTCGAATGTGCACAATCGGTTTTAAGCACGATTTACAATAATTTAGGTCAATAAATTAGACAAAAGGTCAGTTGAATGATTTTAATCGGTCCCTTTCATTTGCACCGACGAGATTATCGTATCTTTTCGCTCCCTTCCGCTCATTGCTATAATAAATACGTTTTTCGAACATAGAATCAATTTTGACTACACTAAATTTAGATTTATGAATTGAAAGAGCGAATAATAAGTAGATAAATTCAATAAATACGAGGATGTGCGCATTCGAGCGAAAAGTGGCACATTTCCGAGCGAGGGAGGCAAATGAAGCGCGACGCGGAGCGGCGCGCTTCATTTTCCCGAGATCGGAATGTGCCACTTTGAGCTCGAATGTGCACACTCGATTTTAAGCACGATTACGAAGCGTCCCGTTTTAACAAGAAAAAACTTGGTCTTACTGTAGTTAATTTAAACTCTACTTCGTTCAGTTATCGATAAGGAAAATAATAGTAAAGTAAAGCCGTTTAAGATCAGCAACTCTCCTTTAGTAACTCGCAGGAAAAGCTCCAGAAAAACAATGTCCTATTCAAAACCACTTGGTCAAGAATGGGACATTTTGAATAATATTTGTACATTTTGGCACTTCTGTAAAGACAACTTAATAAATATAGTTACAATTTGCCTAATTCCTTTTTTACATATCATTTTGAATTGGTAACATTAGAAAATAATTCCATTGATGACATCTCTCCCCTGTGTGATTTACATACAGAGGCGGATTATGCACTTTAAGGTCCCAAGAGCAATAATAACAAACACTTGGTATGCAAAATCAAAATTCCGAGACCAAAAGCTTTTACTCTTGTGCCAAATCCAGTAATCAATCACACTTTGAATAAATTAATAACTAAAGATCTTACCTGGCACATATGATTTTCACAATCATCAATATTTAGAGTACAATTGTCCCCTTTAAAGCCTGGTAAGCATTCGCAAGTGTAATGAGTAAAATGATCGACACATCGCCCGTTATTTTTGCAGGGGTTGTACTCTTTAGTACAAAAGGGAATTTTAATTTCACAATAATCTCCTACAAAAAAAATTTATCTAATTGTTAAACGGCAACGGGGTAGTAAGAATAATTTACCCATAAATCCAGGGGGACATTTGCACTGGTAAGCTTGAATGAGATCGACGCAAGTCGCATTATTTTGGCACTTATTATTTTCGCAATCGTCAATGTTTGCTTCACACCTCAACCCAGTGAAACCAGGAGAACATACGCAACTAAAAGAAAACTCAAAATTATAATCACCGAGACGATTTGAATCGAAACAAACCTAAAACGGCCCTCCTCCAAGACCTTACAAGTTGCACTATTCCTGCAAGGATTACCGTAACAGGCGTCGATCATAAATTCGCAGTTCTTGCCATGGTAACCTGGTGCACATTTGCAAACGTAATCTTTTTCGGGCATAGTCGAACATCGGCCGCCGTTTTTGCAAGGAAATGTATAGCACGCGTCGCATTTTGCTAGGATCTCGTTGCTTACTTTGGCTACGATTAAATTTTAATAAAAAAACACAGTTTATAACAAATAAGACATTCAATTTACTTTTACATAAAAAAGAAGAGGAAGGCGTAGATAATATAAACTTTTCTTTCATACTCAAAGGTTCAGCACATCGAGCAATTCCTGGTTCAACGTAATCAACTTTCACCCATTCGGCCAGCCAACGAAGGGAACAATCACAATATAAAGGATTCGCGCCCAATGCGCTAAAAATCATTTAAAATCTATTATTTGGGTTATCGAATGAAAAAGCACTTACAGATGAGTTATGGATTTTAAGTCCTGAAACGTTCCTTCAGGTATCATCGAGATTTGATTTCCATGCAGGGACCTAAAAATTAATCATGAAGAAGATGCAAAATTAATTGATTCGAGTGCTCACAATATCCTTAACGATTTTAGGCCGGTGAGAGCGTTTCGTTGTACGCATTGCAGTTTGTTATAACTTATAATTAACGTTGAAAGCTTCGATAAATTATTAAACGTATTGTTCGATAAAATTCCTATTTGATTGTTGCTCAAGTCTCTGAAATAATTAATTATTAAAAATCTTCGTTAGTTAATAATTTAATGATGTAAAACTCACAGGCGAGTGAGGGACTTTAGGTGAGCAATTCGATCGGCTTGAATGCTTTGTATTTCGTTGACATCCAAGTATCTAAAATAATTAATATTCGGTATTAATTAATTAGTACTCGAGTTTCAAGCATTTTGTGGTTTTTTAACTTCATTATCTCTTAATCAAAAACCACCAAAATGGAGGCTCGGAATTTATTAATTGAATCCTTACAGTTCTGATGTTTCGGCTGGAATTCCTCTTGGTATCTCTTTCAGCTTGGCTCTGGAGCATCTAACCACCGTTCCCGTGCACGTGCACATCGGTGGACAATAATTGTCGCCCAAACATCCTTGGTCGCTATCGCCTGAATCAAAGTCTTTTGTGAAAATAAATTACGTTTGGAAAATTTAAATAACTCACTGGTACATTTAAATTCGTTTTGGGGCAACTCTTTGATGAGGACATCCTTAACTCTTTCGGGGGACGCGCATCGGGGCGCAGACCCACTAAGACCCTTGTTCTTCAACCAATCCGAAAACCAGGCCAGGTGACAATTGCAAATGAACGGATTTTGCACTAAGTTCCTAAAAATTATAGAGATTAGTTATTTGCGTGCGTTTTCTTTTGAAGATGAGGTACAGTGTGTGAAGAGAAGCGAGATGATCGAAGGATCCTGGCATGACGCAGGTAATGTGGTTGTTATTCAGGCTTAAAATCTTCAAGTTGTGCAAACCGAAAAACATCTTATTATGAATTTCCAAGAGCTTATTCTCCGAGAGCAGCCTATAAATAAATTTGTTAAACGAAATATGAGGAATTAAGGTTGCTGCTAACTTACAGCTCGGAAATTTTAGCCGCACCCTCGAAAGCATTCTTTTCGATTCCAGTTATTTGATTTCTCCTTAAATCTAATTTAACTAAATTCGGAAGTCGTCCAAACAAACCGTCAGATTTGATTTTGCCCAATTCGTTGTCGTGCAAGAGTCTGAAGAAGAGAATTAATGGCGTTTTGAAAAGGATTTCGAAGGAGGATGCGTGATGCACTATTAAGAAAAAAATGGCTTACAATTCTGTGGTGTATAGAGGAATATCTCGGGGGATTTCTTTAAGCTCTCTGCTGGAGCAATCGACGATGGTTCCATCGCAAGTACAACCGTTAGGACAGGCATTATCGATGAGGCATTCGCCGGCGTAACGCGTCCTGAATTCTTCTTGACCTGCAACGAATCGCAAATAAAAATTAAACATCCGATTTACATTCGAGCCGACTCGAAAACTAAAAGATGAAGTTTGTTAAATCCGAAATTAATAGACGAATAAATAATAATAAAGGAACCCGCATAAGTCTTGCCACTTTTAGTGACCTGGATTTATCGTCTTCGTTTAATGACAAGCAAAATATTCAAAAAACTAATAAACAATTTAATTTTTAACTAAAAATTTCCACTAAGAAGCTTTTAAATACAACAATACAAATTCTTTGAATAATTCTTGGTGTACTTCGTCGTACGTTAAAAAATTGTTGAAACATTTACAGTAAAACCTCTCTTCAAGGGACAGTCGCGAGACCAACTACAATAAAACCTCTCTTTACGGACACCTCTCTTCAACGGACAACTTTCAAAGGTCCCAGTTGAGAAAAGTATAGGAGAACAATGTATTAAAGCAAAACAGCTGAAAAAAATTATTTTTAGGTGAAATCTTTTATGAAATGTGTGAATTTTAATAGAAATCGTTAGAATTACTATTTACCTTAAATGAAGGGTTGTAATGAAAAATTATATGCACTAATTTATAATAATAAATAACACACAACCGTTCGACTTCGTTGTATATTGCAAAATGATTCAGAAATGGAAAGTTTTACGTAAGTGCTACTATCCGTCATATCCGTAGACCCCCAAAGCCAAGTTACCTGATATCAAAAGCGATAAGGCCAACTAAAAGAGCCTTGATTATTTTTAATAAAATTATGGATTTATTTTGTTAAAGGAAAAACATAATACAGGGTGTTCCGAAAATATTTGTTATTAATTTATTTTAATTAAACCCCTAATTTTTAGTTTATGATCGACAAGGGATTCAAAATGCAATAACTTTTTGATCTTTGATAATTTCGAAGAAATCTTTCATTTCCGAACGTATGGGACCTTAACACGTCGAAATCTGGTCCTAACTCTAATCCCCCGAAATCGAGAAAAAACATGAGTGTTAATCCATGTTTTTTTGGCAAAAAATGAAAAAAATAGAATTGCTTTATATTGCAAGGGGATGTTCCTACGTACCCCTAGCAACTATAGTCGGTGTCATTTCCCGCCGTTTTCCCTCTAAAATAAAAATTTTCGTGCTTTTGCAAAATTAAATTTGGCTTTAAAATGAAACTTTTAAAATGCAATAACTTTTTTATTTTTGAGAAGTAGGCGGAAAGCGTTCATTTTCTAAAGTATTAGGCCTGAGTACATCCGAAACAGGTGCTAACTCAAAACCCCCAAAATCGGCCAAAATCGAGAAAAAACATGGATGTTAATCCATGTAAAACAAAACTTTTAGCAAAATTTACATTTCTCCCACAGTTACCAGTGGGCCCTGTTAATTTTTTTAGCTGATCTTAGGCTCCGATAAAGGGGCTTTTATATTATCAAAAGTTTTTAAAAATACGTTCAGAAATAACTGAGCTACGATTTTTCAAAGTGAAAATTTAGAAAGAATTAATTACAAGTCGAACTCTTCGAACCCGTTTTTCTAAAAATTTCAAATAAGACGCCTATAGTTTTTTGAGCCTAACTGAAGCCAAAAAACCTGGCAAATTCGAATCTGTATGGTTTTTAAAGATCCGTCCACAAATAACGGCGCTACAATTTTTTTAACGTAAAATTTTGTGCTAAAAAAATGTTCCTAAAACTTTAACCCTTAATTACTCGAGAAATTCTCAAAAATTTAGGACGTTAAAGGGGGATCAAAGAAAATTGCTCCAGCTATGTTGGTTTGGGGTCAATAGGACCTTCCCGTAAAAATTTAAAGCAAATCCATTACCGACATTTTTTTTTCATCAAATTTACCAAAGGGGTTAATCCAGCGACTGTCCGTTGAAGCGAGGTTTTACTGTATAACAGAATTTATTAAAATATAAGATTTTCGTGTGGTAAAAATCGCCAGACTTATGCAGCTTCCCCATCAGAGCGAATGATGATTAGTTTTGTTAAAAAATGAACACCATTACCACTTATTCGATCAAGTGGAGGTGCTTACCCTTACATTTGAACTTTTCATCCTTCAAAGACTCTATCCTTTTGCGTTGCATACGTTTCGGGGTATCGCATTTCGCTCCTGACGTCTCGATCGGATTTTTATGCAAATATTCAGCTAGCCATCGCAAGTTACAGTCGCAAATAAATGGATTTCTGGCTAAATGTCTAAAGTAAACAATGTTAACATGACTATCAATAATAAACAAGTTTCCTTAAAACTCACAAAGTTTGAATGCTCTTCAGCGAGTCGAAAGTTCCATTAGCCAAAGATTGGATGTTGTTGTCGTACAAAGATCTATAATTTCGGTTTTAGTTATTTTACAATGGAAAAGGGCTAAATACGTACAAAAGATTTAAACTATGAAGATCTGCGAAGGAGTCTCGTCGTATGCACGATATCTCGTTTGCATTCAGCAATCTGCAAAAGAACTCGTTTTACTTATTCCAAAAAATGACCAAGAAAATAACTTACAGAAGCTGCAAAGAAACTAATCCCTGAAAAATCCCCGCAGGCAAATCCTTAATTCTATTTCCATACAAAACCCTAAAAAAAAAAAACGTTTAAAATTTAATGCTCTTAAAAAGGGCTTCGATAAGATTTAACTTACAAGGAAGTTAAAGCCTTCAATCCTTGAAACGCATCTGCAGCTATTTTAGTAATCTTATTGTTACTTAAATCTCTGAAAGAGAAACGAATTAAAATGCGTTATTGTTGTTAAAAAAAAATGAGGGAGTTCTTACATTCTTCTCAGACGTTTGTGCGCTGCAAAAGCTTTCGTTGGGATTTCAGTTATGTCGTTTTGTTCGAGTCGTCTACAATTATTTGTGATTAGTGCATGGAAATGATTTATAAAGCAGTGATTTCCAAATGGAGGAGGAGAGGGAGGGGGAGGTGGTAAGAATTCTGAAAATTTCCAAGAAAGAAAACTATATAAATTATACATTTTTGGCAGAGATCTGCTTCCTGCTTTTTTAAATTTTAATTAAAAAATTTAAGTCAATTTTAAATAAAGTAATGATTGTGAATTGTGCTTAAAACCGAGTGTGCACATTCGAGCTCAAAGTGGCACATTCCGATCTCGGGAAAATGAAGCGCGCCGCTCCGCGTCGCGCTTCATTTGCCTCCCTCGCTCGGAAATGTGCCACTTTTCGCTCGAATGCGCACATCCTCGTATTTATTGAATTTGTTTACGTTAATTTTTGAATTTACAAAGAAAAAAGTAAGGTATTCAATTAAAACGACGTCGTTATTTATTCCAATTTAAGATAAAGTAGATAATGCATTAGGGATGTATGAAATACAGTCGAAACTCGATAAGTCGAATTTTTCGATAAGTCGAAGCGTTTTACAATTCCCTAAATTCAAGTTTCCATTAGTAAATATTTCGATAACTCGAAGTTATATTTTACAACTTTTCATAAAAGTACAATACATGGTTGGATTAAAGCACGGGTTTGTTCGGTGTTATTGCTGGTCAAAATGGCTGTTGTAAAATAGGATGAAAAGGTTGAAACCTACTACAAGACTTTGATGTTTTGACGTCGGCATTTCAATTAGATTTAAATACTAATTTATGTTTAAATACTTTCTCAACAGTTATGAATTTTAAGATGGTTTTACAGTTTCTTTTACAAGAAAAGGGTCTATTTTTGCCTTTTTGTTTTCGTTCTGGTCGTTATTCGTTGAGCAGAAGTACGATCAAAAGTATTTTTTGTTGTTTATAGCTTATAACAGTGTGTAACAGAAAATCTAAAAGAATTAAATACTTTTTCTAAAATTATTTACCGATCAACAAGAAGTGTAAACGAAAATTAAAAAAAGGCAGAAGTAGTGTCCCTTTTCCAACTTGAAGAAAGCTATGATTGAATGGTTTTGGTATACACGTAGTAAAAATATTCTGGTTTCGGGAGATTATTGGAAAAATTTGTAGAAACCCGCCATTTTGGATGAAAGAAGCAAGACAATTTTAGATGATATTCAAACCAACAATAAATAAGATGTAAATAACCATATTACCTAAATACTTAATAACAATAAATAATGTTAATAATTGTTTACAAATTTTGGTTATTTTGTATAAAGGATGGTAAATATAGATATGATAAGGTATTTAACTCGACTTTTTTTGATAATTCGAATTATTGTTAGTTTTCCTGTCGACTTCGACGTATCGAAGTTCGACTGTATATCGATATATCAAAATATCGATAGTAGTTATTGATACTTTTATTAACGATATATCGATATTAAATAGATCAATTTGTAGACGATATTATTTTTCAATCAGATTATTTTCTTTCAGAATTTAATAATAATATGACTGTCATAGCCGCAAATAATTATTTATACTTTTTATTATATATTGCTTGGCCTATTTACTATTGTTAAAAATAAAAATTACGAAATATTGAAAATGGAAGTTGGGTCTATTTTATTTTGGGATTTATTTGGATTAAAAATAATTTCTTTTGTCAAGTATTAAATGAAAGCTTATTTTTGGTAAATCTGAGAATTTTGGTTCTTTAAAACAAAATTACTTAAAAATCACTAATAGCAATATAATTTGCCCAATTTTATTGTTAAAAGAAATTTTAAAAGCAAATTTAAACGTGGTGGTATTTGGCACATTCTGGCCTAGACGAGCAACCGAGGATTCACTGTAATTATATACTTATAAAAAAACTTCAAAAAAACCTACTTTTCGGGGTCTAACTGCCGTATTTATCGTCCGATTTTCGAGCTTAAGCACCCGGTCGACGAAGATTTCGAAAAATTAAGATGAGACCGGGGCTCGTCTCCGTAGGTCCAACCTCCGTGGAGCTACGGAGGAAATAAAGCTCCGAGACGCCAAAAAATGCGTTTTTGCAAATATCTCGAAATCTAGAGGGTCGACGTACCCCGAGGCTACATCATTAAGGTGGTCCGTCCTGAGACCCGTACCTAGATACCGCTAGCCATTCAAGCGGCATCTTCTCCGAGGCTAGGCAAGAAAAGGGCCCGTTTGGTGCTTTTCCGGTTCTTTTGCCTCCAGCTCGTGCACCGCCGCCACCGTCGTTCTCGGCGCATCGATTTCTAGATCAAAGTTGTAGCGAAATAATGCCGCTACGAGGGACCGAAATCGAAATTTCCGAATTCCTTTTCCTAAGCGACGTAGGGCCGTTCGAACACAAAATCTACGTTTTCTGACGACACAAATTTTTACCTCTTTTCACGAACACCAGGTGGATAACGTGGCGAGAAGTAATATTCACCTAGCATGGGCACCCCTCCGATCTCTGAGCTATCACACCTGAAAATTTGGGATTGATTGGCGGTTTACTTTTGGCTGTACACGAGTTCGCAAACGCGACCTTGACTATTTTCAAAAAACGGTTTTTCCATGCAGTTTTCGAACGGGGACTCTTAGCAACATCCGCTTTCGGGATACGATGGGGGTCGGTTTATACTTTCTGGGACACATTTTTTCCGCGGGGACGAAGGGTGGCGTCGGGACGGTTTTTAAGAAAACCTTATTTCTGCCGTAATTTAAGCGTTTTAAAACAAAAAGATATAGACGACTCGATATAGTTTCTCTAAGAGGTTTTAACAAGTTTTATGCAAATTTAACCCTTTTTGCAAATTTTGACCTAAAAGTCGGTTTTGCACGTAAAAATTCGCAATTTTTTTGTTTTTCCATAGTTACGAATGATATTAAGATTTTTCCCGCTTTGGAAACATTATACATGTGTTAATAAAAATTTAGAAATTTGATTTCTCAAATATCTGTTGTCTGCAATATAACGGGAATCCTTCTCTTTGTTAACGAAGGGTCCATAAGCAGGTAGTTGTTTGGGTTTCGGAAAGTGCTTCGTCCTTGGTCTTTTATATGGGGATCTTTACCTAAACATTAGAATATGTTTTAACGTTAAAAATTTTAAATAGGGGTCGCCATCTACATTATTTTATAGAAAAAATATAAAACCAAATAGAATGAGGTGGATTAAACTCACTTATTTATATAAAGCAGCATTTTGGCGTACCATTGTCAATCGTTAATATATATAACAATTTTGTTTCTTTAAATTTTAAACACATCAATTAAAATAATTATTTTCTACAAAATTCGTTAAATGTACAGTTCTTTTGGTAAAATAAGCATTTTACTAACATATTTAAAAATATCAGTTTTGAATTTTTATATGTATTTAGTAGGTACCTGCTATTTTTTTTCTGCCAATTTGTAATTTTTATGATGTAGCTTTAATTTATACTTCTCATACACTAAGACAAAATTAAAGGGTCAAAAAAATTTCCAATATTTTATGGTGTTTTTTGACAGGCTGTATTATTTTATATTTTAGGTTTTATTACAATTACTTAGGTGTACATTTATTATTAATACTATTTTAGATTGTTTTTTTTATAATATAAATAAAAATTTTCATTTTGTTTGAATTAGAAGAATCTAAAATTATGATTATTTCGACATTCGCTATCAGTGCATATTTGGCAAATATTTAGGACATACATAAAGCGACTTGGTGAATATTGCCATTTACTGGAAGATTTAGACATTTACCAGACATCGGGTTTACACGGTAACATATATACAACGTATATCAACCATCGTGGAACGTAAACCCCATATTTTCACATTAAGATAGACATAACACGTTTACAATTTTTTAAATCGAAATAGCTCTCGATACAACAAATCGGTCATTCGCTGGATGTTTTACCATATTAACGCTTTATATACATTAATTTAAAATTCTCTGTAAATACGCGAGCGATTGTTTCTTAGCCTGTTATAAAAACATTTCAAAATTTATTATTGCAGTATCCTAAAAATTTTTAACCAAGCAGTGCAATTTAAGAAAATCATAAACATTATATTTTATTGGTAGCTGTCAAAAATTTAGATTTCAATGGGCAGGAAGTAACGCTTTGTTTAGTTTCTATCAATGGCGATTTATGTTTTAAGAAAAGGACGGTAGATACTAGATTTGAGTTTAAAACCATAATAAATGCAGTTTAAATTTTATGACGTTTTAGAGAGGCAAAATTTGAGGGGTTCCTGAACATCTATTTTGCTGTCTGTTCAGTTAGAAAACTTATGTCCAGAAGATCGGTGCGCTATGTATATATATATGCGTGTTGTGTGTGTTTGTGTGTATGTGTGTGCGTGTGCGTGTAGGTGCGTGTGTCTGTGCATGTGTGATTGTCCACCAAAGCAGGACGAAATGGCAGGACGTGAAGATATTAAAAAAAAAGCAAGGTAAAGCTTATTATAAAAAATAGGTTTTGTGTAATCTTTTTAAAAGAACTTTAAAGGGCATATGGTTAAAGGCGTGTCAAAATTGCCGGGGGAAATATTATACGCCACTTTGGGAGTACGTAAGGTACTTATGAAGTATTAGGATCGTGAAAATCTCAGATTTTTAACTCAGCCTGTTTTCAAGAACTTAAAAAAATACTAAAAAATTTAATTTTTTTTACTCAGGAACGGCTTAATCGATCTTGATAAAATTTGAGTGTGTTATAGTATCGCAGGACAAAATAACAGTCGTATAAGATTTCATGAACCAGTAAAAAAAAAAATCAAAAAATATTTTTTTATGTTTTGGTATTATTTGGGCCAAATAATGAAATAATTTTTTTAGAACACTTACACTCTTTTATATAATATATATTTTTTCAATTGATTCTACGTGGTGCGTCCCAAAAAAACAAAAACTATATTTTACTATAAAGAACATAAGTAGATTACTCGCAGAGGAATATCGGAATCATCTTTCGAGAGTAGGTTGGTTGTAATAACATACGTTGATCGTGCAAGTTTCAGATTTTTATTTTAGTTATGTAATAAATAAAAAAAAATCATTTTGTAAATACGTTTTAACCGATTTTAATGAAATTTGGACACATTATAGAGGTATAGGTATAAAGGCTATACTCCGCAGAGGAACAGCTTATAATCTTAATAATAACACAGGTCAACACGAATTTTGTCTTAGATAAGAGAGTATGAAATTTCGATAGATCTATCGATAGTTAGACAAAAAAATAAAATATGTCCCGATAAAGTTTGCTTTTGTATGCAGGAGAACGGTTGATATATATTTTAGAAAATCCATATTTTCAATTTTTATTTATTGATAAATAGAAAGAAATATATTTATATATAAATTTTTATCAACTTTTACTATCATATAAAATTACAAAATAGTGAAAAGAAATATAAAAGTGAACCTTATTACTTTTTTTTTTCATGTTTATAAGTACTTACTCTCAGTAAACCCTAAATGTATTCCCCATTTTACTTTTTCACCTCGATATCAACCTAAAGTAAATAAATATAAAAAACACATTTATTTATTTAATAAACATATGATTTTTAGATTTAAGATTTTCGCGGTATTTTAAAAGATACCAGAATTATTAAATGCTTTTTTTTTATATACGGCAACTCAAAAAAAGATATTATTATTATAATTACCACAAAAGCAATCTTTTAAGGAAAATGGGTGTTTTTCCTTTATTTTGGAGCATAATGAATAAAAAAATCATAAAATAAATTTTAGAACAAAGACAAAAATTCTTTTGCCGAGCTGTGTAATCATTAGAAACTTTTTGAAATATTCTTTTTAATTTATGATAACGTTGTGAAACACTTTGGAAACTAATTGTTTTTATCTTTTTCGATGTAAAATAACAAATCAAATACTTAAATAGATTAAAATAGTATGCTACATTAAAAAAATACTAATAACCCATTTCTTTATAAAAAACCGGAAGTAGAGCAAAATTGATAGTTATTGCAGCGGATAGATCATATAAATTAAAGAAGTTATGTTTCTTAAAACAATTAGTATCTTGCTATTTTAGATAAGAGGGTTGACATTATTTCCGATTAAATCAAAACTAAAACAAACAAAATTAATATTGATGCCAATGAATAGATTGTATAAAGTAAATAATTTTTTATACATGTACTTTTTTTGAAAATCGTATTAATGTACCAGTTATAAGTTCGTGGCATTTTAAATAAGAGACCCGGTATGTTATTCTACATCAAATACTATTATGCGAAACAACATTTTTAAAGGGTAAAATGAACCCCCAAAGTTAACCACCTTAGGGCATGGTTTTAAGGTTTCACATACTTACAGTTAATAATAACCTACTTAAAATTATTGAAAAAATATGGCTTGAACAGTGTTAAATTTTAGAAATGGTAATATTATACATTATCGAGTTATTAAGAGAACTTGAGATCGACAATTTTCTTTACAAATATTTCAAATTGAAAAAAATCAGAGAAAATTTTAAATGAGATTTGTTGCGAGTATTAAATTTTGGAAAACATTTTTCATTTAATCGTTGGTCTGTATCTTCTAATAACTGAGAGACTTATGGTAAGCATCGAAATATGGACACAGTATATGATATATTTGTTCATAATAAACAAACAAAAATTGATGACGTTATCATTCTTTGTTTTTCAATTATTTAAACACGAATTATTTGTATTATGTCAGTTCGTTACGAGAACTGTTTCAAAATTTTTAGATTCTATAGAACTAGATTTTTTTTATTAGAATAATTATTAGAAGAGGATGCCGAGTTTAGAACCTTATAAACAAATATTTTACAGTTTGATAACTACATATTTTAAATACAGAGACAGATGTCATATCTACTTTTACGACTATTAAATGGAGATACAAATTATGATTCATTGGTTTACGACTATAGGGCTGCAATGAAAGTCCCAAAACATACAAATTAGGCCAACCCGTTTTTAGAATACGCCAACCTTAAAAATTTTAAATAACGGAAAGCATTGTGATTTTAGTAGTGTACAAGATATAATAATCTAAATTATAATAATCTAAAATTTAAAATTGTTTGGTCACTTATTGAATATAAATATTTTATTTAAAAATTTATTTTATTACGAAAACCACATTCAAAACTTTTGCAGTAGTAGTAAATGTACTGCCGAGCCAAGTTGTTGACTGAAAGTATATACTACAGTAAAACCTCTCTAACACGACTAGAATCGATTCTTGCTCAAATTGTTTTTTTGGAGAGGTGGTCGTTTTAGAGAGAAAGGACAAAGATAGACAATGCAAATATAATAACGAATACTATATTAGATTAAAGGCAGTTATTATTTATCACACGGAGAAAAAAATATTGTCAAAATAACCATACGTATCGCTATTTTAGCTATACGTTGTATAGTCATCTTTCGCAGGGATACACCGAATAGCTAATTTAGCTATCCGGAGTTTCCTTATTGCGGATCCTCAAAGTAACGATACGTATTATTGTTTTAGACATCCAAACGATTTTGGTCATGGTGATTAAACGGTTATGCACAGAGAACAAAATATCGTCAAAATGACCATACGTATCGCTATTTTATTTATACAAATCCTCAAATTGACTGTACAGTTACCTATACGACGGAAACTGCACACGTTCACGAGAGTTCTTCGTTGAACGCTTGAATCAAATAAATGAATCCTCATTATAAGTATAATATGTAGCGCTGTTTTGATCATACTATGAACTGTCAAATTAACTTATAAATGTCATTACATTAGCCAAGCGAATAGTTGTTCTGACAATACGTCAATTGAGGATACGTCAGATAGTTATTTTGACGATATTTTTTTCTCCGTCGAGAATTATATTGTTATTAAATCAAAGTTATTATGAACAGAGTAGTATTCTTATATATACACGGATACAATATAGATGAAGTTTTTTTTACTTTACGGAGAATGAAAGAATTAAAATGTCAATCGGGCTTAGAATCATAAATAATGCAGGTAAATGCATTTTGTTTAACGTACGCTCGCTTTTGTAGCTATTATCTATAGGTACAAAATTTTCTAAGTTTAAAAAATTTTGAAAAGTATCAGTCGCGCAATTAATGGTCGCGGTCGGGTTAAAGAGTGGTCACCTAAAAGAAAATTTTAAGAAGAATTAAATTACGATATATCTGTTCTGAAGCATAATGACCGCTTTTTGAGGTGGTCTCCTTATAGAGATGATCGCCACGAGAGATTTTACTGTAAATTAAATCGAGTGATCCATGATTTAGTCACAGGGTATACATGTAATCAAAACATCGAAAGAACCAAAAAATCATATAATTAGCTAAAGGTTAATTTGACATTTTTTGATTCGAGCGTGAATAGACTTGATTAATAACTTCGAAAGAATTGCAAAAAATTAAAAAATTGATTATATTGTCAAATTTCTCAGGTTGCATCACTCTTGCTAATCACATGGAATGCTTTCAAAATATACTTACTTATAGAAAAGTTAACATATCAGCGAGCATGGAAAATTTTAACAGGGATATTAAAATTTGGTTTTTTAGACTTTGATTGTTTGTTTAATATATCTTCGTCTTATACTACCCCTATTTAGAGTCAAACTTGCTACTTATTACGTATTAAATGCAAATTTCCCTTTTGTTAACGGTACCTACGTCTTTTGCCGATAAATGTCGAATGAGAATATTGTTTAGCTAAAACGAATTAATTTTGAGGTTTTTTTTACATCCTAAACGATTTAATGGCACCCCGTGATGTACACGAACGGAATCCTTAAAGTTTCAAGATCATTTTCTTTATAATTTTAATTTCTTAAAAGTTAACTTTGGCTTAAAAATGTTAAGAAACCAATTAAAAGGTAATTTTTTGCCGATTGCAATTCTCACTATAAAACGTGTACTTTTAAAGGCTTAAAAGGAAAATGGAAAAAGCTTTAAAATTATGGTATACACGATATGACGCGGCTTTAGTAAACAGAAAAAGTTTTAAAAGACCTTCACACCAGCTCGCACCCCTCTGATAGCAGAGCTTGCGGATCACAAATGATTCGTGGAAATTTTGTTCTTCTGGAGGTAAATATCGTATCCTAGCACTGCCGGCAGCGGCACTTCACAATCCAAAAACAAAATCAAAAGCTCTATTTGACGACATTTGCAATGAATTTTTAAAGTGTAAGAATGGTCAATTTGACATAAACTTTTTTTTAAGAAAAATTAATAACTTAGCAAATATTTTAGTTCCATGGTTATTTGAAAAGATGTTTCTACATACTTTTGCTAGGAGCCGAAGGCCTTAAACGCGAAAGCGTTTATTTACAAAAAATGAACAAGTAGTTATTTCATTATTAAGCGGCATACAATATTGATAAAGTTATTTTAATGATGGTAAGGAATTAATTTTACTTTAATTTACTTTTTGTTCACAAAGCAATTTTGTTCTGATCACACCATTCTAAAGTTTTGGATGTTTTTAAGAAAATATAACTTTTACCATGAATCGAATGCCTTAAACGCAAAGCATTTAAATTATATAATGAAATTAATTTCACAGCAATGCATTACACAAAATCGCGAAGCGATTTTGTCTTGCAGAATTCGCAAAGCGAATTTTGCTAGTTTAACCTGTATGCAAAGAACTCGAAAATGATCAATATCCATCAAATATTCATATTAAACAAAAATAAATAATAATTCGAATCAATAATTAATTTACATTACATCAATATATTAGTTCTTTTCAAAATTCATTGATAAATCGATATTTTTTATAGTCGATATCGATAGATTTTTTAAATATCGATATTTTTTACAATATCAACATCACTATAATGCATAAACACTTCTCGGAAACGGCTTTAATGATTTGTAAACAATTTTCTATTTGGATAATGTTTTTCTTCCTAAGTTTTAACAAATTTTTTTTCTAGCGCCATCTCAAACAATATTAAGATACTAGTAGGTCGAAATATTCATGCATTGACACACAACAACAGATGGCACTACATTCATATACAGTAGCGGACAAAATAGTTACCATTTTTTTAAATTTTCTTTTGGTTGATTTTATTTGCATAGTTTCCTGATAATAATATGATGATTATAACTGGCCGCGATAGTTGCCACATCTTAACCCCATTGAGAACATTTGGGGAAAGATTGAAAGAGCAGTGAATGGAAAAGTTTAAAAAATTCAAAGTTTTGTACTTGACTGTTTCAGAAGCTTTTAAATGGTTTTATTGGTAAATTGATAGATTCTATGCCGAGACGATATACTGCACTGCTAAAGACAAAAGAAGATACCACTAAATAGTTATTTTTAATATTATTTTGTTATTTATTGATATTTTTAAAAGTGGTAACTTTTTTGTCCGGCTTATTTCCCGGATGTTACGATTTGAGTTATAAAAAAAAAAATTGTTGATAAATTTGTGTAATTATGAAAGAGCATTAAATTTTTTATAAGAAACGGTACTTACAAAAATAATAAACTGGAAAAATCACTCTAATAAAAACAACAAAAGAAAATTAAAAAAAGTGGTAACTATTTTGTCCACTACTGTATATCAGTAGAAAGAATAATTACTTTCCATTAGTACTGACCAATTTATGCATATTTTTACACGGGTCCCCATACAAAAAATCATAATTTCGATTAACACGGTTCTCTCCGCAACCCATCCACCATGCAAATCGGACAATAGGTGTACAATGGGTGGACGCCAAGAGTAGATATTTTTTAAAGGGAGGCGCGGTAACAGACAGTTTGGAAACCACTGACTTAAAGAAATCGAAAGCTTACAATTCAGTCGTTCCTTCTGGAAGATGATCAGGTACCTTACTTAAAGCTTTCTCGCGACAATCCACGATGCCATCGGCGCATCTGCATGGATGTGGACATTGGGGTTCGCTGATGCATTCGCCACTAATTGCCTTTTCCACCAAACCTACAATAACAGCGGATCATGAAAGGTTTCAAAATCAATACCGATACGCAATGCAACCCTACAGCACAAGAAAAACACATATCTTACCCGAACATTTAAATTCTTGATCCTGGAGATCGGCGATGTTTTGGCCCTTGAGATGGTTGGGCGAATTGCATCTCGTATATTGCGCCAATCTCGGAGAGTAACGCAAATAGCGAGCCAACCAAGAAAGTTGGCAATCGCAATGAAATAAATTATCGTTAAGCCTTAACGTCCTTAAGCGAAACATATTGCTAAACATATCTTTGCCGATCCACGTTAAGTTGTTGTTGTTCAAAGTCCTGCAAACGATTGCAGTAAAAAAAAAATCGTTAAATTGCTAAACTAACGTCCCCACATAAATTATGACGGAAACTTCGCCAAAGTGTATACGTGCCACACGATCGGTTTATGCTAATGACATCTAAGAAAAGGGTTGCGAGGTATCCAAACGAGCAACGCGAAGGTGAGTTTAGGTCTTTCGAGATCTCTAAATACTTCGGCCGAGGACGTGACTCGATTTCTATCTCAATATTCTCGTTGAACACTTTTGGGCGAGCTTCGATCATAATTTTGTGCGAGCAATAAAGAGAAACTTACAAAATTTCTAAGTCCTTAAAGCTTCTTAGGGCTAAATCGTCGATGCAAGTGAGGCCGTTGTTGTCCAACTGCCTAAAAATTGATTTTATCGATTACAGTAGTGCCTCTGCATGTTACGAGGGTTTGGGGACTTCGTACGATCGCGAGGGGCAGTATAGAAATTAGTTTCGGTCGTGCGTTTGTGTGAAGGTTTGTCGGTGTGCGTGTAAAAGTAGGTGAAACGTAGGGAAACCTGTTGTACCTTGGCCCTTGGTAATCGAGTTTGAAACCGAGTGTGCACATTCGAGCTCAAAGTGGCACATTCCGATCTCGGGAAAATGAAGCGCGCCGCTCCGCGTCGCGCTTCATTTGCCTCCCTCGCTCGGAAATGTGCCACTTTGAGCTCGAATGCGCACATCTTCGTATTTATTATATTAATCTAATTTAACCTACGTTTCTTCAAATCAGAACATTTAATTTAATTCAGTAAATATCGATTTTATATTCGAAAAATGTATTTGGCATAGCAATGAGTGGGAGGGGAGCGAAAAGATACAAAAATCTTGTCAATGCAAGTGAAAGGGAACGATTAATATTATTCTATTAATTTTTCGTGTAATTTAGTAGTCTAAATTATTGCGAATCGTGCTTAAAACCGAGTGTGCACATTCTAGCTCAAAGTGGCACATTCCGATCTCGGGAAAATGAAGCGCGCCGCTCCGCGTCGCGCTTCATTTGCCTCCCTCGTTCGGAAATGTGCCACTTTTCGCTAGAATGCGCACATCTTCGTATTTACTACATTTGTCTAGTTTAATCTACGCTTCTACAAATTGCGTATGTAACACTTTGTTGATAAAATGAATTGCATCGTAGTGGGGCACTAATAAGGTATTCATCATAAAATATTTGAAAGCATTACCAACTGTTTAGGGGGAAAGTGGCATGAAACAGCCAAGTTTTGAATAAGCCATTATCAATTACGCGGTAGTTTTCATACGAATCGTTCATGTATTATTATTTTAAGATAGCAACACTAGCCAGATATCCCCCACAAAAATTTGACCGTTCACCGTCAATAAACGGCGCCGATACGACGTATTGAAGATTTTGTCGTCAAAAAGTAAAATTTTGAGTTCAGTTTATTTGTTTTCTAACGCCTATACGTACAAAACTAATAATAATATGATTACACTATAATTTTATAGATATATTAGGCCTTCTAATAACGTATATATTTTGTAGACTAATCTTTGATTTCATAGTAATTTTCGAGATTTTGTTTCTTGAGAGAATATGTTTTGAAATAGCCGGACTGCAGTGTAATGAAAAAGCCATCTTTTAATTGCATAAAATGCAATAATAATTGTAGTAACAGCAATCAAGAGTGGTACCGATGCAAAGTTGTAATGGTTGGGCATATAAATCCTGTGGCGTAAAGGAAAATTGCATTATTTTTGCTAAAAACGTTTTTAAGTTTTTGCAATGATTGATCTCAAACGTCAAATTTTTGACAGTTTCTTAGATTTATGTAAGTCAATATTTTACCCAGAATTTGCGTTATTTAAAATTTTTTAATAATTATATAAATTTAAAAATTTTATTTAAGTTTTTTAAATAATTTTGTAAGTAAAGTTTTTAAATTTTTTGGGAAATTTTAAAACGTTTTAAAATTGGGTTGGCTTTAAAAATTTAACCTTTAAAGGTTTTTGAAAAGAAATTTTTAAATTTTTTTTAATGTTGAATAAAAATATCGTTTTTTGAAAATTGTTTTTTAATCCCAATTTACGAAAAAGAAAAATTTTTAAATTTTTTTAAAAAATGATTATTAGTCAAAAAATTTATCGTTTTTTAAAATGTTTTATGCCATTTCCCCTACATTGGCCAGCTGCTGCTAACTTTACGTTAATGTCTGTCAATGTGGCATTTGAAATATCGAAAGTTATGGGTCACCCAAGCCCGCAAATATTAAAAAAAATAAAGTTGCCCTAGGTACAACAGATTCCCCTGTTATGTATAAATTATATACAATTCTACGAGGTCCCTTTTTTATTTATAAATTATATTTAATATTTGTTACTACTGTATTTATTTTCTGTCATCTTTTTGTGATTGGACAAAAATTATATCTTAGGGAAATAATAGTGGCAAAATGTAATAGAGTAGGACCCCTGCTATCCGGGGCTTTATTATTTGGAGTCCCGAGTGGTCAATTAATTAATTTTTGACCCACTTTCTTCTAAAAACCTATGTAAATTCATATGTAGGTACATATGTATTTGTGAATACTTATTGTAAATTAATGTTTCTTAATAAAAATAATATCTTTTATACAGTTTTTCTTAATTAGCCTTTTTACCTATCACATTTAATCAATGAAAATGTGTGTTTCGTTTATCCGGGGGGGTTTTTCATTATCCGTAAACCCCTCTCCCCATCATTTACGTTAATGTCTGTCAATGTCGCATTTGAAAAATCGAAAATTATGGGTCACGAAAGACTGCAAATATTAAATAAATAAAGTTGCCCTAGGTACAACTGGACCAAGGTACAACAGGTTCCCCTATTATGTATAAATTATATACAATTCTATGAGGTCCCATTTATTTATAAATTATATTTAATTTTTGTTACTACTGTATTTATTTCCTGTCATCTTATTGTGATTGGCCAAAAATTATATCTTAGGGAAATAATAGTGGCAAAATGTAATAAGTAGGACCCCCGTTATCCGGGGCTTTATTATTTGGAGTCCCGAGTGGTCAATTAATTTATTTTTGACCCCATTTCTTATAAATGCATATGTACTTATGTATTTGTGAATACTTATTGTAAATTAATGTTTCTTAACACTATACTGACCGGTGACGTAGTAATACGTTATTTTTATTCCAAATCCAGTAGCCGGAGACCTAGTAGTACGTTTTTTGAGACAATCATTTATAATAATAATAACAAATTTATTTATTGCACCATACGTACCTATATACATGCACATATTATCGATATTAATTTATACATATATTATTTTTAACTTGAGTGCAATAAAAAAAATTATTATTATTATAACAGAGTGTCTCAAAAAACGTAGAGCTACGTCTCCGGCTACTGGATTTGGAATAAAAATGACGTATTACTACGTCACCGGCCAGTAAAGTGTTAATAAAAATAATATCTTTTATGCAGTTTTTCTTAATTAGCCTTTTTACCTATCACAGTTAATCAATGAAAATTTGTGTTTCGTTTATCCGGGGGGGGGGGGGTCCATTATCCGTAAACCCCTATCCCCATCATTTACGTTAATGTCTGCCAATGTGGCATTTGAAATATCGAAAATTCTGGGTCACCAAAGCCCGCAAATATCAAAAAAATAAAGGTGCCATAGATACAAAGGGACCAAGGTACAACAGATTCCCTTATAACATGGAAAAGTTTAAATTTGTGCTACAGGTGGTGAAAAAATAATTTTTTTCGGGTTTAGGGCTGAACGAAGATCATAAAAATACAAAAATTCCTAACATTGCAAGGTCGTAACGTGCAAAGGTAGTACTATACGACTATTTTAACGTTGTATCGTTAAACGGATTTGTCCAACTCGTGCATTTTCTCAAAATTAATTTTTTTCCTCGTCGACCAATTAACAAAATAATTAATTTTCGCTTTTGAGTTGGACAACGCCGTTGCGAAATTAAATTTACAGGTTTTTAATTGCGGAAATTCCTCTTAATGTTTTTCTTCCAATTACGGTGATGGAATTGTGGCTCAGGTCCCTAAAATGCCATATTAAAATTTCAATTTGAATGCGTTTCGTTCGACACACTTACAATCGAAATAAATTAGCCATAGTTGAGAAGAGATTATCGGGAATATGGCGAATGTTATTTCCATTTAGTCTCCTTTTAGAAAAAAAAAAAATTAAATTAAAATCTAGATGGTAATTTATTTCCGAATGCAATTTAAAAAAAAAAAGAAAAACTTACAATCGTTCTAGAGTGACTAAGTCCTGAAAAGAGTCCTTCTCAATTGTATGGATCTGATTATCGGTAAGCTGCCTGCAAAGAAAACACTAATTTCATTCCAAGAATAATTAAATTTCGCAAAGAAAAACTTACAAAATTCTCAACTTTCCCAACCGCTCGAAGTCCGTTTCGAAGATGATCGTTACGTTGTTGCCTTGCAGATCTCTGGAAAAAGTGCAGGAATAAATGGCCGAATTAGTTTCGTACAAAGGAGGAGGCCAACGAACGAAATTATTATTCAGGCCACATAAATCGCGAGCAATTAAAAAAAGGTACAATTCCGAACAGATTTCGAGGCATTCCCTTCCATTAACTCGATTTGAGTGAATTAATTGAATTAAGTGGTTCTTGTAGAGCAGAGAGACGTGGTTGCGTCTCCCAGAAAGCCTTCCTTGTAAAATTTCGTCCATCTTTTAATATTCTTAAAGTGTACGCAGAAAAAGGGGTCCCCCATTATTTAATTGTTCCATTTAATCAAGCGTTATCGTTTTGTAAATTTATTTTTGAAGTTATACTTCTTTCGGCGTTGAGAGTAATTTTTGCGGGGCACGGAGGTTGCGCGCGCACAGACAACGGAAGTGCGAGAGTATGAAGTGAGCCATGTATGAAAGTAGATTAATTATTGTGAATCGTGCTTAAAACCGAGTGTGCGCATTCGAGCTCAAAGTGGCACATTCCGATCTCGGGAAAATGAAGCGCGCCGCTCCGCGTCGCGCTTCATTTGCTTCCCTCGCTCGGAAATGTGCCACTTTTCGCTCGAATGCGCACATCCTCGTATTATTACATTTGTCTAATTTTAACTACGCTTATTCAGATCAAAAAATTTAATTTAATTTAGTAAATATCGATTTTATATTCAAAAAACGTATTTACCATAGCAATGAGTGGAAGGGAGCGAAAAGATACAACAATCTTGTCGATAGGAGTGAGAGGAACGATTAAAATTATTCAACTAATTTTTCGTGTAATTTATTGAACTAAATTATTGTGAATCGTGCTTAAAACCGAGTGTGCACATTCGAGCTCAAAGTGGCACATTCCGATCTCGGGAAAATGAAGCGCGCCGCTCCGCGTCGCGCTTCATTTGCCTCCCTCGCTCGGAAATGTGCCACTTTTCGCTCGAATGCGCACATCGTCGTATTTATTGAATTTGTTTACATCAATTTTTTAATTTACAAAGTAAAAAGTAAGGTACTAAATTAAAACGACGTAGTAATTTATTTCAATTTAAGATAAAGTAGATAATGCATTAGGGATGTATAAAATATATCGATATATCAAAATATCGATAGTTTTTATTGATACTTTTATTGGCGATATATCGATATTAAATAGATAATTTTGTGGACGATATTATTTTTCAATCGGATTATTTTCTTTCAGAATTTAATAATAATATAACTATCATAGCCGTAAATAATTATTTATACTTTTTATTATATATTGCTTCACATATTTACTATTTTTAAAAATAAAAATTACGAAATATGGAAAATGGAAGTTGTGTCTAATTTATTTTAGGGTTTATTTGGATTAAAAATAATTTCTTTCGTCAAATATTAAATGAAAGCTTATTTTTGGTAAATCTGAAAATTTTGGTTCTTTAAAACAAAATTATTTAAAAACCACTAATATCAATATTATTTGCTAAATTTGATTGTTAAAAGAAAATTTTAAAAGAAGTAGTATTTGGCACATTTTGGCCCAGACGAGCAACCGAAAATGATCATTATCCATCAACTATTCATATCGAACGAAAATAAATAATAATTAGAATTAATAGTTAATTCACATTAAAATCAATTTAAATTTGCATGTTACCGTTAGTTTTTAGATAGAGACGTTTAAGTTGTTCAGATACAATATCAATATTACAGTCAAAATTAACATTTTTATTTTCTTTATTGTTTCATGTTATTATTATACTTATTAATGGATTTTTTGTTTAATACTCACTATGTATATATTGTTATTTTACGGCCCTTAAGGAACACTTGTTCTAGGGTCGCTTTTCCTTAAAATAACATTAAAAAAAATAAATAAAAATATATTAGATATTTTCAAAATTCATTGATATATCGATATTAAAATTATCAGTTGTCGTTTATTAAATAATTAATAACCATCTATTTTATTTAAAAAAATCTATGCTATTGTGCCTGCAAAAATTATTATTATTAATTGTCAACGCGACTAACGAAAAACATTAAAATTATAAATTTTGTATGTACTCCGGTTTAACCAAAAATAGTGTCAACTGTCTTATCTTACATAGAAGGATATTAATATTCTTTTATAATTGGATAGAGCTCGTCGAGGGCTTTCCAAAAATGTATAACAAGTTACCATTTAAATATTAAATAATTTGAAATTTGGTTTATTTCGGATTATAAGATATTTTAGTAGTGCCACGAGCTTGTAACTCGTGACACTTATACTGAAACACCCTGGTAATTAAAATAAAACTATTTTTTTGAAATTACTTATTAATCAACTAATAACTGATTTTACATTTATCAAAAACCTTCCGAGGAGCTCTATCCAATTATATCAAAAATACACTTCTATTTAAAATAAGAAAGTTGGGCCGATTTACGGTTAAAACGGAAGTATAACAAAAATGCCAGTGCAAAGAATGAATAAATTAAAAATACTTTTTTACTTGTACTTTTTTTGAAATCTGTATTAAGTAAAGAATTATAAGCTCGTGGCACTGTAAATCATACCCCCGGTATATTTTCTCGTGGAAGATTTTTCTTAATAGGACTTTACCGTTACGTTCGTAGAAACGGACGCTGCTTTCGTTTGTAAAGTACGGTTTAAAACAGAGGTTTCCAAAGTAGGACCCGTGGGCCAAATACGGCCCGCAAGCTATTGAAATTGGGCCCTCGAACTTGATTCAAGCTCTCAAATATTATTGGTAATTTTTTGAATTTATAAATTCATTAAAATATCTAGGCACCGAAAATGTGCGACGAAAATGCAAAGGTGTGTATTCTTTTTTTTTGACATAGCGCTCTGCACTATATATTTGTGTAACAAAATTATTTTTAAAAAATTATGACCCGCTTCAAAGTAATTTGTAATATTTGGCCCGCTGATTGAAAAGTCTGGGAACCCCTGGTTTAAAAACTAAAATCGTAAAAAGGCAAAATAAACTGATATCCCAAAAGCCAGGTAAGAAATGCGATAAGGTCCGCTCGCAAATAGCCCGAAACTTCTACGTCATTCTTTGACGTATTAAAATTCAACACAAAGAAAATTCATTTAGGGGTTGGTCTTGGTTTTTTGCAAAAGCCACTAAAGCCCAAAAATTTCCAATTTTTTTGTAAGCACAGCGGTACAAAAATTTTTGAGATACCATTAGTTTTACATAATGAAAATCGAAAAAAGATCTTTTATAAGCGCCTTACAGCTTTCAATTTTGCTTCTTAGGCCCTTGATAAACACAGTCACTTTAAACATTTAAAAAATCACTAGTAAACTAAAATTTTTGAAGAGCGCTGAACTAAGCTCGTCGACGTGCCTTACTCAACTGAAATGTGCGGGGGCAACGGGTGAGGAAATTCCAGTTTGTGATAAGCATTTTGTTTACGTTTTATTTGAATTAAATTTTTGGGCATTTCCATACAATTTTTGATCGATTTCTGCGATTGCTTAAATCTTCGATTTTTATTTTCGAGTACCAGGGTGTTTCAGCAAAGTGCCAATCGAAAATAAAAATCTTTTTTTTTAAATTATTTATTAATCAAATGGTAACTCATTTAACATTTTTGGAAAGCGCCCGGGGAGCTTTATCCAATTATAAAAGAAATTAATGCCCTTCTATTTGAGATAATAAATTTCCGGTTAAACCGGAAGTGACTCTCGTGACACTTTAAATGATACACCCGGTATGTTACATAAAGGGTGGCATTAAAATATTGGAAAAACTTAAGTGGGGCACGATTAAAAAAAAAGCTTGGGAAACACCGATGTGAACGCACCTCAATGCGCGTATATAAGCACACGCATCCATTTTTTTTAATTCCCAAAGATTTCCCGCCGAAATCGCATACGGCGCAAAATTTCGAAAAGAAATATCAAATAATTTTTTGATCGAATTAAAAATTACAATTAGTAAATTGAATTCGTTTAACAAGTGAAAGGGTTGTGTTTATTCTTCGGCGAAGGGCTGTCGTGTTTGCGCAAGGGTTAAAATACTTTTATTCTTCGGAGGAAAAGAAAAAAGAGTTTCGTACATATTTGGGGTCCCTAATGGAATAATTAAACACGCGTTAGAAAAGCAAACACGTTCCCACGTTTGCTTTAATCAAAATTTTTGTTTATTTTTATTCTCCGCCAAATCGATTTAAGGGTTGATTTAATAAAAAATAATTTTACATACGAAATTAGGCGGATTATAAAGCGACGAACGGGGACACTTCCATTCTTTTAATAAAATTAATTTTCGAAAAGGGCCCTTTATTTTATTACACTTAATCCGGCCCTGCGTATAGTTTTCCGTAATAAATAAGGCAAATGGTGGTTGAAAAAAAGAAACCCGGCAATAAAAAAAACAAGAAAAAACACTCAGCTCGATCAGATAAAAATAATTTGGGCTAAATTAGGGGTGTAAAAAATTAAGTCGTCGCACTTTGCTGTTACGTGAGAAATAATCGTTTGTGTCCGAGGAATGTTTATGCAAATCTTTGTCAGCGCAAGCGGCGCACGCGATTTCCATTTTTTTCCCCTTTTATTACACCGAAATGCGAGAAATTCCCGAGGCTAACGTTTCGCGTGCCCATAGACGCGAAGCGCCTTCGAAATTTTGGGCCGACCCAAAATCGTAGGTCTCATTAATTTTGCTCAAAGTCTTCGGACGTCGATCGAAATCCATTAGGGCTAAAATTTGGGGCCGGCCGAAAAAAAAATATGGAACCCACATCTAGAGTTTCGATAAAAACCACGCACTCTCCGATTTTATTGTATGTAAATCTTGTCACGAGATTAGGGGAAAATTAATTAATTTTTCCTAGTTAAGAAATGTCGCCTGCTTGATTACGTATCGCATTATTTTTGGGGCGAGGCAAAAACTGAAAATCGCAGCGCAAAACGAAGCAATAAAATAAACGTCATCTCGTTACTCCGCGAAGCTTATTCAGCGCAAAACTAATTTTTGATATCAGGTGTGTCTGTTATTTGGAATGACACAAAAATGATAAACCATTATCGAAAATGTCAATCACGAAAGTTTTGTCCCATCGAAAATACATTTGAATTACGTGCGAGGTAATTTGTAATCGATTATTAAATATTAAACATTTACAGCGCCTTTTCCTTCTTATACCAAATTTTTTTTAGGGTTAATAAATAAATAAAGCGTTTCCGCCCAGAAGCGACGTTCGATAATGTTTCTTCGTTAAATTTTAATAGGATTAAAACTCGATCGGTTTTTTCGTCTTGAATTAATTACGAACGCTTCGCGTCTAGAATTTGTCGGTTCGGGTCGGATGGGGGTTGCCGAATTTGACTGTTCGGCGCTGATGTGGCAGCCTAATGAGGCGCCGAACTAGGAAGGCTCCCAGGAGGCCATTTGAGGCACAAATAAATAGGGCTATGGCTTATGATATGTCATGAACGCTTATTGTGGGTCATGTAAGGCATGCCCTAAAAAAGCCTTACAAGATTTGTAATGTATAGCTCAAATGATTTTTTTAAATTACCTAAAGGGAAAAAATTAAAGGGTTCAAACAAATTTCCGATATTTTATGGTGTTTTTTGACAGGCTGTATTTCAGTGAAAAATGGTCGTATGTGAAATTTAAAAAAATCCAATCAAACTAGAATATTTTATTTTGTATTTCGCACTAAACTTTTGCTTTGTTGATTTTAAGATGATGTGCGACTGTTTTATTAAGTGATTAATAGTTGTTGCGTTTTTTGTAAACATATACCTACCTAACAATTTGACCAAGTTTTTTCCTGTTAAAACGGGACGCTTTGTAATCGTGCTTAAAACCGAGTGTGCACATTCGAGCTCAAAGTGGCACATTCCGATCTCGGGAAAATGAAGCGCGCCGCTCCGCGTCGCGCTTCATTTGCCTCCCTCGCTCGGAAATGTGCCACTTTTCGCTCGAATGCGCACATCCTTGTATTTATTACAATTGTCTAATTTTAACTACGCTTATTCAAATCAAAATTTTTGTTTAATTTAGTAAATATCCATTTTATATTCAAAAAATGTATTTACCATAGCAATGAGTGGAACGGAGCGAAAAGATACAAAAATCTTGTCAGTGCAAGTGAGAGGGAACGATTCAAATTATTTAACTAGTTTTTCGCCTAATTTATCGGCCTAAATTGTTGTGAATCATGCTGAAAATCGAGTGTGCACATTCGAGCTCAAAGTGGCACATTCCGATCTCGGGAAAATGAAGCGCGCCGCTCCGCGTCGCGCTTCATTTGCCTCCCTCGCTCGGAAATGTGCCACTTTTCGCTCAAATGCGCACATCCTCTTATTTATTACATTTGTCTAATTTTAACTACGCTTATTCAGATCAAAAAATTTAATTTAATTTAGTAAATATCGATTTTATATTCAAAAAACGTATTTACCATAGCAATAAGTGGAAGGGAGTGAAAAGATACAACAATCTTGTCAATGGGAGTGAGAAAAAACAATTAAAGAAATCGTAATCAAACTAGAAACGATTGGACATTGTTTTTTTTTAAATAAGACAGCTTATTCAAAAAAAATTTTAATTTAAAAAAATATTCTTTTTTTGCATTAATTTAAATGTTGTTTGCAATAGAAATGTTTATTTTCCATTTTAATTATGATTATAAATTTTTTAGCGACAAAAAACGTGACCCTTTAATTCTTTTCAAAAGTTTGATTGTGTAAAACAATAGGAAAGGATTGGTAGATCGAATTGTAACTTCACAGAGTTTTTTAGGGTATATTTAGCTATAAAAGTCACGCTCAACATTTGTCATTATATAAATATTTGTAACTTAGCCGTTATTTTCTAAAAATCCAAAAAATACTGTTTTTTTCATGTGTTTTCAAATTTATGTTAAAGATTGAAACATAAACGTCATAGCCGTTTCTCATAGGGCGTTTATTCCAGTTTCCAAAACTGCTTTGCAATTTCCCGTACGACTATTCGTTACTGAGATATCAATGATGGAATACAAAAGGATCTTTTTCTATTTAACGTCCTGTATCTCGGTGAAAAAAAATCGTATCAAGGTTTAAAAAACAAAACTTGAAGCTGAATAAACAGGCTATCTGTTACATATAATGGTTTAACTGAAAAAGAATTTGTAAGTCCGTGGGAACTCAACGAAAAAAAAAAAAATTTTTCAAAATTTTTCTTGAGCGCCATTGCTTAAGATTGCATGATAACAGTGGCTCCTAAAATTTTTTGAATAAAAGGTCTGCAAACTAAAATTTTGGAGATTCAAAATGATTTTTTCAATTTCAGATACGACCATTTTTCACTGAAGTACAGCCTGTCAAAAAACACCATAAAATATCTATAATTTTTTTGACCCTTTAATTTTTTCCCTTAGTGTATATGAAACAAGAATCAAGAATTTGTGCTTTTTCCAGTATATTTATTAAAGTTACCTAAAATATCTAACAGGATTAACATCTTATTTGCCAAGTAAGGACCTCATAAGGTACTGCCTAACGAAAACCTTTAAATAAATAAATAAAAAATAAATTTTACATGCCTTATATTTTTTGCATAGAGGCCTTCTAAGGCATGCATGGGGCAAATTAATCTTAGGCATGATTTACACTGCACATTTATCGTTCATAAGGCAAATCTGATTTCGGCATGCCTAACGTTTACCTCACATTGAATTCTGATCGGGTTGTTAGTTGAGCAAGGCAACATTTCTTATGTAAAAAATCGTTTAAGTCGTTAGTCCTCGTACTGAGAACATAGGACACCCCAAAAATCTGCAAGAAATTAATACGAATCTAAAAAAAATATTTAGTGACTAAAAAATGATATGAAAATCCCCTATGTAAATTATAAAACATCATTTCTGATTAAATAATTAATTAATTAATTTCTACGGTGCTATTATTTTTTTTAGTTTAACGAAACTCCAAAAAACGCAATTTTTAGCTTAAGTGAATACTTTTTGATTGGCTCTAAAATAAAGTCGGTCCTGTATTCAAAGCAACAACAAAGGCACTAAATTCAAAATAATTATAATTTCTTTTTAAATATCTAAAATTTAAAATTTATTGGCAATTGAATGCACTTAATAAAATTGGAAACGTAGCGTATTGTTTTTTTTCTTCTTACAATTTTATGACCCTTTGTCCTTAGTAATTAATAGAAAAATTGAAAAAAAAATGTTTTGCATACTGGAAAATGATTAATTTAAATTTAAATTCATTTTTTAAAGCTTTGCACTCCATTCTATCCATATGAGCCGTATTCAACCCCCAAATTTAAATTCAAACTAAATTCTACAATTTAATAAAATAAAGCTCAATTAACCTCCGAAAAAAGCTGCTTTTAAGTGGCAGTACCGAATCCGTTTTATTTCGAGTATTTTTAATAATTAATTATGCGAATTGTGTGGGTCCTCGATGACCCACGCACCATTCAGCCTTCTATGTATAGCCAAAATGTTAATTAACTCGAAAGCGAAAATCGTCGTGGGCCGCCCGTGACCCACGCAGCGTAAAACGTTCGTAAGAGACGAAAAAATAGTTTTTAAACTTGCAAGAAAAACGTGTGTAAGCTATTTGTAATATAAAAAGCGGACATTTTGTAACGAGAAGAAACTGCAGTTGGGAATTGTGGTAAATCGCGGTGTCGGAAAATTAATCCGGGCGTGTAACAAGTTTTCCCTCGAAAATCCCGACATTGCAGTTAATCCGGATCACCATTTCGTACAAAGTTTGTTATTAATTTTTAAAAATCCCCAATACGGTGTTTAATATCCTCCGCATGCTGGCGAGCAAAAGGCGAGCGACTCCTTTAAGGGTGGTTTCTCGTAGATTTTTACGAAGTCTCGAGGTTAATAAACTTTTTATGGGGACACTTTCATATATAAGTTCAACCTTAAAACGTTTAATATTGCGCTTTAATGTTTTAACTTAATCGAGATTTACTAATCTTAATTAAAGCTTTCGGATTATAAAATTTAAGCGGACTTTAAACTTCTTATTTTATGTTAAAACGTTCCCCTTAATATGCTTCGCTTTACTAATATTTTTCTCTCTCTCTTAATCGCTTGGCTAATTGAAATTTTATTCTTCTTCGACTCAAAATCGAGGAAGCCGGGCTCCTCCGGAGCTTTCGGAAAATTTCGTTTGCAATTTTGAGGGAGCGCAATAAATAAACAATAAATATTAAACGCGCTAGCGACCCCAAAACCAGCAACAGATGCTTCTGTACCTGCAGAACCAACCCCAAATTCAAATTTAATATGCATTACGGCGGATTGAATGTGTATACGCTTTATAATTCCAAATTGAATACAAATAAACAATAATTATGCAGCACCATCGAAAATTTATGTCCTTGCATTAGTTGAAATATAGGCAAAATAGGAGTTTATAATAATACTAAATTGAAATTGTTGAAGAAATTAACAGAACATTTTTATTTATGTTTCGTACGCAATTGCTCTACGATTTTTCGATTTTTGAGGTTAAAAAAATTAAAAAATAAATTTCAATTCTCGCAAAAGCTTTGAAAATCGAAATGACCAAAAATTATATTAAATTCATAAGAATTGTGAGTGAAAGTTATTATTTGATAACTAAAATTGTAAATTTTTTTAATTTTTGCAATACGATGACTTGATTTTGAAAATGATGGAATGGGTTCGAATGTGCATCTCAAACGAACAGTGCCACATTATTAACTTTTTAATTTTTTGATGTTCGCCGAAAGCGTTCATTTTCGAAAATATTAGGCCTTAAGACGTCCGAAACAATTGCTAACTCAAAAGCCCCAAAATCAAGAAATCAAAAAATACGCAAGGGGTTAATCCATGTCTTTTACCGATTTTTGGCGATTTTGGGAGTTTTGAGTTAGGACCGGATTCCGATCTATTAGGGATGGAAACGTTCAGAAAAGCAAGGATTTGACAAAATTCGCAAAAATGGCGAAGTTACAGAATTCTGAAAATAAAAAAATTTAGGAAATTTACATTTTGAAAGCTTCAAACGCGTTTTTCTCCAGACTTAACATTGGGCTTTGTTGATTTTTTTTTGGCTGAAAATAGGCTCCGATAAAGGGGCTTTCATAATATGAAAAGCTTTTAAAGATAAGTTCAGAAATAACTGAGCTACAATTTTTCAAAGTGTTTAGAAAGAATTAATTACAAGTCGGTCTCTTCGAACTCGTTTTTCTCAAAAATTGCAAATAGCACGCCTATGGTTTTTTAAGCCTATCGGAAGCTAAAAAGTCTGGCAAATCCGAATCTGTATAGTATTTAAAGATCCTTCCACAAATAACGGCGCTACAATTTTTTTAATGTAAAATTTGTGCTACAAAAATGATCCTAAAACTTCCACCCTTAATTACTCGAGAAATTCTCAAAAATTTAAGAAGTTGAAGAGGGAAGAATGGCTCCGGATATGTGGCAGTTCGAAATGTAATAATTTCTATTTCACCCAAGGCAAAAAACACAAAAGATTAGCGCACAGAAAGCTTAAAATAACCGCATCATTTCTAAAACAAAGCAAACATTAAATTTCGATTCGTTCGGCTTAATGGAGGTCGATGGAACTCTCTTTGCCGAGATCATTATACGTTATTATGACATCGAGCTATGAATAAATGATGGTCTTAAATAACAGATCGGTAACAAGTTTGTGTACATAAATTAATCCAACATGCAACTAACTTCGACTTTCTTATAATCAACAGAAATTTACCGAGTAATTACCCTCCCAATAACGAATCCTCTTTGTTTCGGCTCTTCGCCCCCTTTATTTACGATTTTATTAAAACTCTATTTAAGCTCGCAATCCATCAAAACGGACAAAAAAATGCGAATTAACACGTCGCTTTGCAATTCGACCGGTGAAACAAGGAGAATAAAAAAATAAATCAACTTCTAGTAGGAAGCAAGCGGTGTAATCAAATCGAATAATACAAAAATAAATTTGGTGTCAAGTGTCTCTCTACATCCAATTCTGGGCGGCCATAACAAGATAAGTGGCAATAATATACGAGATCCAATCGCTAGATCGAATTTCAGATAGGAAACCTTCACGTTTCTTCCAATTATTTTAAAAAGCACTCATAAACATTTTATTCCTCTTCCATAATTTCGAATTTATTTTCTTCGAGGGAAAAGGAGGACGTAGAGGCAACCCCACAAGCACCGCAAAAACGTTTAAAGAAGCCTTTGAAAGTCGAAATTGGCGCCCGACTTAACTTGAAGAGGTCGTAGGGCTTCTGTCTTCGCCGCGTCTCCGCCACCACAATACAGCAATCAGAGATTTTTCCCCTTATTTTCGACGAACGAGCTCTCGAAATCGGATTACGCGAAAATATGTGGACAATAGAAGAAATCAGCGAACTGTTTAAGAAGCGGATTTATTTCAGCTCTTGGAAGCGATCCCTCCACACACGCACTTTTCGAAAGGATCTCTTTTTTCAACCCCTTTCCCCCATTTGCTTTTGCGGTAGGTCTGTGCTTCGTGGAAAAAAACGGCGCGTGTACTTTTGTGCGCGGGTTAGAAGTTATACTTCTTTGGCGTGACTAAATTAAAAATAACCGCGTGTAAAAATTAATATCAATAAATTCAATAAATACGAGGATGTGCGCATTCGAGCGAAATGTGCTACTTTGAGCTCGAATGTGCACATTCAACTTTAAGCATAATTCATAAACATTAATTTATTTAAAATGGACTAAAGTTTTTTAATTAAAATTTACAGAACCGTATTTCTATCAGAAACCAAATCTCTGCCAGCAATGTGTAAATAAAATAGTTTTGATTTTGAAAATTTTCAGAATTTTCACTTTTGTAAATCGTATAAAACAAATAACGTGTAAATGGCGACATGGGTGTATTTCATAAAATAATTCAGTAAAATCATTACACGTAAGGCGTTAATTGGAGTTGATAAACTACCAAAAAAATAGTTTAAAAAATCTAACAACCCCCTTAAGAACAGGGGAGGTCCTAATGCAGTTGGAAATGTATTAATTTTTATTTCACCCAAAGCAAAAAAACATAATTATTTAAAATCGCAAATTCAGAAAAATTATTACACGTAAGGCGTTAATTGGAGTTGATAAACTACCAAAAAAATAGTTTAAAAAATCTAACAACCCCAATAAAAACAGGGGAGGTCCTAATGCAGTTAGAAATGTATTAATTTTTATTTCACCCAAAGCAAAAAACACAATTATTTAAAATCGCAAATTCAGATAAATTATTACACGTAAGGCGTTAATTGGAGTTTATAAACAACCAAAAATATAATTAAAAAAATCGAAAAACCCCAATAAAAACAGGGGAGGTCCTAATGCAGTTGGAAATGTATTAATTTTTATTTCACACAAAGCAAAAAAACACAATTATTTCTAATGGCAAATTCAAAAAAAATAATACACGTAGGGCGTTAATTGGAGTTTATAAACAACCAGAAAAATAATTTAAAAAATTTAATAATCCTCATAAGAACAGGGGAGCTCCTAATGCAGTTGAAAATGTAATAATTTATATTTCACCCAAAGCAAAAAAACACAATTATTGAAAATCGCAAATTGAGAAAAATTATTACACGTAGGGCGTTAATTAGAGCCTATAAACAACCAAAAAAGTAATTAAAACAACCTATCAACCCCCATAAGAATAGGACAGGCCTTAATGCAGTTCAAGATGTTTTAATTTCTATTTCACCCAAGGCAAAAACACAATTATTTAAAATTGCAAATTCAAAAAAATTCTTACACGTAAGGCGTTAATGACGTTGATATTGCAAAAAATATCAACATTTAAAAAATCTATAGATATCGTCTATAAAAAATATCGATACATCAATGAATTTTGAAAATATCTAATATATTGATTTTAATGTAAATTATTTATTGATTCTAATAATTATTTATTTTTGTTTAATATGAATAGTTGATGGATATTGATCATTTTCGAGTTCTTTGCATACAGGTTAAATTACAGTGAATCCTCGGTTGCTCGTCTAGACCAAAATGTGCCAAATATACTGCTTTTAAAATATCTTTTAACAATAAAATTTAGCATATAATATTGATATTAGTAATTTTTAAATAATTTTGTTTTAAAAAACCAAAATTCTCAGATTTACCAAAATAAGCTTTTATTTAATACTTGACAAAAGAAATTGTTTTTAATCCCAATAAACCCTAAAATAAAATAGACACAACTTCCAATTTAAATATTTCGTAATTTTTTTTTTAAAAATAGAAAATATATGAAGCAATATATAATAAAAAGCATAAATAATTATTTACGGCTATAGCAGTTATATTATAATTAAATTCTAAAGAAAATAATCCGATTGAAAGATATTATCCTCCACAAAATTATCTATTTAATACAGATATATTGTTAATAAAATTATCAATAAAAACTATCGATATTTTGATATATCGATATATTTCATACATCCCTAATGCATTATCTACTTTATCTTAAATTGAAATAAATGACCATGTCGTTTTAAATGAATACCTTACTTTTTTCTTTGTAAATTCAAAAATGCATGTAAACAAATTCAATAAATGCAAGGATGTGCGCATTCGAGCGAAAAGTGGCACATTTCCGAGCGAGGGAGGCAAATGAAGCGCGACGCGGAGCGGCGCGCTTCATTTTCCCGAGATCGGAATGTGCCACTTTGAGCTCGAATGTGCACACTCGGTTTTAAGCATGATTCACATTAATTTAGACCAATAAATTACACGAAAAATTAATAGAATAATATTAATCGTTCCCTTTCACTTACATTGACAAGATTTTTGTATCTTTTCGCTCCCCTCCCACTCATTGCTATGCCAAATACATTTTTCGAATAGAAAATCGATATTTACTGAATTAAATTAAATGTTTTGATTTGAAGAAACGTAGGTTAAATTAGACTAATATAATAAATACGAAGATGTGCGCATTCGAGCGAAAAGTGGCACATTTCCGAGCGAGGGAGGCAAATGAAGCGCGACGCGGAGCGGCGCGCTTCATTTTCCCGAGATCGGAATGTGCCACTTTGAGCTCGAATGTGCACACTCGGCTTTAAGCATGATTCACAGCAATTTAGGCCGATAAATTAGACGAAAAACTAGTTAAATAATTTGAATCGTTACCTCTCACTTGCACTGACAAGATTTTTGTATCTTCTCGCTCCCTTCCACTCATTGCTATGGTAAATACGTTTTTTGAATATAAAATCAATATTTACTAAATTAAATAAAATTTTTTGATCTGAATAAGCGTAGTTAAAATTAGACAAATGTAATAAATACGAAGATGTGCGAATTCGAGCTCAAAGTGGCACATTTTCCCGAGATCGGAAATGTGCCACTTTGAGCTCGAATGTGCACACTCGATTTTAAGCACGATTCACAATAATTAATTTACCTTCTAAAAATTTTAATTAAAAATTACAAAACTGTAGCATACAAACGGAAGGGTATATTTCATAAGATAATACAGCACGGTTTTTAAATCCAAAAAATTACATTTTCACGTTTGGAAATCGCCGATCCAAAGCGACGTTTTGTACATTTTAATATTTTCTTTTTGCAAATCGTCAACGACCTAAAATACCAACAATACATCCGTCTTTCGCAGAAAACAAAGCAATTTTATTTTGAATTATCGAGCAAGCAAATCACATCGTTTGCCAAATCAAGCAAAACGTGAGAAAACGGCAAATGAACCTCTTCGGCTGCAGTTTTCCCTTGCAATTTGCTTGTTTAGATGCAAAACAATTGTTCTTTCGAATTTCGAGCGCGTTTGCCTTCGTTTTTTTTTTTTCGCGGAAAAATAAAATGGAACGAAACGAAGGACGCGTTCGATCCGTTCGGATCCATTTTTAAGGGTGGAAATTCTGTCGGAATCAATTTTTTTCCGCTTCGTCGCCTCGAAAACTGTCTAAACGTGTCAGCTTGTATTTTTGTAGACAGAAATATAATTTCGGCGTTTTCTAAGTAGTCTATTTATATGCTTCCGTATCCGAACGAATATTTCGAATAAAATTGGGCGGACGAAAGTCGTTCGCAAAGTCGAAAATTCGCTTACGCACCTTCGCTCGAAAAGAGCTACTTTTTTATGCTTGGCTCTTCGCTTTAATAAAAAGCGTTAAATCTGCGAGCAATTTGCTCCCTAAGAAAATGGGTCGAACTCGAGCGCGAAAAAAAAAACAACAAATACATAAATTTTACGTTTTTGGGTGTGCGCGCGCGGAAGAAAAGCGACGTTGGGCTTTTATTTTTTTCGGGGGTCGGCGGATTAGTTTAATTAGGGGTTGTAGTAATTTTTCGCTAATTCCTGCAGGATTTTATCGGTATAAGGAAGGCTGGAAGCGTTTTAGCGTGTCGTGTCCGAGCACCGGATGTGCTGTTCATAATCACTTTATCTCTCGTTAATTGCCCTGTTCCGGTTGTCATGCGGCCGCTGTCGGGGGTGAGTTTCGTTACAATGCGAATAGCGTGTGCCAATTATAATTAAGCTTATCGGAAACGGCTTATTTCCATATTTTTAAACGGCCGATTCTCGCCAATTTAATTTCGCGTGCGACTAGACGCGAAACTGCTACTTTCGCGAGGGACGCCACTGTTTTTGCCCGGCGAGAAAAGTCGAATTGTTTTGCGGATTTGGAGAAATTAAGGGTTTTAAGCGACTTAAAAAAAAGTAAGGTTTTGTGTTTCTCTTATACGTTGTTTTAATATACAGTAGACGCCGTTTAATGTGATCACTTTGGGACCTAGATAAAGTGATTACATTAACCGACTGATAACAATAAGCGGAAGACACCAGCAAAAAAGGTAAAACATACGTTTTGAAAGTTTGGACCGCGCTGCTTTTCTCCGAGAAAAAACGTCAATATTAATCCATGTTTTTTTGGCAAAAAATAAAAAAAATAGAATGGCTTTATATTGCAAGGGGATGTTCCTACGTATCCCTAGTAACTATAGCTTGTGTCATTTCCTGGCGCTTTCCCTTTCAAAACAAAAATTTTTGCCTTTTTGAAAAATTAAATTAGGTTTAAAATAGGATTTTTAAAATGCTATAACTTTTTTTTATTTTTTAGAAGTCCGCTGAAAGGGTTCATTTTTGAAAGTATTAGGCCTTAAGATGTCCGAAACAATTGCTAACTCAAAACCCCCAAAATCGGCCAAAATTGTTAAAATAATAATAAATTTAAATAAAGTTTGTTTATAAATAAACGAATTAGTTTGTTTATAAATAAAATAGTCAGTTGTTTATAAATAAACTAGTAAGTTATTGTTTATAAAAAATAAACGAGTGAGTTGTTCTATCAACAAATAAAGAAAAAGTCTATCAAAAAGAAATCTACTCATTTTATTAATAAGAACAAAACCAATAAAAATCGAGAAAAGACATGGATGATAATCCAAAAATGAAAAAAAATAGAATTGCTTTATATTGCAAGGGGATGTTCCTACGTACCCTAGCAACTATAGCCGGTGTCGTTTCCCGGCGTTCTCCCTTAAAAATAAAAATTTTCGTCCTTTTGAAAAATTAAATTTGGCTTTAAAATAAAATTTTAAAACGCTATAACTTTTAAATTTTAAAGAAAAATTTTCGTTTTATAAATGTCGAAAATTTTTGATGTTAAAGAGGGAGCGTGAAAAAAATCACTTCGGTTATGGGCACTACGAGTTCTTAAGAATCTCCTCTAAAAAATAAAAAAAAAACAATTTTTCAAAAAAGCAAAAACTTTTTAATTTTTTTTTCACTAATCTACAAAGTCAAAATTTTAATAAAATTAACCGCAAGTCGGAGTCTTCAACCCTCACGATCTTGAAAATTTCGTTGTTCTTTCCACTTACTTTTATAAAACAATTTAAAACAGTAATAAAATTTTACGATTCAGTTAAAAACAAGTTTATAAAAATAAAAAGTTCCATTTGGAGTCAAAAATAGTTTATCGTTCAAAATGATATTGAATTAATCAATCTAAAATACAAATTTTAAATTAAAAATGGATTGTGTGCTTTATAAGACGAATACTCTGAATTTATTTAAAAAAAATCGTGTGCCGCATAAAACATGTTTAGCACTAAATAACGGTGTGCTCTTCTTCAAAAAAAAAATAAAAATAAATACACATAAAATAAAACAAAGAGGAATAAAAAATTTATAAAGCGATAACGCTAAGTGAACTCCACAAATCAACGTCGGAATTTTGATATTCAAAAATTTAGAACCGAAATAAAACTAATAAATATTCAAACCGTGTGAGGCCAACGTAAAATATTGCAATGTGAACTTGCAATATATTTAACGATAACACTCCGCGACACGACATTTTCCAAGAGCAGGACGCAGCAATAACTTTCGAAAAGCAAAGATAATTTCCAAGGAAAAATTCGAAAACGTGGGCCCTCTTCCCTCCCGCAATCCACATTTTCCGCCCAACAATTCTGACAAATTGGCGTTTTAAAAAAAAAGGCGTATCAGTTCTTCGTGTGCGAGCGAATTTGATTTATGGGACATCTTCTTTTTTATTCGTAAGAAAGGTCGATGCAAATATTTGCCCGGAGGCGGACTCGCGAGCTATAATTACGAGCTTATTTATTTATTATTTTGTGGAAGTTATACTTCTTTTGGCCTTTTGAGAGGAAAATAGTAGCAGGCAAGAGAAGTTGCGGGCGCACAACTAACGAAAATTCGACTGTTGAACTTGGCCTTCTAAGAAAATAAATTAATTATTGTGAATCATGCTTAAAACCGAGTGTGCATTCGAGCTCAAAGTGGCACATTCCGATCTCGGGAAAATGAAGCGCGCCGCTCCGCGTCGCGCTTCATTTGCCTCCCTCGCTCGGAAATGTGCCACTTTTCGCTCGAATGCGCACATCTTCGTATTTATTGAATTTATTTATATTCATCTCTCTTTCAAATCAAAAACTAAAATTCAGATTTACTATTCGGAAAAAGTCGTAGCGTTTATTTTTTTAAAATAACTATTTAAAAGCACGAAAAAAAATATTTTGTATTTTAGGTATAGGTAAATACATAATTGTGTTTTTGCCTTGGGCGAAATAAAAATTATTACACTTCCAACTGCATTAGGACCTCCCCTGTTCTTATGGGGGTTGTTAGATTTTTTTAACAATTTTTTTGGTTGTTTATAAGCTCCAATTAACGCCTTGTATTTGTTTAGGTACATTAATTTTTGCATTTAAGAAAAAAAGACGCAAATAAAAGAACGTATGTTTTAGAAAAAAAGTTGTTTTTGTCGACCCTGGCCCATAGTGCATTTGTCTAATTTAACCTTCGCTTCTCCAAGTCAAAAAGTTTAATTCAATTCAGTAAATATCGATTTTATATCTGAAAAAAGTATTTACTATAGCAATGAGTGGAAGGGAGCGAAAAGATACGAAAATCTTGTCAGTGCAAGGGAGAGGGAACGATTCAAATTATTTAATTAGTTTTTCGCCTAATTTATCGGCCTAAATTGTTGTCCATCTTGCTAAAAATCGAGTGTGCACATTCGAGCTCAAAGTGGCACATTCCGATCTCGGGAAAATGAAGCGCGCCGCTCCGCGTCGCGCTTCATTTGCTTCCCTCGCTCGGAAATGTGCCACTTTTCGCTTGAATGCGCACATCCTCGTGTTTATTACATTTGTCTAATATAACCTACGCTTCTTCAAATCAAAAAATTTAATTAAATTTAGTAAATATCGATTTTATGTTTGAAAAACGTATTTACCATAGCAATGAGTGGAAGGGAGCGAAAATATACGAGAATCTTGTCATTGTGAGTGAGAGGGAACGATTAGAATTAGTCAACTAGTTTTTCGTCTAGTTTATCAGTCTGAATTATTGTGAATCATGCTTAAAACCGAGTGGATTCGAGCTCAAAGTGGCACATTCCGATCTCGGAATGAAGCGCGCCGCTCCGCGTCGCGCTTCATTTGCCTCCCTCGCTCGGAAATGTGCCACTTTTCGCTCGAATGCGCACATCTTCGTATTTATTGAATTTATTTATATTCATATCTCTTTCAAATCAAAAACTAAAATTCAGATTTACTATTCGGAAAAAGTCGTAGCGTTTATTTTTTTAAAATAACTATTTAAAAGCACGAAAAAAAATATTTTGTATTTTAGGTATAAGTAAATACATAATTGTGTTTTTGCCTTGGGCGAAATAAAAATTATTACACTTCCAACTGTATTAGGACCTCCCCTGTTCTTATGGGGGTTGTTAGATTTTTTTAACAATTTTTTTGGTTGTTTATAAGCTCCAATTAACGCCTTGTATTTGTTTAGGTACATTAATTTTTGCATTTAAGAAAAAAAGACGCAAATAAAAGAACGTATGTGCCCATTCGAGCAAAAAGGGCACTTTTTCCCGAAATCAAATTGCAAACTTGACTTTTCAGTTATATCTACACCAGCGGTTCCCAAAGTGCGGCCCGCAAAGCCTGTGAATGCGGCTCAAGATATCGATACGATATATATTTTTATTAAAGAATAAATAAATAAGTAAATAAATAAATAACAAATATTACAAATATATAATAAGATGAATTTCAGTTATTTTTTTTTAAATAAATATATAATTAAAGATTTATATTTATGTATATTAAATTTAGAATACGTACTAATAAAAAAAATAAGAAATAGTTAAATATATTGAAGACAAAAAAAATGGTGGTTATTGTTTTGATTTTATTCAGTTTTTTTGGCCCGCCAAAAATTTCGGTACTATTAAATAGGCCGGCCTAAGAAAAACTTTGGGAACCCCTGATCTACACCCATCCCTCCATTTACACGCTACTTCTTTTACAAAAATAAAAATGTTTTTAGATTTTTTAAGACTGTTTGATAATATCAACAAAATAATAATTAATTAATTAATTTCTCAAAATGCACATTTTGCTATCGTTTTCGATACACACGATTTCCCATGCAAAAAAATCTCCTGACCCTATCTACCACGTAAATCGAAAAATATGTGCACAAAAATTCGATCTCTTGCAAGGGTAGGCGCGGCCACATAAAGTTTGGCTACCGCTGCTTTAGACGTACAAATTTCGAGCAGGTGTAAGCGCAAGAATAGAAGTGGAAAATATTAAAATAAGCGGCATAACAATTTCAAAAGGATTAGGAAGACGTGTTCATAATTCTCGACGTATCTGCATTTCATTTTCTCGCCAGATATTACAACAAACATCGCTTTCGTGTTAAGTAATTGCGCATTTGTGGAAGATGTGCCATAAAGATAACCCCATATTGTTTAAGGGGTTGATAAACTGTCGGTATTTTACGCAGATACATTTCCGCCTCTGTTTTAATATTTTAACAGTTCGCTCGTCTAGACTTTGCGTTCGAGGGCTTCGTAAAAATGCCCAGAAAAGAATAAATGCAATTGTTATTATTAATGAAATTGAAGAATTGATTAATGTTTATAAACACTTTAATGCAGGAAGCTAACAATTAATTGATTGTCGATAATTTTAGCTCATTAAGTTTGCATTGTGATGCTGCAACGAGATTTGCATAATACGATTATGTTTGTTCATTAGTGGTCTATTAATCATGTGTTATAATTACCGGAATTACTGTAGCAATTTCGATCTAAAATATTGCTTAGTTATTGTGCAAAGACGAGATTTACTTTTAATTAAATTATGTATTGTTGTTAAATTTGGAGGAGCTATCGCTTTTGTGATATTTTTAACCTTCCGTGTACTAGGTGGGGTACAACCAACTTGAACAATTTTTTTTTGTTAAAACGGGACGTTTGGTAATCGAGCTTAAAACCGAGTGTGCACATTCGAGCTCAAAGTGGCACATTCCGATCTCGGGAAAATGAAGCGCGCCGCTCCGCGTCGCGCTTCATTTGCCTCCCTCGCTCGGAAATGTGCCACTTTTCGCTCGAATGCGCACATCCTCTTATTATTACATTTGTCTAATTTTAACTACGCTTATTCAGATCAAAAAATTTAATTTAATTTAGTAAATATCGATTTTATATTCAAAAAACGTATTTACCATAGCAATGAGTGGAAGGGAGCGAAAAGATACAACAATCTTGTGGATAGGAGTGAGAGGGAACGGTTCAAATTATTCAACTAAGTTTTCGTGTAATTTATTGAAATAAATTATTGTGAATCGTGCTTAAAACCGAGTGTGACATTCGAGCTCAAAGTGGCACATTCCGATCTGGAATGAAGCGCGCCGCCCGCGTCGCGCTTCATTTGCCTCCCTCGCTCGGAAATGTGCCACTTTTCGCTCGAATGCGCACATCCTCGTATTTAATAGATTTATCTATTTTGTTCATCGCTCTTTGAAAATAAAAAAATTAAATTTAGTTTGGTAAATACAAATTTTGTTCCAAAAAATGAATTTTTACCATAGCAATGAGTGCGAGCGAGCGAAAAGATACAACAAACTTATAAGTACGAGTGAGAGGGAACGATTAAAATATTTCTACTGATTTTTCGTCTAATTTATTGGCCTAAATTATTGTGAATCATGCTTAAAACCGAGTGTGCCCATTCGAGCTCAAAGTGGCACATTCCGATCTCGGGAAAATGAAGCGCGCCGCTCCGCGTCGCGCTTCATTTGCTTCCCTCGCTCGGAAATGTGCCACTTTTCGCTCGAATGCGCACATCCTCGTATTTAATAGATTGATCTATTTTGTTCATCGCTCTTTGAAAATAAAAAAATTAAATTTAGTTTGGTAAATACAAATTTTGTTCCAAAAAATGAATTTTTACCATAGCAACGAGTGCGAGCGAGCGAAAAGATACAACAATCTTATAAGTACGAGTGAGAGGGAACGATGTTTATTATATTAGAATAATTTACCGTGCGCTCCTTCAAATCAAAATTTTAATTTAATTTAGTAAATATCGATTTTATATTTGAAAAACGTATTTACCATAGCAATGAGTGGAAGGGAGCGAGAAGACACAATAATCTTGGCAATGCAAGTGAGAGGGAACAATAAAAATTATTCAATTAATTTTTCGTGTAATTTATTGGTCAAAATTATTGCGAATCATTAAGCAAATGCCGTGAAATTAATTTGTATTTCAATAAGGAGGCAAAAACGAAATTCTGTTAGGTTTTCTTAATATTCGGTATCGTAATTGACACGTGTCATTGAAATTTGGTACTCAATCACTCAATAGTTTATAAGTTGAAGAAAAAGTTAAGTTTTTGTATTTTTATTAATAAAAGTCTATTCATTATTCGTTATTGAAATATATTTCTTATCATTTTACTGTCATAAAGTACAATTTTGTGGATTTTATTTCATTTTATTTTCGGGGTATGGCAAATCCCACCAGGTATAGCATGTGACATTTAGTCACCATAGTATGCGGAAAATTAATGGAAACTCGCGCAGAACTGCTGGTCTAATTGTTTTTGCTGAAGAACAAATTTTGTTATATTAAAAAAGGTGTTAGTTTTTTTTCCTTCGTAATTTGTAATAATCAAATACATTGAATGAATGAAAAATGCAAAGCGCTTATTTTAAGTCGATTATTATCAAAAAGAGAAGATTTTATTTATTTGAGATTATGGGTTCGATGATATTTATTTTTTTGTCAGATGAATTTTGTATTCACTGCTAAAAAGTTTAAATGAAACGAAGAATCTCAAAAATCAATAGCTCTTAGGTTACGAAGATTGCATAGTTGGTTTTTGCAAATTACACAAAACTATTAAAAAACTTCAATTTTTAAACTGGCAAATTTGATGAAACCAATGTATGGAATTGATTTATTAGAGCTTATAGTAAGCCAGAAAAATACATTAAGAATTCTAGCTAAAATAACAAGATGTAAAAGAACAAAATGTAACATTTTGAAATCACTTAATATTAAACAAACATTTTTTTAAATTTGCAAAATCGGGAAAACTATTGCATGGAAGTTATTTATGAAAGTTTATAATAACTCAGAAAAATAATTAAAAAATTCTAACTACCCCTAAAAAAATAGGACTGACATTAATTCAATTAGAAATGTGAGACTTTGTAAAGATTTAATATGCAAAAATACATTTTTTTTATATTCACGATTTCGGAAAAATTATTGCCTGTAAGTTATTTATTAGAGTTTATAGTAAGCTAGAAAAATACATAAAAAGTTCTAGTTACCCCTAAAAGAACAAGACGTGCATTAAACAAATCGAAAATGTAACAGTTTGAAATCATTTAATATTAAACAAACATTTTTTTAAATTCGCGAATTCAGAAAAACTATTGCATGGAAGCTATTTATGAAAGTCTATAATAAATCAGAAAAATAATTTAAAAATTCTAACTACCCCCTATAAAATAGAACAGACATTAACTCAATTAAAAATGTGTGACTTGGAAACGATTTAATATGCAAAAATACATTTTTTTATATTCACGATTTCGGAAAAATTATTGCCTGTAACTTATTTATTAGAGTTTATAGTAAGCCAGAAAAATACATGAAAAATTCTAGCTACCCCTAAAAGAACAAGACGTGCATTAAATGAATCGAAAATGTAACAGTTTGAAATCATTTACCCATGTTTTTTTGAAAAAAATGGAATTGCTTTATATTGCAAAGGGATGTTCCTACGTACCCCTAGCAACTATCGCCCTTGTCATTTCCCGGCGCTTTCCCTCTAAAACAAAATTTTTTGCCTTTTTGAAAAATGAAATTTGATTTTAAAATGCTATAACTTTTTCATTCTTAGGAAGTATGCGTTAGTTGTGTTAACCATTCGGCTACCGAGTTGCTCCTTAAGCGCACCGAAATGTTTTTTAAACTTTAAAGCGGTTTTTTTGAGTCATTCTGAATAATGCGACGTAAGGTAAAAGTACCGGTTTTAGACACTGTACCAGTTGTGGACATTTTCCACTTTATTTTGACAAATGTCAAATATAAGAATTATCGCTACTTGCTATAAGTGTAATTAATGTATGTTTAACTACGATAGAAACATCAATGATGTTTTTCGTATTTTATCCAAGTTACGCAAGTGTCTAAAACTGGGCCTAACGTGTCCAAAACCGGTACTTTTACTTTATTGCTTTGTTAGAAAAACCAATAATAATGGGTAATTGTTTTTTTAATCGAAACGTCCAAAGCTTTTCACCAAAAACTTTACAAATATTTTTATAGCGACCAATTTTTAAATTGCGTTCCATATCGAATTATCAAATAGTTATCGATTATTCTTAATAGCGTATTTATGTAAATTCGGTGGAAAAATGTGCTCGGAATTCGTGACCGAAATAACTTTCGTTTGCACGATTTGTTGCGCTGCACATTCTCTGACGAATTAACGTGCATTTATGTAATTTATTTGGGACTCCTTTTTTATTTTACAAATAGAGCCGAATTGAATTAAATTACTTTTTGAAAACAATTCTAAAGGGGCAAATCGAATTACGTTTAAATACTAAAAATAACTTTTCTTGTTCATATTTTGTCTCTCTGCATGTTTGGCTTAACCAAATTGATTTATACACACACACACACATTTTGGGAGTTACAAAATTACAGAGAAATGTCAATGTTTTTAATAAAATAACCAAATATTGCTGGAAATATATATATCAAATAAAAAGAATACACAACCGAACTCGTGATGACCTATTGTTATTTATTAAATTTGATACTAGTAAATAAATGTTGAAAAATTGGATGTTTTGTTGAAATTTTTTAGATTGAAAAATGAAAACTAGTTAAGATTACAAAGGCCTATTGACATCTTGCGTTTCGCTTGGTGGTTGACAAGATTTATGAAAAAACGTCTCTGATACTTAAACAAAAGTCGGAAACAATGGTTGTTATTTAAAATTTGAATTTACACGTTGCTCTTTGTGCTTTTTTACAATGGGTAGTTAGAATAAAGGCTTGCCTGCAATGATAACAAACTCGAGAGCACTATAAGCATAATTTTTTGCCGATTAGTGAATCCAAAAAGTTAAAAATGCACAAAATTTATTGTCCTAATTCAAATTTGGGCTTTGGCTTAGATTTAATTCGCGGTCTCCTTCGATGAAAACGTTAATATGGTAGAGCAACGATTTCCAAACTGTCGGCAAGGGGGGCAGCCTGGGCGATCGCGGGCTACTGCAAAGGGAGGCGCAAAAAGTTTAATTTTTTGTATTAATACATTTTTTTAAATTTAAATGTGCTGTATTATTTTATGAAATACACTTATACCTCCATTTACACGTTACTTGTTTTACACGGTTTACAAAAAGGAAAATTCGAAAAATTTATAAGAATGAAAACTATTTAAAATATATTTTTGGTTCCTAGTATAACTTTTAATTAAAACTTTTGGGTAAAGTTTAAATAAAAGAATTATTGTGGTACATTTTGAACTCGGGAAAAATTTTGAATTTTACAAATTGTAAAAATGTGTAATTGATGAAATAAACGTGTGGTGTTGCTCGAGATTTGAATAGTAAAATTTTTGTTTGGCATTGTTAAATTTTTATAAATTATTTATTGTTTAAAATATATTTTTTGTGTTTTTTTCTTTATAGAATAATCAATGATTAAAAATATCATTAATTTATTATAATGAAGGCCACTCTAATTTAATGTTTATTGCTACTAAAAGTGGCAGGAAGGCGTAAAATAGTGTGTAACTTCCCTAGGGAACTGCTTTAAGGGCGCAGGAGTAATTTATAGTTTAATTTGTTAATAAAAAAATTATGGCACAAGTCTCGTTACTCTTTAGACACAAGGTGCATATTTTATGGGAAGACAAAATAAGGTTCAAAAATTTGAAATTCTTTTATTTTATCTTATTCCAACATAATATTAATTGGTTTGTAAGTAAATACGTACACAATGATTGTAATAATTTTTTTAGCAAAGATTTTTAGTGACTTTACTTTTTTCTTTTTACTTTATATTATAATAAAGTTTTTCTGAATTCGGGAAATTAAAAAAAATGTTTGTTTAATATTAAATAATTTCCAACTTTTATTTTTCTCAATTTTTGCCGATTTTGGGAATTTTGAGTTAGCAATTGTTTCGGACGTATTAAGGCCTAATACTTTCAAAAATGACCGCTTTCAGCGGACTTCTAAAAAATAAAAAAAGTTATAGCGTTTTAAATGTTCCATTTTAAAGTCAAATTTAATTTTTAAAAAGTCTAAAATTTTTGTTTTAGGGGGAAAAAGCCGAGAAATGACACCGGTTATAGTTGCTAGGGGTACGTAGGAACATCCCCTTGCAATATAAGGCAACACATTAAAAAAAACAGAAAGCGGTTTCACATAGCAAAAAAAATTACAAAGCCTCTGTTATTAATGGATAATTTCAAATAAAATATTAATGAGATAATTGCCAGTTATTTTTTTTTGTATGTAGGTACCTACTATAAAAATCTCCTGCAATTATATAAATTTCGTTCAGCGTATAAATACCTACAATAAGTACGCTTATTAATAATTTTTGTAATATTTTTCTTGGTCACTTTTGCTCGCAAAGCGAGAGAGACCAATGCGCGACAAGCGACGAACCCGGCAACAATTTTTTTGCGCCATTTTTCTCGCAGAATTAATTTTCGAAACTCTTTCAACACGCTCGCTCGCATAAAACAATAATAAGTGCGAAAAAAAATAATGAGCACTCTTAAAAAAAAAACGAGGCGATCACAATAGACGGAACGACAAAAAAGCAATTTTGCGTGTTGGAACGACGTTCCCTAAAATTAATTACAAAACGGCATCGGTTCGGAGGGCATTAGCATCGACATCGCAACACACATGCAGCCTGCAATATTGCAAACTTATTGATCCTTCTAGAAACAATACTGTGATTGTTTAGTCTCGCAAAAGAGGCATGCAATATGCATGTGGTTTTTAATAAGCGCCGTTCCCCCAACTACAATATTACCCGGAATATTATTAATTAGGGCTGCTTTCCCTCTGATAACGCAGCCCCAAGCTAACCGTTTGAAGTGCCCTTCTTCGAATTACCGCTTTGCTATGATTGCAAATGCGTATAACGTTAGCTGACAGAAATTATATTGGTTTACCACAGATTTACAGGTATTTAAAACAGTTCTGCTCTTTAAAGGGAGGGGGATGCGATTTTTAACTTTTAATATATTTTTGCCTCGCTTTATTGCATTTTTATTTTCCCCCAGAGCACTTAATTGGCGCAACACCGCAATTTCTTCCATATTAAAAAGCTAAAGATGAGATCGAAAAACAAGCGATGCACGTCACTAATAGAAACCTTTTTTTTGACAACTTTAAGAAACAAATAACCCCGTCCGATTGTATTAAAAAATATGTTTTTTAAGTTTTGCTCATCGATAATCGAGAATAATTAATTAAAATAGAACTAAAAATTTTAATCTTGTTGGCAGCACTTATTAGTTTGTTTACAGATTAAATTAAGTAATGTGCTAACCTCATTTTATATTAAACTTGGTGTTCGTGTTTTTTCGGAATTAACGAACAATATCTGCAGAAGCGAGCTTTTGATTTCGTTGGGAGAATGTGATGGCTTTCGGTCGCCTAGGTACCAAAATCTATAGATGTGAATGAAGTGCCATCTGTTGTTGTGTAGCAATGCATGAACATTTCAGGCTACTGGTACAGTAAAACCTCAATTATCCGGACCTCAGTTATACGGATTCGCGATTATCCGGATTGTCAACCGCGTTGGGACTCGTTGCGAAAATTAAAACTCGGTATTTCTTACTAAATATTTTATTATTTTATTTTGTATTTCGCACTAAACAGTGTTTTTTTTGCTTCCATGATTTTTTAAGATAATGTGCGACTGTTTTATTTAGTGATTAATATTTTTTGCGTTTTTTGTAAACATATACCTAACAATTTGATCAAGTTTTTCTTGTTAAAACAGGACGCTTCGTAATCGTGCTTAAAACCGAGTGGCGTTCGAGCTCAGTGGCACATTCCGATCTCGGAATGAAGCGCGCCGCTCCGCGTCGCGCTTCATTTGCCTCCCTCGCTCGGAAATGTGCCACTTTTCGCTCGAATGCGCACATCCTCTTATTATTACATTTGTCTAATTTTAACTACGCTTATTCAGATCAAAAAATTTAATTTAGTTTAGTAAATATCGATTTTATATTCAAAAAACGTATTTACCATAGCAATGAGTGGAAGGGAGCGAAAAGATACAACAATCTTGTCGATAGGAGTGAGAGGGAACGATTCAAATTATTTAACTAAGTTTTCGTGTAATTTATTGAACTAAATTAGTATGAATCGTGCTTAAAACCGAGTGTGCACATTCGAGCTCAAAGTGGCACATTCCGATCTCGGAATGAAGCGCGCCGCCCGCGTCGCGCTTCATTTGCCTCCCTCGCTCGGAAATGTGCCACTTTTCGCTCGAATGCGCACATCCTCGTATTTATTGGATTTGCCAATATTATTATTTTATTCTTCAATTCAAAAAATTAAAAGTCGAATAAATTAGATCTATTAATTGTTTGAAAAAGGTTAGATATTTTATTCCTTTTGATAAGTTATTATAGTGCTCTTCCGCACGTCGAATTGTAGCGAGCTTAAAAAAATATTTTTAATTAATTGACTATTTTTTTCTTTACAATTTTTCAAATATTAATTATTTTGAAGATGCCGATAACTTACGTGCTGCGTTTCTTTTCAAAAAATTCTTTAAATAGCATAATTAAAATTTCAAAAACAAATTCTAAACAAAATATAAATAAATTATCAGAAATATATCTATTGATCTTTTATTCGGTAATTAATAATAGCATTTTTAATAATGCAACAAGTTCGTCGGATTGATTTATAGAAATTGTCTTGTTTAATAACATTTGTATCAATATACATTTATTTATTTAGGTTTAGGGTGTATTTTTGAAATCAAACCAAAAATATTTCTATCACATCTTTGTGTCGGCAATTCTTTACTTTTAACTCTGTCCTTAAAGCTACAATCAAACCCAAATCAATGTCTATAAAAAGCTATCAAATAATCCGCGAATCACTCTAGTAAACGAACCACCTAAGACAAATTTTTTAAATTAATCTAAATTACTGTATTTCTTCGTTTTCGTACGAAAAAGTGAGATCCTAGGGGAAGATGATTTATTGCACGACTTTTCGCTTCGGGAAATTTTTACCTTTCGAAGACAATCAAAGATTTAAGTGCGACCTCCCAGAAAGAAAAAGGAGAGCCCCGATTCGCAGTCACGTTTTTTCGTTACTCGAACTGCATATCTTCTAACTTGATGAATGCGTCAAATTTATCAGAAGAATGCAACTGTCAGGTCGTATGCGGGCGAAAGAATGATCGGAACCGACGTCCGAACTTTCTTCTTTCAAAAGAAAAAATGAGAATCGAAGTAAATAGTAAAAGATTGTATAATTAAGATAACGAAATAAGCAATGCACGTAATCAAAAAATGATAACTATGATTAAAGAAATTTTAATTTAGGTAATGTTTTAGATAGGTGTTTTTGCTGAAAAAAATGCGCTTTCACACAAAAAAATATTTTTTCTAGCGCCATCTTATAGAATATTGAAGTACCAGTAGCCTAAAATGTTTATGCACTGCTACACAACAACATATAACACTACATTCATATCTATAGATTTTAGTACCTAGGCAACCGAGAGCCATCACATTCTCACGACGAAATCGAAAACTCGATTGCGCAGATATTGTATGTTAATTCCGAAAAAACCAAGTTTAAAAGTAAAGAATTGCGGAGACAAAGTTGTGATAGATATATTTTTGGTTTGATTCCAAAAATAAACCCTAAACCTAAATAAATAAATGTATATTGGTACAAATGTTATTAAACAAGACAATTTCTATAAATCGATTCGACGAACTTGTTGCATTTTTAAAAATGCTTTTATTAATTACCGAATAAAAGATCAATAGATATATTTCTGATAATTTATTTATATTTTTGTTTAGAATTTGTTTTTGAAATTTTAATTGCGCTATTTAAAGAATTTTTTGAAAAGAAACACAGCACGTAAGTTATCGGCATCTTCAAAATAATTAATATTTGAAAAATTGTAAAGAAAAAAATAGTCAATTAATTAAAAATATTTTTTTAATAAAGTGTATTGTATTTTCTTGATAAAATTGCTATAAATTAAAAAAAAATTGCTGAAAATTAGTGATTGAACGTTTTACTCGAAAAATGTTCTCTTATTTTTATCTTTTCTATAATATTTAAAAATGAAACAAATATATTTTTTTTTCTGGCATATGATATTATGTAATTGAATCGAAGTTATCGAGTTTCCCGTATTTTTCTTTCCAAGTTCTTTTGGAAATTTTAATTATGCTATTTAAAGAATTTTTTGAAAAGAAACGCAGTACGTAAGTTATCGGCATCTTCAAAATAATTAATATTTGAAAAATTGTAAAGAAAAAAATTGTCAATTAATTAAACACATTTTTTTTAATAAAGTGTATAGTGTTTTCTTGATAAAATTGCTATGATTTAAAAAAGATCTGCAGAAAATTAGTGATTGAACGTTTTACTCCCAAAATATTCTCTTATTTTTTTCTTTTCTATATTTAAAAAACAAAATAAATATATTTATTTTTCTGGCTTATGATTTTATGTAATTGAATCGAAGTTATAAGGTTTCCCGTATTTTTCTTTCGAAGTTCATTTTGAAATTTTAATTATACCCAAATCGATTTGTTTAAGCAAAGTATCAAATGAGATTCTCGGACGAATAAATAAATAAATACGAAAAAATACAAAATTTAAAAGTGACGTAATTTCTTAAAAACAATTCTTTGATTTTGAATAAAAATTTGTCACTTTATTATTATGTATTGCAGAAATATTTTGCGGATCCGAATATTATGTATGTTGCTCGCCGTATTTTTTTTTGCAATTGTAGATTCGATTCATTTTTAATACAGTCGGACCTCAATAAGTCAAAGTTAAAGGGAAACTAAAAATACATCGAGTTATCAAAAATTCGAGTTATCGATATAAAAATATTAACGAGGTTCGACTTATGGAGGTTCGACTGTATATTGATTCTTATTTTGAATTTGTTTTTCATTATTATTGATCATAAATAAAATTTCACTTGAGCGGCTCTATTTTATAAAGAAAAAATTTAAACTTTCAAAAATGCAGAAGTTAATTAAAATATATAAATTTAAAAACAGGTAAATCACATTACAATTTTCGAACTTGCCCAAAAATTAAAAAAAAGTCACACTAATTTGGCAAGTGTCAAATTAAGCTTTTAAAAGTTTTATTTTTTTTAATTATACCCAAAATTACAATGTAAATCTTATAATTTCTTTAAAGTTTTAATTTTCGCTTGTTACTTACATAATTATGTATTTAAAATATATTGTTCCGTGTATTGGCACTTTAATAATTCAATATTCTCAATGTAAATAAAAAACAAAGTGTTAGTGACCGAAATTGAATTCTTAAGAATCGGCTGTCTTAATTTAAAACCCAGTAAAAGTCGGTGGTAAAGAGGTCAATTTCCCCATGTCAGTATACACAGAGTAAAGTATCGTTGTTCCTTTCTGCACGTGCGTGGAAATTGCGTACTTTTGCTTTTTCAACTTTCCACTTTTTTCCGTTCTATAGTTCGTTTTAATATTTATTGTCAGTTTATTTATATAATTACACAAATCGAATATGTTAAATTAAAAATTTCTTCCTCGAGAAGCATCATTTATTTTTTTTTTTGTAAAATCGGGGAATCGCTCATAGCAGGACCATCGACGAGTTAAAAATTCGACTCGTGAATATTAATTCGAACAATACGTGATCGCAAATAAAAAACCACAATGTCGACTAAAAAAAAAATACTCTCTACCCCAATCACAATTATTTATTGCACCATATACGCAAAAATCTCAGTTTTCTTATTTAGCCAATTCTACACATGAAATTATCATCAAAGGACGGTCACCCACGCAAATAACAAAGCATTTATTAAATTCAGCACTACATTTAGATAATTCTTTGTAGAAGGAGTGATTTAAAGACAAGCTGGTAATTTTTTTGCATCGATAAAAAGAGAGAAACGTTTCAATTTCTGTGGAGTAGGTGTGTTTTGACGTCCAGAAACTATATCAAAAGAAATAATAAACAGTTTCTGTTTGTGTGTCGCGTAGGAGGGTTGTTAAATTAAATCGTTAGCAATTTATGTATCGAACCTTTAAGTTCGTGTCTTCGCGTTTCTTTTCCTTGCAAATCTAATGGTTTCGCTTTTAAACTGCACAAAAAAATGCACGTGTTGCATTTTGAATAAAACATCCGTGCAGCATGTGTTAACACCTTCATGAATATATGCATTTCTCCAGAAAATGAAAAGAAATAACTACGAAAGTTGTTCGCAAAAATTCCTCCTTAAAGTTTTAGATGCATTTCAATACGCTTCGCCCTCGAGGGACGAAAATAAGCAGAAAAAACTCTATTTTGAGTTCTTTTTAAGAGCTCCTCTGCCGATACTTTGCCTAAAAAATTCAACAACTTCGCGTTCGGCTCCGTTTCGGGGGAGGGCGGGCTTTTTTGTTTGAATTTTAATCGTCTGGGAGCGCTTTTTTTTTCTTTATTTTACGGGATAACAAAGGCAGCCAATTATTTTCGGAGCGAAGTTACCAAAACTGAAACTACTAATTTTGTAATTAGTGTTACGAAGACGAAAATAAGCCAAAGAAAAAACCAATCAACAAGCTCATTAAGGTTCGTTATGTAAATTCGGTCGTGTTCTTCGCCTCTTGTTTTATCTCGCGATAAGAAGAACGTACGCCGAGCAGAAGTGGGTGGCCTTTAAACGGTTTCCCTTATTTTACAAAAAAATATGAACAAAACGCAAAATACACAAAACAAATCAGAAACAGAACAACGTAAAAATAATTAAACTTTATGCGAAATTGTATTAATTTTCCGGTTCGCATCTGTCGACGAACCGATTCCAATTTAAATTCCACACATTTAACTTTTCGGCAACTCTCGACGTACTGGATTTATTTCCGACCCCTTCTAAAAGCCACCCCCAATTTTATTTTGTATATTACAACATTAGAAAAAACGCGGTGCGTGTAGTTATACCTATACGAGCGTTAGAAGTTATACTTCTTTGGCGTGACAAAATGAATTTGAATCGTTCTCTCTCACTCGCACTGATAGGATTCTTGTATGTTTTCGCTCCCTCCCACTCATTGCTATGGTAAAAACGATATTTCCTGAATTGAATTAAAATTTTGGATTTTAAGAAGCCTAAGTTATATTAGACAAATGTAATAAAGACGAGGATGTGCGCATTCGAGCGAAAAGTGGCACATTTCCGAGCGAGGGAGGCAAATGAAGCGCGACGCGGAGCGGCGCGCTTCATTTTCCCGAGATCGGAATGTGCCACTTTGAGCTCGAATGTGCACACTCGGTTTTAAGCATGATTCACAATAATTCAGACTGATAAACTAGACGAAAAACTAGTTGACTAATTCTAATCGTTCCCTCTCACTCACAATGACAAGATTCTCGTATATTTTCGCTCCCTTCAACTCATTGCTATGGTAAATACGTTTTTCAAACATAAAATCGATATTTATTAAATTTAATTAAATTTTTTGATTTGAAGAAGCGTAGGTTATATTAGACAAATATAATAAACACGAGGATGTGCGCATTCGAGCGAAAAGTGGCACATTTCCGAGCGAGGGAGGCAAATGAAGCGCGACGCGGAGCGGCGCGCTTCATTTTCCCGAGATCGGAATGTGCCACTTTGAGCTCGAATGTGCACACTCGGTTTTAACCATGATTCACAATAATTCAGACTGATAAACTAGACGAAAAACTAGTTGACTAATTCTAATCGTTCCCTCTCACTCACAATGACAAGATTCTCGTATATTTTCGCTCCCTTCCACTCATTGCTATGGTAAATACGTTTTTCAAACATAAAATCGATATTTATTAAGTTTAATTAAATTTTTTGATTTGAAGAAGCGTAGGTTATATTAGACAAATGTAATAAACACGAGGATGTGCGCATTCGAGCGAAAAGTGGCACATTTCCGAGCGAGGGAGGCAAATGAAGCGCGACGCGGAGCGGCGCGCTTCATTTTCCGAGATCGGAATGTGCCACTTTGAGCCTCGAATGTGCACACTCGGTTTTAAGCATGATTCCCAATAATTCAGACCGATAAAGTAGACGAAAAATTAGTTGACTAATTCTAATCGTTGCCTCTCACTCACAATGACAAGATTCTCGTATCTTTTCGCTCCCTTCCACTCATTGCTATGGTAAATACGTTTTTCAAACATAAAATCGATATTTACTAAATTTAATTAAATTTTTTGATTTGAAGAAGCGTAGGTTATATTAGACAAATGTAATAAACACGAGGATGTGCGCATTCGAGCGAAAAGTGGCACATTTCCGAGCGAGGGAAGCAAATGAAGCGCGACGCGGAGCGGCGCGCTTCATTTTCCCGAGATCGAAATGTGCCAGTTTGAGCTCGAATGTGCACACTCGGTTTCAGCATGATTTACAACAATTTAGGCCGATAAATTGGGCGAAAAACTAATTAAATAATTTGAATCGTTCCCTCTCCCTTGTACTGACAAGATTTTCGTATCTTTTCGCTCCCTTCCACTCATCGCTATAGTAAATACTTTTTTCAGATATAAAATCGATATTTACTGAATTGAATTAAACTTTTTGACTTGGAGAAGCGAAGGTTAAATTAGACAAATGCACTATGGGCCAGGGTCGACAAAAACAACTTTTTTTCTAAAACATAGTTTTTCCTATGTATTTGACCACAAGGAAACCGATTTTGAAATTTTTTTAAAATCGTTGAGTTAGTTTTTAATATAATTCCGAAAAAACGAAAAACCCGAAATTTCAGATTTAGAAAGATTTTAAAATATCTCCTACTATGTTTAGAATCGTTTTACTGATTTTAGAATGTATTTATTTGTCAAAATCGGTGAAGTGGTTCTTTAGTTATTGCAAAAAAACCGAAAAAAATTGACAAAAACGGGTATTTTAAAAAATCATATCTCCGAAACGGTATTGATTTTCTTCAAGAGTATTTTTTATAAATTAAAGCAACACTTCAACTTTCAAACAAAAAAATAAAATTGAGTTTATAATTCGGAATTTTTAAAATACGAATTTTTGAATTATTTATCGAAAATATGAAAAATATGAGAATTTAAACATAGTTAGGGATGATGAGCTTTAAAATGAAAATACTTTGAATTTAAATCTATTGTTAGTAGGGGTAGATGTAGAAGATAAAGAAAAAGAATAAAATTGAGAATTTAAACTATATTAATTTTTTGATTAAATTTATAAGTTTACATAAAAAATATAAATTTATTTAAAAAAGTTTATGCATTAATTAAATTAATTTTTATTAAGACGCAAAACAATGTTCTAATTCAGGGGTCGCCAACCTTTTACGGAGGGCGGGCCATATTCAAAATAATTTTTTTTATGCGGGCCGCACATTCAAATGTAACTTAAATAGCGCTTTTATATCATATACGAGTATAAATATTATTAAAAATAAATATGGAAAAAATTTATTTTGTATTGACATGCTATAATAACACTAATGTCAGAGAACAAAAATTGGTGCTTTGGCGGGCCGCGGAAAAAGTGGCAAAGGGCCGCATGCGGCCCGCGAACCGCAGGTTGCCCACCCCTGTTCTAAATGAAATATCAAACTCCAATTTAAGTTTGGATTCTCCCCCCATATTTTCATATTTTCGATAAATAATTCAATGATTCGTATTTTAAAAATTCCGAGTTAAAAACTCAATTTTATTTTTTTTTTGCAAGTTGAAGTGTTTCTTTAAATTATAAAAAATACTCTTGAGGAAAATCTATACCGTTTCGAAGCTATGATTTTTTCAAAAATACCAGTTTTTGTCAATTTTTAAATTCATTTTTTTGATTTGAAAATACATAGGTTAAATTAGACAAATGTAATAATAACGAAGATGTGCGCATTCGAGTGAAAAGTGGCACATTTCCGAGCGAGGGAGCAAATGAAGCGCGACGCGGAGCGGCGCGCTTCATTTTCCCGAGATCGGAATGTGCCACTTTGAGCTCGAATGTGCACACTCGGTTTCAGCATGATTTACAACAATTTAGGCCGTTAAATTAGGCAAAAAACTAGTTAAATAATTTTAATCGTTCCCTCTCACTTCCAATGAACATAATTGTCGTATCTTTTCGCTCCCTTCCACTCATTGCTTTGTTAAACACGTTTCTCCAACATAAAATCGATATTTACTAAACGTAATTGAAATTGATCATTCCAAAGGACACCAAAAGAAGTATAACGTCAAAAATAAATTAAAATTATCTCGTTACGTGCGTGGGGGATTAAGTGCGCTTTTTTTTCTTTCAGAAGTTAACATTTCGTGCAGCGGAAATATTTAACCGCAGAGTAATTCCATAAGAAGTGCACGTGCTGCACGTGCATTTGTAAGTGCGTGACGCCACGTGTCATAACAAATCTTAATCGAACCATCGTTTCCTTTAAAATCGCCCTTCGTGCGCTGCGAAATGTTAAGGACGTAATTTTATTGATGGATCGCGGGTTGTAATATATTACGACTATCACTCACCCCCTTAATTACGCGTCTTCGGGGCGCAAAGATCGGCAAGAATAACATCGGCCCTTAGAAATCGTAAAAAAATCCACTTACCTAGAACAGAAAAAAAAATGGTATTAGTCAAATTGATAAATGCGCACAGTAAAATTCTAAATATTATTTATTTTTGGTCATTTGTGAAATAAACATATTTTTTTTTTAAATTAACTATATTTATTTTAAGTAAAAAGTAAAAAAATAATTAAAACCCAAATTTTGGATTTTATATGATTTGATTTAATTTCAAAAAAAAAAAAAATTAAATTCAAAATTTGGTGTTTTTTTGCAAAACCTTGAATTATTAATTGTTTAAAAGGACGCCATTTTCATAAGTATTGATGACGTCAAAGCAAATTCGTCACACACCTTGTAAGCTTCGCGAAATGAAAACACCGCTGGAAAAAATGTAGCAATAGGAGAAAAAAAAATACTTTAAAGGGGACAAAGACCAATAATCTGTAAAATTAATAATAAAATTTAAAACAATAAAGTCCAGTTATTTTCTGAACACACCTCGTAACCCATTACTTGCAACTTTACATATTTTTTCGTATGGAAAATTACATTGTTTTCTAACGAAGTATTTATCCACCATTTATTCTATTTCTATCATTTTCAAAATTAATTATTTTTCGCGGTCGTAATTAAACGAAGCTTGATGGCCGGAAAAAATTAAAACATCTAAAAGGAATACATAAAAAACGCGTTTCGAATTTTTTTTTTTGTTTTAACGTTTAAAAAAGCATTCGAACAATGTAACTAATAAATAATTTGATGTGTCCTTTTGATGTAGGCCGGCTTTTGAAGTGCGATTATCAAAAGTAAAATCTAAAATAAGCAATCGTCGGTTTTGATCTCACGCAAGCAACGCCGGTTTTGTCTTTCGTAACAAATCGCTCTTTGTTATCAGCCCCGAATTTGTATAATTTTTTTTTCTTTGTATAATTACCGAACGAACTTCGTCCTTATTTTTCTCTTCGCTCCACTTTGTGGGAATGTTTGCTCGCGAATTAACTCGTTTCGTACGAAGCGAATTTCGCACCCCCACAGAAGAAAATGCAATTAAACATACGAGTATGTGTAATTTTCATTTCAAGGGTGGACAGGCACCCCTCTAATTCCAATCAAACTAATACTAAGGGTTCGTCGTTTGTATTTCTTTAACGTTGACGCGTTCGGACATTTTTATGCATCGCCCAAAATAACATCGGCTTACAATGATTTATTTATTTAAGTGCACTTCCAAAACAGTTGGGAGTGGGGAAAAAAATTCTGTTTTTTCGGTTGAAATACAATTCAATTTTTTTTTTAATACAATGACCACGGATCGTTTTCGATTTAGCATACAACCCATTTTTCATCACTAGTGATGATTCGTTTTTAAAGTTGGTCGACCTGAACGTCGATTCCAAAATATATTTTTTTAAACCATTTCCGACAGCTGCGTTCTGTTTAGCATTGATCATTGAAGCCCCAGAAGCCTTTTTGGCTTTACCGAAATGAAAAAAGCAAACTATGGCGAAAAGGTTCGTTTCTGCGCTCCATGTTCAATCGAATACTAAGCGAGTTGTTTCTAAAGTAAGTTAAAAGTCACTATTGTTAACTGCCCAACGGAAAAAATCATAAGTTTGAGCAAGCCGATTCAAAAAAAATTGTAACGCACTGGAATTGTAGCCAAAATCCGAAATTACGTTCTTGACAAACCAATACAGTCGAACTGCCATAAGTCGAACGCCGATAAGTCGAATTTTTGATAGTTCGAATTTGATTCTATGTTCAAAAAACGTATTTACCATAGCAATGAGTGGAAGGGAGCGAAAAGATATGACAATCACGTTAGTGCGTAAGAGAGGGAACGATTACAATTAATTAACTAACTTTTAATCTAATTTATTGGTCTAAATTAATGTGAATCATGCTTAAAACCGAGTGTGCACATTCGAGCTCAAAGTGGCACATTCCGATCTCGGGAAAATGAAGCGCGCCGCTCCGCGTCGCGCTTCATTTGCCTCCCTCGCTCGGAAATGTGCCACTTTTCGCTCGAATGCGCACATCCTCGTATTTATTACATTTATCTAATTTAACCTACATCTCTTCAAATCAAAAAATTTAATTCAATTCAGTAAATATCGATTTTATGTTCGAAAAACGTATATGGGTGATTCCATTTTAACTGCGATTTTTGTGTCCTATACTGTTTGCTCTCACTGGTCATACATTATAAATCTATTAATGAAATTTTTGTATCAATACGATTATGATGAACATATTTCATCACTTTTATTGTATAATATAAATTGCAGTCAAAAGAAAACTTGCAATATCTCACTTTAATGTCAGTACCGTGTCATGTCCTTTCCTAGAATTTACCTATAAATCGGTTATTTTTTTTGTTGCAATAAATAATTCAAACCAATTAACTGATAAATCTTAATGTATATAATGAAACTTAAAAGAAATTAACAATTTTTTTTTTAATACATCAATTTAAGATTAAATTCCAGCTTAATAACTTTGTCATCAGATTTAAGCAAATTTTTAAATTTGAATGTGTATGACTCATGCGCCATTTACCTCGAAATTAATGAAACAACTAATAAGCCATATTGAAAGTACGTTAACTGAGTTATGTTTACAAATATCACACAAGTGAAATTCTCAAGCGAGTTTGTGTCATTTTAAAACTCAATTTTTAAAAGATGATGTCATAAATTTACTTGTCAGTACCGTGGCATTGGTAAACTTAATTAACGATTAATTTTTTTCATCATAAGTAATGAATTTCTGTACTTATTACTAACTTAAATTATAGGGTAATAGGATATTATCACAGTAAAAAATCAAAAAATTACAGTTGCTATTTTAATTAAAAATGTCAGTACCGTGCCAAAAAATAATAAAAATATATTTAATTGTTAATAAATAATATTGAATATTGGTAGAGAAGCTTATGAATTAAAAATGGTGTAATGAAAACCAAAAAAAAATTAAATGCACAATATAATGCATAAATGAATTTAATAATTTTTCTGAAGAATGTCTACCAAATGCATTTTATGTCAGTACCGTGGCATGGAAATTATAAAATATAATTCTCATTCTCGATATTTTGAAGTTGTAGCAAAATCCTCTCGCACTTTCATTTTTACTATCAAATAGAGTAATAATATGCATGAAAAATCAAAAAGTTTAGTTGTAAAATTCAAAAAATTTAATCAAAATAGTAACAGTTAGAACAGAATCACCCATATACCTATACGTAAGTGTGTAACTGAACTTTTTTTAATAACTCGAATTATTGATAACTCGAATTAATTTTGGTGTCCCTTCGAGTTCGACCTATCGAGGTTCGACTGTATGAAGAACTCCTTCCTCGAAAGTGGGCAGCAATTTGAATACGCAAAACTTGAAAATAACTTTCGTACAGAATAACGATGATAATAATAATAATATTCGACACGAAGAGGCTGTGTTTATTAAAGAAACATCAATACGAAAGATCGTATCGATTACGACCTGAATTTATAATTATCGAGTTGGCTTTTTTTTAGGCGTGACTGAATTTTATTGCCGATTATTGTTAAAGATTGCGAAAAATTTTCACGAGTTCTATTCCCGTCTCCGTTCGACGCGCGGGCCTTAATTAGGACCGATGGAAACGGTTAAGGAGAATCAACGTTGGCTCAGAAAAGCTGGTTTGAAAACTTTTTCTCCTCTGCCCTTCTTTTACAAATAAGATGTCTTTGGCTTATTTATTTTTATTTTATTTTATCGACCTAGAATTTTTTTTATAAATAGAATAGCACAAAGACCGTCCAGATTTGTTTATTAAAATTATCCTGGCGATATGACGAAGATAAAAGGGAACCAATTTCGTAAATAATTCGAAATGCCTAACAACTATTAATGTAAATATTTGCAATTCAAATTTTGGAAATGCGACGCACCCTCTCCCGATTTCGGCGGATGAGGGATGAGGACATAAAACACACGCTCGAATACTTGTAAATTGACTCATATTCTCCGTAAAAAATAACCCCTAATCATTCCTTACGATCCATAACAGAAGAAATAAGTTCGCTTTAATTCGTAAATAAAACTATGGTCTTGCTTTGCGAAGGGGTGGTTTTTGTGGGTGGTTAACCACCCTCGGTATTAGTGGAGACAGTGATGTATGTCGCCAATATCAACGCAGATGACATTTCTAATCGATGCTTCCACATTTAGGGGTCGAATTAGATTAAAATATGTTCGGCGTCATAATCGAAAAGTGATGAATTTTTCGGTTTAGGTTACTTTTTGGGGTCCGCTCGCGATAGAATGTTCAAAAAGGTCCGTACGGATGGTGTGAAGCGTTGCTCCAATTATTTTTACAAAAAAAAATAATTCTGCTAACCATTGCGACTTTCTAAAGCTGCTTTTAAACAGTTTTAATATGGTTTGATTATAAGCTATTAAATTCAATCAAAATTTTTTTAAAAAAAGCTTATACGAGTGGGCTTTGAAGTAAACAAAATTTAAATTTGTAAAAATAATTAGTGTAGTTAATAGGCTAACGGGGTAGTGAATGACCATTACGAGAAATACTGTTTAGAACAATTAAAAAAATTAATTCATAATCAGGATATATTTATTTATGGAATCGTATGTCTCCTTTTTATTAAAGTGCCAGTCATGAAAGTAATAAAAAAAGCGTACACAAAAAAAACTGAATATATATTGACAGTTGGCTTGTTATTCGATTATTGCCGAAATTGAATTAAAATTGATGAAATATGAAGATTCGGTAAACCATGTATTTTGACGATCATATTCGTTTTTATATCAGTCACTTGAATAATAATGATTTAATTAAATAAATAATTATTGAAATTAACTTTAAATAATTTTGAATCACATGAAATAATTAGTTTTATGTGGGGGCATTCACTGAGCCATACTCTGACCATTCGTTAGACAAAAGCGGTCATTCACTGGACTCTATAGTTAATTTTACAAAATTTATAATTAAATTACAACGTTTTCAATAATTTGTAAAGAAAAACAATATATCAGTTCAATTTGTAAGGCTTCTGTTACGTTTATAAATTTGTTTACATTTTTTTTGATTTAATTACATTTTACATTTTGATTTCATAATGATATGTTTTTACTTAGTATTTCTGATTTAAATTTTTATGATTACATAGTAGGGAAAGTTGAATTGATTTCTAACAAACTATAGTACCTTTGTGTCGATTTCTTTTGCGACGATTTCACGATGCACCATTTATTTTAAAACACAAGAGTTATTATATTAATTGATTAAAATTAGAACACAATTGCAAGAACACTTAACAAAGACCGGCACAATACTGACTTTCGCAAATTGCAACAAAGGAAAGGCCGGTTTTGATAACGATATGGAAATAAATACGGCGAAATATTTTCTTATCTTTATCGCAGGTGCGGCGTAGAAGAACAAAAAGTTGTTTACCAGAAATCGTACGACCGCTATCGCAAATAATAGCTGTACTCCTGTATAGCTCTTTTCTAAGGCGCCAAAATTTTCAAAAAGTCTCAACGACAATCTACCTATCCATTAAAAAATTATTATTCGTATGTTTAAGATAAAATATGGTCAAAGTATACGTGGAGGCAATAGAATAAAAATAATGATAGAGACCGTTAATCCATGTTTATCAAATATAAATAAAAATTACGTCAACGAGTTACATTAAAAATAATTTTAGGCCAAACTTCCGCTAAAATTATTTGTAATACGAATACAGTCAAACTAAGAAGTAATCAACACCCTAGAAACAGACCTACAGTGATCGTGCTATTCCAAGAGACAAAATTTGGCGCTGCATGGTTAAAAAACAATTAAGATTGATCTTTGTAATTTTACTACCTAGAACTAAATGTACTAAAATTACTGTAGCTCTGTTTCTAGGGTGTTGATTACTTCTTAGTTTGACAGTACATACAGTACACTTGCCAAACTCGACTCCCACTGTTTTTGCAAAATATGTGCAGTTATTTATTGAGATTTAATAAAACTGATTTTTATGCTTATACGCAAGTTATAAATAATTAATCATATTTATGTATTATTTGTAGTTTTCATAATATTAATTATTTGAACACAGCCCTATTCCTTAAATCACGAAACGTACGCGCGGTCAGCAGTGAAATAGTAAAGTAATCAAAAATAATAAGAAAAGTAGCGTTTGCATAAAAAAAAGAACAGTGTGACAGAATGCAGAAGAAAAAATCTCATAGTGCATGCCTACTGTTTTTAAATATAAAAATGAAATTATTAAACTTATATTAAAAAACACTTCGTAAGCAATTAAAAAGAAGAGAAGCAGATAAAGATAATAAAATAGATGTTGATACAAGAGAAACAGCTTTTTGTTGAGAATTAAAAAAAAACTTAATTTATATCATGATTTAAATAGTAAAACTTGATAATAAAGAGAAGAAAAGACTACAAAAAAAAATAACCAAACATAATTAATTAAAAAAAAAACAACAAAGGGCCGAGTAAATACATATGTAGGGGAACCTGTTGTACATTGGTCCTTTTGTACCTAGTGCAACTATATTTTTTTTAATATTTGGGGGCTTTCGTGGCCCATAATTTTCGATATTTCAAATGCCATATTGCCAGACATTAACTTAAAGTTAGCAGCAGCTGGCCAATGTACTTTGTTAATGTATGAGGTCAATTGAAATTTTTAATCGAAAAAAAGTAAGTCTTTTTATATTCTTTTTACTTAAATATCCTATTGATTTTTATTACCTAATAACAAATGACTCATCGTAATAGAAAGATTATTTATTAATGTTTGCATAGTAGTGGTCTGATTTTGGCACAGCATAATCTTTAATTTTCTTTTTGAGTTTAAACATCAAGGGTCGGTGTGTTGTACCTCGGTCACCGTCAATAAGTTGTACCTTGGCCCTAAGATTAACGTGCAATAAATAAAAATTTAGATATACCTTTGTTATAAATTCTTATTTTTTTTATTTTGCTTCAGATAATATGCCTCGCAAGTCCAACGAAAAATTAAAATTTTTGCAAAGTTAACCATTAAGTATGTGAAATTTTAGTATACGAGAAAAGTTTTGTTAACTTTTGAAACAATTTTATTGTCATTTCAAAGAAGAACATTAGTAGTTCTAATAATTCAAAAATAAATATATAGTTTCCATAGAACAATGGATTTTATTTTGTTTAATGTGAATAGAGCCAAGGTACATCACCTCTGTTGTACCCAATTTCTAATTGGGGAAGGTGGCGGGTGTCATGGCGTCGCCGCAGTACAGACAACGTTGGGCCGTTTGAAAATTCACATACTAACAAATAACCAAATAAAACATATGACCATCTTGGATATGGCGCAAATTCTCCCCTAAATAATAGAATTTTATTCCGCAATAGTCGATGGAAGCTAAATAGACGAAATAATTAGAAAAAAGCATATACAGAATTCGTACACGACATCCATCGAAGCCGGCCTATGGTATCCCGTGTAAAACAGCCACAAACAATCATTTACAATTTCTATATTAAATATCAAAGTTACCACTAACCTTTTATTATCAATCGAAGTCGCACTATTTAATGGCACTTTTAACACATATTTTAGAACTTCTCGGTAATTTTATCTTATTTATTGCAAAAGTTGTATCACAATTTGGCACAAACACCTTCCACATGACATTAACCACGCACTCGAATGGCGGCCGCGTGGAACAAAAGCGCAGCGACCTATGGCAAAGCCCTCTATGTTTAAGTAGAATTCGAATTGAATTCCCTATAACATGCTATAAAATAAATTATTTTCGAAATTTCCCGAAACGGCCGATTTCATGCTTCGCAAATTGTTTATTAAAGATTATTAAATTACAAAAATTCTGGTTAACTAATATTTTTTAAATGGGACTTACATATTTTCGAAATATGCCAGAACGACCGTTTCTACGTTTTCTAATCGTTTGTTAAGGACGTTTCGGCGCTCGTATTTATCAACGCCGTTTTATTATGTAAACCAGGGGTGAGCAACCTTTTTAATCAACGGGCCAATTTAAATTTTAAATTTTTTTGGCGGGCCGCACATAAAGTAACACTTGTTAATAATTTACAAAACTTTATTTATAATAAACATTAGAATAAAAAAATCTAAAATTTAAACAAGTGAATTCAATTTTAGAAATGCTTGGCGGGCCGCATAATCATGTTCAACGGGCCGCGTGTTGCTCATCCCTGATTTAGATGGTATTTTTATATTATCAGAGAAGGAAATTCATTGTATTAAAAATTTTCCAATTTTGGTTTTTGAAAATTCCTAAATGTTGGCACAATAAAATTAACGGTACGATTTATGCAGCAATTTTTTTTTACAAAAATTACAACTGGAACCACAAAATAAAATTTTAAAAAAATTATCTAGTACAGTCGAACCTCGATAAGTCGAAGTCGAAGGGAAACTAAAATAATTCGAGTTATCAAAAATTCGAGTTATCGAGGGTCGACTGTATATTAGTGTAGTTTTATTAATAAATTATTTATTGATAAGATTTAGACAACCTTATTCCATTGCCTGACGCAATATTAATTTTTGAACGCGGCACCTCTCGTATCATTTCAAAAACCACCCCCTCCCGTTGCGAGCGCGTCTTAAATTCCCCAAAGCACCCCTTTTCACATTTTTCGCTGTCAATTAACGAGTCAAAAGAAGTAGTCCGCGGCGATACAATGCAAACATAAAACATTAAGGCAAGAGAATAAACGAGAGCAATTAAGGACTTAATTTGCGTTGTCAACGAGGTCCAGAGAAAAAATGAGGAAGAAGTATTAGCTCGCGGTTCCATTCTTCAGGGGGAGAACGCTGAAATCAAACGGCGTTTATATCAAAGAAGGATCTCTAAGCGTTGCATTGTGTTGCATTTGAAGTTGGAGGGTCCATTGTGTTCGTCTCCCTCTGCCAGTTATGGTGTACGTCCTCTTACATTCAATTCACTTTTGAATATGTTATCTCATTATTACACCGTCGCTGCCTTCCTCATTAAAACCGTCTCGTTTACGTCTCTCCTACGTCACCGCTACATCTCCAAGAAATTGATGGGAAAAGGACTCGACGACTCTCCATAAAAACGTCCTTCCGATCCAAATTCGAGTGTGCTCGGTGTGTTTGTGTGCGTTTGTGCACGTGTGCGCGTCTTAATTACATTTCTGACGTAAACACAAAAGCCGCCCCCCTCGCTCCGGGCCCCCGTTCTGTTTTCCCAAAACAAATTAATTAATCTTCCGGACATTTTTAATGCTCGAACGCATCGCACAGGCTAATTTTCCGACATCGTAATTTATTCAACGAAATTCTGCAACTCTGGATATCGAACCCCGCCGCCCGAAGAGGGCCGCAAAAGGAAGAAAAAAAAAACCGCCCCCCGCACACACAAAACGCCACGTTAATTTTCTTAATATTATAAAACGTTTGGTCTTGTCAGATGTCGTCCGTTTTAACGAGTAAGGAGGCTTTTTTTTATTAACCTTCGGCCTTTCTCCCTTTTAAATATTTTATTTCGAACTCCGCTTGTGCGTTGCGTTTAGCGAAGTTATACTTCTTTAGGCGCGTTGAGAGTAAAATAGAAGTTGTGCACGCACTGCTGACAAAAATTCGACAGTATGAAGGTAGCCATCTGAGATAGTAAATTAATTATTGTGAATCACGCTTAAAACCGAGTGTGCGCATTAATATAGTAGTAGTAATATATACCCTACGGGTCTGGTACCTGATAGAAATACAGTCTTGTAATTTTTAATTATTATTATTTCGAAAATAAATTAATTATTGTGAATCGTGCTTAAAACCGAGTGTGCACATTCGAGCTCAAAGTGGCACATTCCGATCTCGGGAAAATGAAGCGCGCCGCTCCGCGTCGCGCTTCATTTGCCTCCCTCGCTCGGAAATGTGCCACTTTTCGCTCGAATGCGCACATCTTCGTTTTTATTACATTTGTCTAATTTAACCTACGTTTCTTCAAATCAAAAAATTTAATTCAATTCAGTAGATATCGATTTTATATTCGAAAAACGCATTTACCATAACAAAGAGTGGAAGAGAGCGAGAAGATACAATAAACTTGTTAATGCAAGTGAGAGGGAACGATGAAAATTATTCAATTAATTTTTCGTGTAATTTATTGGTTAAAATTATTGCGAATCATTAAGAAATTGCCGTGAAATTAATTTGTATTTCAATAAAGAGGCAAGAACGAAATTATTGTTAGGTTTTCTTAATATTCGGTATCGTAATTGACACGTGTATGTGAAATTTAGTAAAGTAACTGTGGGTAATAAGGCCTAGCTAAGGGAAATAGAAAATTAAATGAAAAACATCGAATTTAATCAACAGGTTTTAATAGTAATCATTTTTAAGATTCAGTTACTATAAAATATAAAGGAAAAATGGCAACTTTCACCATAAACAAAACCAAAAATTAACATTTTTAAAAACCTTGCCAGTAGGCCTTATTATACTACTAAAGGGTAATAAGGCCTACAGCTTTAAAAAATTTAAGTAATAAAACTGGACATAATATATTTGATAACTAAGTTTAATAAATACATGAATAGAATTGGAATAAAATTTTTAAAAAAATTACAAATTGCCTCTCCTAACAGTCATTAGCGCACTCAAAGTCATTAGTATAATACACTGACTTAATTTTTATTACCTAATAATGACATATCGTAAGCACGAAGATTATTTATTAACGTTTGCATAGTAGTAGTCTGATTTTAACACAACATAATCTTTAATTTTGTTCTTGTGATGATTAAACATCAAGGGGCGGTGTGATGTACCTCGGTCATTGTCGATCAGTTGTATCTTGACTCTAGGATCAACGTGTAATAAACAAAAATGTAGGAGTATATTGGTTATATATTCATCTTTACTTTATTTTATTTTGCTTCAGATAATATGCCTAGCAAGCCAAATCAATAGTTAAAATTTTTTTAAGTTTTTGAATAGTTAAATTTCAGTATACGAGAAATATTTTGTTAATTTTTGAAACAATTTTAGTGTTATATCAAAGAAGAACATTAATAGTTCGTATAATCTAAAAATAAATAATAAATATATACTTTTCATGAGACGGGTCTAGGTACAGCACCCCTGTTATACCTAAGCCATAGTTCCACGAATTTTTAAATCTTAAAGCTATGTGAATAAACAGTTCCTAATGCTTTAAAATTTTTTTATGAAGTGCACCTTATTAGTGCCCCAATACGGTGCAAATTATTTTATTAAAAAATTGTTACATATACATTTTGAAAAAAATTACAAATAATAAAAGAGTCAAGGTACAACAAGTTTCTTTACATATTTATATCCGTAAGACCTTAAAAGTAATATAAAATGCATTAGAAAACAATCAAACTTTGATACAAAAAATAGAAGTATAATAAGGCCTATGGTTAAATTTAGTAGGCCTTAATAACCGCCGACCACGTATGTAAGAAAATCAAAATAAAAAATATTTGGTCCATGATACGTCATTGAAATATTTAAAATCATCGAAGCTTGAATAAATAAAGAAAATAAATGTGATTTTACATAGCTAAGTGTAATATTTCAAAAAATACTAACGATTGATTCGGACCGATTTTTATTATTCGTGTTGCCCGGCCGCGTTTTACGATATATGATGCTACATTTGGGGCAGGAAGCGGAATATGCCGCCTCCACAAACTTGTAGAGACATCTTCGTTCAATAAGTGTTTGTCTGTGTGGCCTTAAGCCAAAGCGGTTATTTTAAATACGATTTTTGTTAATTATGCCTTATTAGCCGTCAGGCCTTATTATCCGCAAGTACCTTACTCAAGAAAAGACTCAATAGTTTATAAGTTGAAGAAAAAGTTAAGTTTTATTTAAACCTTATCATTATTGGTTATTAAAATATATTTCTTATCATTAACTGTCATAAAGTACAATTTTGTGAATTGAATTGAATTTTTTTTTCGGGGTATAGCAAACCCCACCTAGTATGACATGCGACATTTAGTCACCGGAAGGTTCAAGGAAAAGCTTACGTTTCGCCGAAGAAAAAGTTAATTGGGTCACCGACGAAAAAATGTCCTTCGTTATAGGAAGGCAAAAGGTCCCGCAGAAAAAACGCGTAAGGGAATAAATAAAAAGGCGTTTCCAAGGAAACGGGCAATAATTAAAAGCGGAGAGAAGCGAGCCTTCTCCTTTAGTCGTTTGCGAAGGAGCCTTTTATTTTTCGAAGTGAATTTAGTTTTGGAAAAAATTGGGGCGAGCGGCGCGTAATTGTCCTGTCAGTTTTTGTTTATTTTAAAGACGGTTTTACGGCAAATCGTTCACTAAACAAGAGACGTAGGAGGTCAACAGCAACAACAACAATAATTATTATTATTGTGCCTTTCCTTTTACACCCACCGATTTTATATACCAAGCGAACCTATTTAAATATAATTTATGTATTCTAAACTACAATAGATTCAAAATTAAAAAAAAAACAAATTTACGTTCGACGATTTTGAAAAATGCTTTCCGAGAACGTCGTAGTCGTTTGCTTTTTTTTTGATTGTCTAACGAACGGCTCGTCGTCTCCGACAATTATCCTCGACAATGATAATAACAAAAAAGGGTATCGAGCAAGGACAAAGGAAAAACTTTAATAATTGACTATTATCCGCAACCGACATCTAAAATCGTTTTGGTCACGAACCAGAGATTATTAGGAAACGTAATAGTGCACTTTGGGACTCGTCTACGAAGAGGAGCACAAAGAATCTGTGTCTCGCATGATGGAAGCAAATGTCAGAGACAATTATCTGCTGAGTGCTGCCGAGACTTTGAGGGTAAACCACGAATGTCTTTTAGAAGATGTCGTCTTGTCTTTGATATAGTTTGCTATCTTAGTTTACGTCTTCGATGAAATATTGCAGCTGTTAAAGTTCGCGCTTTACATTCTGCTTTGTATTGTTCGTCTGCTTTTTCTTCTTTTTTTTTTTAGAAAACTGCTTTCGACTGCATGCTAAATGACACACGTACAAAAAAAAAATGTAGGACGACTCTTGTCAAGTACAAAGTTAATTTCTTAGTTAAGGTAGTTCACTCGTAAATTCGTTTTACTTATGAATTCGATGAAATTGAACGAAGCGTACCCCCTTACGTACCCCAAGTGAAGTAGCCTTATGTGTAATAAATATATATAATATGCAATTTTAAAGTCCGATTAATGTGATTCTGATATTTATACTGTAACTATAGTTTCCAAGTAACAAAGCTCTTCTAATTGGCTAATTAATTAGCGGCCATGATTGTATATCAAAAATGAACCAATCCCCGTGACCGATTTAAAGCGGAATTTTTAAAAGTAACTTTTGAATTTTTTAACCTTCTGTGTACTAGGTGGGGTATAAACTAATCTGAACATTTTTTTTTGTTAAAACGGGACGTTTGATAATCGAGCTTAAAACTGAGTGTGCACATTCGAGCTCAAAGTGGCACATTCCGATCTCGGGAAAATGAAGCGCGCCGCTCCGCGTCGCGCTTCATTTGCCTCCCTCGCTCGGAAATGTGCCACTTTTCGCTCGAATGCGCACATCTTTGTTTTTATTAGATTTTTACATGAACCTTTTTTACTGCATTTGATATGCAATTTTAAAGTCCGATTAATGTGATTCTGATATTTATACTGTAACTATAGTTTCCAAGTAACAAAGCTCTTCTAATTGGCTAATTAATTAGCGGCCATGATTGTATATCAAAAATGAACCAATCCCCGTGACCGATTTAAAGCGGAATTTTTAAAAGTAACTTTCGAAATTTTTTTTAGCCTTCCGTGTACTAGGTGGGGTATAAACTTATCTGAACATTTTTTTTTTGTTAAAACGGGACGTTTGATAATCGAGCTTAAAACTGAGTGTGCACATTCGAGCTCAAAGTGGCACATTCCGATCTCGGGAAAATGAAGCGCGCCGCTCCGCGTCGCGCTTCATTTGCCTCCCTCGCTCGGAAATGTGCCACTTTTCGCTCGAATGCGCACATCTTCGTTTTTATTAGATTTTTACATGAATCTTTTTTACTGCATTTAGGAGGAAAGTGGCATGAAACAGCCAAGTTTTGAAAAAGCCATTATCAATTACGCGGTAGTTTTCATACGAATCGTTCATGTATTATTATTTTAAGATAGCAACACTAGCCAGATATCCCCACAAAATTTGACCGTTCACCGTCAATAAACGGCGCCGATACGACGTATTGAAGATTTTGTCGTCAAAAAGTAAGGTTTTGAGTTCAGTTTATTTGTTTTCTAACGCCTATACGTACAAAACTAATAATAATATGATTACACTATAATTTTATAGATATATTAGGCCTTCTAATAACGTATATATTTTGTAGACTAATCTTTGATTTCATAGTAATTTTCGAGATTTTGTTTCTTGAGAGAATATGTTTTGAAATAGCCGGACTGCAGTGTAATGAAAAAGCCACCTTTTAATTGCATAAAATGCAATAATAATTGTAGTAACAGCAATCAAGAGTGGTACCGATGCAAAATTGTAATTGTTGGGCATATAAATCTTGTGGCGTAAAAGGGAAATTGCATTATTTTTGCTAAAAACGTTTTTAAGTTTTTGCAATGATTGATCTCAAACGTCAAATTTTTTGACAGTTTCTTAGATTTATGTAAGTAAATATTTTATCGAGAGTTTGCGTTATTTAAAACGTTTTATAATTATATAAGATCTAAAATTATAGCTTAAGATTATTATTAAATAATATCTTCGTTAATGTGCAGTTTTAATCTTGTAATAAGAACATGGCTTTTTCAAAACTTAGGTTGGCTCTTTCAATACCCATAGATTATGAAAAAGCCAAATTTTATTTTTTTTATAAATGATTAGAAGTCGAAAAATATCGTTAATTTTGAAAAATGTTTTATGACATTACGTACATAAATGCATGAACAATTACAGATTTAAAAAAAAATTGATTTATTTATGTCCTTCTATATTATTTATCCCTTTTTTTAAAACTGGCTGTTTCATGCCACTTTCCCCCTACCATATTATTTAGAAGAACCTCAATCTCTTTTTATATCATATGGGGACGATGCTGGGCTGCCATTTATTGGAAAATTAAAATAATTTTTTTTCGAAATTATTTAGATTTAGGTCACTTCTATTGTTTAGATTATCATCCGGTTAAGTCTCAGTACCTATTCGTCTAACACCCTATATGTACGATACATCTATAGAGCATTCCGTATAAGCATCCTTTAAACATTTTTATGTAAAGTCTTTTTACGATAAATATAATATGACGTCATGTGACAGTGAATCCAATTTATTGGAACTATAGTAAAGATACCTGTAGCCTACTTCACATTATTGAGCCCATTAAAATATTTTGGAAGCAAAAAAGGTAATTTTGATTAGGCAGTGTTATTATTGCAATTAACATCAAATGGTGAAAGTACTGCCATACTAAAAACAAAAAAAATTCTTAGAGTTAACGCGAGAGAAGGCAATGCTTTAGGATTATTCTATCGGCCCCACTTAATTACTAAATGTGACGTCATCCTATATTTATCGTAAAAAGACACTATTCAAGTACAGTGTCTGTCAAAAATAAAATACCTTGCCATTGAATATATTATTCTTTCTTAATCTAATGCATTTTTAGATCCGGTTGTCACGAGTGAACTACCGTAAATAAATTAGTGTCTTTTGTGACCATTAAGGAATTGCGTGTACCATAGATGGGCGGCTGCGGTTATTTTATATCTTTTTCGTGTAATAAAATTTTAATATACTGAAGTAGAGTACAGTAATAGATAACCTGCAACGATTTTATTGTGCATTGATCACCATTAACGGATGTTAGGTGAAATATTGTGATTTTATGAAGATTGGGAGCCGCACGTTCCATTTTCACGAGGACGGCTCTCGTAGTGAATTGGATTGATTTTAATGCGACCACATAACGGGGCTATTTAGCAGCATCCGAACGTTTTGGACAATTCTAAATTTAAGTTTTACGAGACAACCGATAAAGTGGAAGCTTTTTACTTAAGTTTATCGGGTCGCATGTTTTCGTCAATTATCAAATCTGTTTACGAACACGAGATGCCCGCAAAGTGTAAGAAAAAGAAATTCCTTCGAAGTGCAAAGAATATAGAATTTTTCTCTCTGGTTTCTTCTTAATTGGTGGGCAGTGCCTTTTAAGTTTACGAAATGTACAATTTTTAAGCTTAAGCCGGGTGGACACATGCAAGAATTTATGTTGTGCGGATTCGAGCGAAAAGTGGCACATTTCCGAGCGAGAGAGGCAAATAAAGTGCGAGGCGGAGCGGCGCGCTTCGTTTTCCCGAGATCGGAATGTGCCACTTTGAGCTCGAATGTGCGCACTCGGTTTTAAGCATGATTCACAAAAATTTGGGCCAATAAATTAGACGAAAAACTAGGTAAATAATTTGAATCGTTCCCTCTCACTTGCACTGACAAGATTTTCGTATCTTCTCGCTCCCTTCCACTCATTGTTATGGTAAATATATTTTTCGAATATAAAATTGATATTTACTAAATTAAACTATATTTTTTGATTTTATGAAGCGTAGGTTAAATTAGACAAAAGTAATAAATACGAGGATGTGCACACTCGGTTTTAAGTTGGCGTGAGAAACGTCCCGTTTTAACAAAAAAAAATGTTCAGGTTAGTTATACCCCACCTAGTACACGGAAGGTTAAGCAAAAGAAATTAAAAAGCACGTGTATCTATACTGACTTGCGTTTAAAACTGTACAACCGATTTAATCGACAAAATACATTATTTAGGAGTATAAAAAAAAATAATTACGAACAAATAACAAATGTATATGATAGTTGCCACTTGTACACATATGCCATAAAATTTTTGATCAAAAATAATGATTTTAAAGTGTTCAAATACTAATAATTCTTAATAAAATTGCGAAAATGGTGGTGCGTTTAGAACTGCACATTGTAATCTTTCCTAATTAAAACTTTTTTTTTCCAAAAAAACAACGTGTTCTAGTTTTGATTAAAAAAATGCGTGCAAGTGCAAACTATTATATATATTCGTGATTTGTTCATAATTATTTTTTTAATACTACTAAATGATGTATTTTGTCGATTAAGTTAGTCGTGCATTTTTAAACGCAAGTCAGTGTATGTTTAATGCCCGAAAGACCCTAAGAAAGTCTTCTAGTTTTTAGTCAAATTTCGACGTACGGTCTTCTTTTGTGTTACTATAGGTAAAAGAACACTTTGAATGGATTAAACTCGAAATTCTCATTCATTAATTAACAAAACAAATAATTAAACAAGATCTCACACATTTCATTTTAAAAGCAAAAACGCCGAAGAGGCCAAAAGAATGACGTTTTCGACAAAACGAATAAAACAGCCCCAGAATGGGGGAACAAAAGTAATTTGAATGTGTGGAAAAGCGAGGATCGAATGCGGAATGGAAATGATCTTTAAAAAACCCGTTACAGGAGACTTCTTTGTACGGAACCAATAACATAAGCTTTCAAGGTAGCAAATTAAATAAAGCAAAACCGAATTAATAGTTACTAAAACAACTTAAAAGCTAATATGGAAAGCATTTCCTGGAGCCGAAGCTCATTACCGCAGTCACCAAGAATAATCAAAGAGCTATATACACTTAGGAGGAACGTAATTTAAACGATCAAAGCCTCTATTAACAGCTATTAAAAGCTTTGCAGAAAAGTCTTCGCCGAGCGCATTGTTGCCGATGGAATTTTAATAATTCGCCAAATCCGCGAACGGGCATAAAAATTGACGAAGCCGCGCGCCCGGTAAATAAAACGCAATTAAAAGGATTAAACCGAAGCTTTACAATGTTAGTTACGCTTTGTTGCGTGTTAGATAAATTAATAGCCTTTGGAAACAATAAAGTAATTGGTGTGGATGAAATATCTACCTCTCGCCATTACAGTCGATCGTCTTTCTCCTTCGTTTTCAGTCAGTGGTTGTCAAACTTTATGTTAAAGGGTTTCCCCTTAAAAAAATTTAAATTTGGAGACTGCCCACTGTACGCCCATCGCCCGATTTACACGGTAGATGGGTTTCGGAAAGAAAACCGTGTAAATCAAAATTATAACTTTTTGTATTGAAAACCGTGTAAATCGAAAACAAAGCAAACTATGCATACATTGGGCAGTTACTTTTCGTAGTTAATTAGTTTTTTTAGTGTAATTGTTTTCAATTTTTTTAGTGCTTTATTATGAAAGAAAAACTACCTACAATGTTAAAAATAATTGTAACATTACAATAATAAATGTATAGTGAAATTAAATAACTGTGTGCTGCAATGCAATAAAGTAGGCGCCGCTTAATGTGATCACGGTTAATGTTATAGTGTCCGAAAAAAATCAAATATAACTAAAATTAAGTATAAAAAATATTAAATTCATTTTATTACCATGATGTAAATACAAATACAGTCAAACCTCGATAAATCGAATTTTTGATAAGTCGAACTCGAACCTGTTTCCCTAGGACTTGCCTATTTCAACGTTAATATTTTTATATCGATAAATCGAATTTCTTTACAATTCCCTAAATTCGAGTTTCCATTAGTAAATATTTGGATAACTTGAAGTTAAATTTTACAACTTTTCATAAAAGTAAAATACCTAGTAGGATTAAAGAACGGGTTTGTTCGGTGTTATTGCTGGTCAAAATGGCTATTGTAAAATAGGATGAAAAGGTTGAAACCTACTACAAAACTTTGATGTTTTGACGCCGGCACTTCAATTGAATTTAAATACTAATTTATGTTTAAATGCTTTCTCAACAGTTATAAATTTTAAGATGGTTTTACCGTTTCTTTTACAAGAAAAGGGTCTATTTTTGCCTTTTTGGTTTCGTTCTGGTCCTTATTCGTCGAGCAGGAGTACGATCAAATGTATTTTTTGTTGTTTACAGTTTATAACGGTGTGTAACAGAAAATCTAAAAGAATTAAATACTTTTTCTAAAAATATTTACCGATCAACAAGGATTGTACACGATAATTAAAAAAAGGCTAAAAAAGTGTCCTTTTTCCAACTTGGAGAAAGCTATGATTGAATGGTTTTGGTATACATGTAGTAAAAATATTCTGGTTTCGGGAGATCATTGGAAAAATTTGTAGAAACCCAACATTTTGGATCAATGAAGCAAAAGACAATTTTATATTACTTTCAAACCAACAATAAATAAGATGTAAATAACCATATTACCTAAATACTTAATAACAATAAATAATGTTAATAATTGTTTACAAATTTTGGTTATTTTGTAAAAGGATGGTAAATATAGATATGATATACATATACACAGAAAAGTATTGAACTCGACTTTTTTTGATAACTCGATTTTTTTTTAGTTTCCCTTCAAGTTCGACTTATCGAGGTTCGACTGTAATTTTAGTGTGATCCTAATTTAGTTAAAATGTGATTTAGCTTTAGTGAGCGCTTTTTCTGCACATATACAGCCGAATATTATAAATTTGTGGACACCCACTAAATGTTTAGTTCCAGCTTAGAAATACACTAAAAAATTTTAAAAAATTGACAAACAAGAAAAAGGTGCTAAAGTGGATATTATTAAACAGAAAATTTTTTCGTTCAAAAATAAGATCTTATATATTGATAAATCAAAAGAATACTGAAAACGACAGGTACAAAAATATTGTTAAGACAAATGTTTTCCCGAGCTCGAATGTGTACAATCAGCTTTAAAAGCATCATTCACAATATTTAATATACTTTTTAAAAATTTTTAATTAAAAGTTAATGAGCCGTATTTCTAGCAGGAGCCGATTTTCTAATTTTTGTTATTTTTGACTCCAATTATTCTTGCAAAGCAAAAAACTCAATTTTTCAGCACATGTTTAAAAATTGTATTAGCTTTAAAATTTGAGAATCACCTTTCTATGAAAAACGAATTCTCTGATTGAATGTTTTTGAACACAATAATGCCAACGTGTCAAAAAATTTCTTAGCACATCTCGAGGTACCTAAAAGAAACATCGTACCATTTTTGCAGATCTGCAATTTTTCATTTTTTTCCTTGTTCGAATGTGAAAACTAAAAATTGTCCTAATGTGCGACGGGGTAATTTGGCCCTTTGATTACTTGTAAAGTTCAGTGTCCTTAAATGATCTTATAATGACTACATATCCATACTTTTTTTAATCTCCACGAAGAAGTGCAACAAAAACTTCACTTTTTCTTCTTTATTGGCACTTAAAAAGTTTCGGTAATAAAACTCGTATTTTTATGGCTACATAATCAGCGTTTCTTTATATCATAACACCGTCCATAAAAACGTTGGCGCTCTTTATTTTAACGCCATTTTGCTTTTGCTTTTAAGAATATAGCACGCGCATTAAACGCATTCCGCTTTTTGTCCGAAGTGGCCTCATAAAAAAGTATGACATTTATAAAAATTGAACGATCCTCTTCTCGAACATTCGTTCGAATTAATCGAATCCGTCCAACCCTTAACAAAACGAGGCCGCCAACGACCCGTCCGAAGGGTTAATAAAAATTGTGTCATCATTTGTACTCGAAAACCAATAAAACTCTTAAACAAACCGTAGCCGGGCAATAAATTAAATCGAATTTTATTATTGGAATTTATCGAGGAGTTTATAGGGTGTTCAAAGGTAAACCCTTCGCGCTTTGTCACCGTCTAATTCAAAATTCTGAGCGTGGCTGCCGGAGCTCTTCGAGCAGGACGTCGTTTCTTGAGTTGATGAATGCGTTGGAAACTCGGATTTTATGTACTCGAACGTTGTAAAAGCGAAGGTTAGTAAATTATACGTAAAACGAGTGGAACAAAACGTTTACGTAAAACAGTGACCGCCAAACTGGGGTGTTGCGGGCTGGTGCAATGCGGCGCTTACAAAATTTTTTGGCCGAGATTCTGTTCCTTTTGAATAAATAAATTATTGTAAATGGTGCTTAAATCCGAATTGACAAAAAAAAATTAAATTTAGTAAATATTGATTTTATGTTATAGAAAAGTGTTTACCATAGCAATGAGTGGAAGGGAGCGAAAAGATACGATAATCTCGCGAGTGCGAAAGAGAGGGAACGATAAAAGTTAATTAACTAACTTTTCGTCTTAATTTATTGACTAAAATTATTGTGAATCGTGCTTAAAACCGAGTGTGCACATTCGAGCTCAAAGTGGCACATTCCGATCTCGGGAAAATGAAGCGCGCCGCTCCGCGTCGCGCTTCATTTGCCTCCCTCGCTCGGAAATGTGCCACTTTTCGCTCGAATGCGCACATCCTCGTATTTATTAAATGTAAGTAGATATCACTGCTCAAAGTTGACATTTGTAATTAGAAATAATGTATTTTAAGTAAGGGAACCTGTTGTATCTAGGCCTTATTTTCATTTGTAATTTTTTTTAAATTGTATATAGGTCATTCCATATGAAATCAACAAATTTGAATTAAAAAGTGTGCCGCAAGATTATTAATTTTAATAAAAAAAATTGTAGATCATCTTTGTGGTGCCAGAAATGCTAAACCACCATCATTTATTTTTTTTATTGTATAACTTCTGATCAGTACCCATCCGAAGTCAAAAATTGGGTAAATTTCATACTTGTACATAATGGGCTCTAGCTTTTTATTTATAACAGGTATTGAAATAGTTTTCCTTTATTTGAAAGGGTCATAAATGTGCATTTTATATAATACAATAAAATTAAACTAAAACAATTAGGAAGAAGATGGTGACCATCTGACATTTTCACAATTTTTTCTCATTTTTACGATATTTGATTCGACCCTGTGTCAAGCCTTTTGCATATTAAGGGTTGACTTTCTTTTTACATTAAAGTACTAACTCTCGTGATGTCGTGACATAATTATCATTGTCCTAGAATAAAGACTTCTACAAAAATTTTTTGTATAGATTGATAATTTTGAAAAAAGGTCAACTTTGACCCCAAAAAAACCCATGTAAAGATAAAAATTAAAATCTAAAATTTTGAGAAAATGTAGTCCATATCTTCGTTAATGAAGTCCAATTAGTGTCATTCTGTTATTTTCACCTCTTTAGTAAATATGATTTTTTTAAAAGTGCTACTTTTACAAATAAATATGAAAATAATCTGGGAATTTGACAATTTATAAAAGTTTTATAACTTATTTAAACTATTATAATTATGTCAATTAATGATAAAAATAATCAAATAAAAATAAAAATTTTCAAATTCTGTTATTTATTAAAAATAATATAATAACAATAAAAAACACACGATCCTATCGTTTTGTCCCCATCTCAAATAAACTTTACGTTGTCTGTCAATGTGGCATTTGAAATATCGAAAATTATGGGTCACGAAAGCCCGCAAATATTAAAAAAAATAAAGTTGTCTTAGGTACCAAGGGACCAAGGCACAACATGCTCCCCTACTCAAGATTGCATTTTTTAAATTAGACGTAAGACTCGATAAGTCGATAAGCCCGGCACAATACTGACTTCGGCAAATTGCAACGAAGAAAATGCCGGTTTTGATATCGATTATTTTATTTAACGAAATAAATACGGCGAAAATTTACTTATCTTTATCGCAGGTGTTGTTTTCTAGAAATCGTACGACTGTTGTGGCAAATAATAGCTACACACTTGTGTAGCTATTTTGAAATAATAATTAAAATATATCGAACTGTACAAAACTCACAAATTATTTTTCTAATTAAATGGCTATGACAGTTAAGCTAAATTTTAATCAAAATATTATTAGCTATAAGAAAAAAAACATGTAATAACTCCGTTTTCAATGTGTTTTCAAAAGTAAATGGTCATTCCTCATATATTCAGGTTTTCTATATCTGCATTTCATGCAAAACATTCTTCATTTTGGAAATTTTGTAAACGAATCATCACTGGTGATTAAAAATGGGCTGCCCACCATAACATTAATCGAAAACGATCATGGTTCAAGCGTGATAAACCATCACAAGCCACATCAAAAACTGAATTGCATTAAAAAAAGACCATGCTATCAGTTTGGTAGAATTATTAAAGCGTTGGATATTTTGAGCTGTTTTTAAGGAACCAAACCATTAATTCGGATGTTTACTGTCAACAACTGATAAAATTAGAAAAAGCAATCAACGATAAACGACCAGAATTGGCTAATCGTAAAGGCATCATGTCCACCATGACAACGCTCGACCACACGCATCTTCAGTAACACGTCAAAAATTTTTTGAACTTGGTTGCGAATTGCTATTAAAACCGAAACCTTGTTACTTATAACCTTACATTTTTTTTTAAAGTAAAATACCAAATGACGAACCAAAATAAAAATAAATTTTAGAATGAAATAAACATTTTGTTTATTTATGCTTTGTTTTATTGAAGAAACAATTAAAAGCCAAAAATTAGTAGATACGAGTTACACGAAACCCTCTTCCACCAATCATTTAAGAAAAAACTGACTAATTCAATTTAGTACCTACATCAAAAACGCGCTTTAAATAAACATCGTGACTTCTACTAAAAAATGGTTAAAGACGCGCATTATTAACATTTAAAAACGTCGAAAGATGTTTCGAAGCTTCCTCCTCCACGTTCCCCACGAATAATTTACGAACAAAACTTTATCCGCTCTTACGAATTTTTCTCTCGGACCTAAATAACTATTATTAATTTTATATAAGCTCGGGTAGCACGCAACCCTTATCAGCAACCCTTATCGTTGCATGCGACTCGCATTTTTTATCCTTATGCAACAAAGCTATCGCTCCACTCCGCGCACCGAAATAGTCATAACTCCGACGAACACTAAACATTTTCAAAACTTAAAACAAATGTTAATCTTAAGAGAAGGGAAACTATTAATTGCCAGATATTCCAATTAAAACTTTCCGCAAATTCGCAACTCGGCAACGCGACGAACCTGCAAAATGTCAACCATCCCTCTCAAATTAACGAACTTCCTCATGATTCCCGTCACAAAAAAAAATCGGGAACCGAAAGCAAAACACGTGAGGAATTTGTGCCTAAGACCTACTACCGTCGGCTAAACGGTGCTTATTATTCGATTAAAGCAATTTTTCTAATTGGGATGGGAGTCAATTGTAGACGAACATATTTCCTAACACAATGCCTTTACATCCTGTCTTTAAAGTCAGCCCTTAATCATTGTTTTCTTGAAATTAAATTAAATACTTCGACGTCCATTTCTCTTTGTTCGTCATAAAACGCGTCACCTCGGGGAATTTAATCGCAAGAATTGTCCTCCGGAGAAAAGGACATCTCCTTTGGGAAATATCGGCTATCCGAAAGGCGCTATCTTAATTTCTGCGTTGAATTTTTCTAGATCTACGTATGCGCGCGTACGGAAACCTTAAGAGTTTAATATCCATCGCGCCCGGCAGGAAAGAAGACCATTAAAGGATGAATCACACGCGGTTCGGTGCAAAAATCGACGGGAACGACACATATGTTTAATACCGTAATGTAATGCAGAAGTGAGGGTGGTTCACAATGGGGATGGCTACTTCACGAGTATGTAAAATTATTTGATAAATGTGTAAGGGAATCGACTGACTCATCCCTTTGTACTTTATCAGCTCGAAGAGAATTTACAAATTAAAGAAAAAATCAAAATCAATTTTGGGTTTAAAAATAAAATATCATAGTTGCAAAAAACGCATTATTTTTAAAAAACGTTAAAATTTCGTTGCTCATTATTATTTTAATGAGCAATTAACCTTGACATACAAAAAACACCAAATTTGATGAGTCCGAAAAAAACTATTAATTTGGCTCAACTTAACTGTTATGAGCATACACAAATAACATAAAATAAATAATTAACAGTTTTAAAATATTTTGAAATATGTAGAACAGTGTTTCCCAATCTTTTTTTAACATTCCCCACCGAAGTCATTCTAAAATTTTGATGTATATAATATATAACATATAAATATTTTTTTATATTTACAATTTGAATTATTCCAAAAATGAAGCCTAATTACAACTTGTTCAAGATACAAGATTTAGGTTTTAGCAAGAAATCACTAAGAAATTATTAAGAAAAAAAAAAACAATAAGTAAATTTTAAAAACATAAACTAAAAAATATTTTTATATCGATAGCTCGAATTTTTGATAACGCGAATTATTTTTAGTTTCTTTTCAACTTCGACCTATCGAAGTTTGACTGTATTTAATTTTATAAATTTAATATATCTGAACAATTAAGATAATTTATTTATTGAGTTTTCTCCAATATTAATTTTATTTGCGGAAATTAATGGTCTTCAAAGTTTTTGAAAACCACAAATTCTGTATTTACTCTATTTGAGTTTTCCGAAAATACATAATAATTTTTTCATCAAAATTTCCTTTTAAATTTACCGAATAAAGTTTTGTTTTATTCAATTTGTGTTATACAAAAAAATTGATAATTAAAAATTTCTAAAGTTCTTAAATATATTTTAAAAATTTTCCAAGTTATTAATTTATTTAATTTGAGTTGTCTAAAAACTTAAAATAATTTATTCTTCGAGTTTACTTTAATAATTTTGGTAAATGTTTAAAACTGAATTTCATTCTATGTAAAAAAAAACCGGTGCATGTACTTATCTACGCACGTTAGAAGTAATACTTCTTTGGCGCGACTAAATTAAATATAACAACGCGTTATGTTGCGCTTGTGTATAGCTAGACCAGTGGTTATCAAACTATACGTTACTGCGCATATGTCGTTTTATTTGAATACATTGCTATTTCCTTTTTAAATCCAAAAAGTAATTTAAACAAATTGAATAAATACGAAGATGTGGGCGTTCGAGCGAAAAGTGGCACATTTTCGAGCGAGGGAAGCAAATGAAGCGCGACGCGGGCGGCGCGCTTCATTCCAGATCGGAAATGTGCCACTGAGCTCGAATCACACTCAACTTTAAGCACACTTTACAATAATTAATTTACTCTCTGACAATCCGCAATTAAATATTACAGAATTATATTAATAACAAAATTCCCAAATCGCCAATTTTGTGCGTTTTAACAAAATTATTGTTGAAAACAAACCTTTTTCGAAACATAAAATTGAATACAGTTCTTGACGTCTTAGAGACGTCAAAATCTACAATGACACCCTCAACGATTGACGTCTCCTAGACGTCATTGTATGTCAAGGGTTTAATTTTCTCCCCTCAGCTCATTTTTTTTTTAATAAGCAGTGAAATGATATACATTAATTTTTTTAATGAGTAAATATGACCCAAAACAAAATATCATAGTTGCAAAAAACGAATTATTTTTCTAATACATTAAAATTTCGTTGCTCATTATTATTATTATAATCAGCAATTAATATTCTCCCCTCAGCTCATTTTTTTTAATGAGCAGTGAAATAATATACATTAATTTTTTTAATGAGTAAATATGGCCCAAAACAAAATATCATAGTTTCAAAAACGCATTATTTTTATAAAGTATCGAAGTTTCGTTGCTCATTATTATTTTAATGAGCAATGCATCCATTTGTTATTCCCGCAATTTTTTTTAAAAGAGTAATAGAAACGATTTCACACTAGGTTCTTTATTTTAATGAGCAATTCGTTATTCCACAGAACCCCTTTTTTTAATGAGCAATGTATTTTCGCTCAACACTAATTTTTTTCAATGAATCATGTATTGTCCCTCAATACTCTATTTATTTTTTAATAAATAATGGATTGTACTACAATACTCATTAATTTTTTAATGAGCAACAAATTTTTTTTACATTAACCCTTTATTTTTAGCGATAAATGGATCAAAATCTCATTACCATTTATAAAAAAAAAACTGACAATTGTATTATTTTTTACATTAGAACTTTTGCAACTACGCAAAATATTGAATTAGCTCAATTGCGACGTTACCATAGCAACTTAAGTAAATATCCAATGAAAAAGCTTCAAATCGAGGCGGGTTATTTTAAATTAATCTTATTCGAGATATAAAAGTTTTCAAAGACCGAAAATAAATTTAACGGCCGCAATTTCAGAGCGCGAAAGGGAGACAATATCAAAATTCAACCCCTGTTGCATTTTACGAGGTGAAAACGTAATAAAAATGATTTTCCAAGTATTCCGTAAATATTCAAATGAAGTGTCAAAGGGTATATCAGTTTTCTAAACTTGTCTCATAAAGATGTAGATTTCCGAATGGCCTTCCGAAGGCGCCTCGAAGTCGAGGACTGAGGGCGAAGAGGACGCGCCTCACAAAAGGGCCAAAGCTGACCTACCGGACCGCCCGTTTCGTGTCCACCGACTCCGCACGTGACCGCACAACTTTTAATTTGAGAGCACGTTTTGCATTTAATTTCCCTCAAAGTTGCCCGGTAATAATTTATTTAGAATTGTGGGAAAGGTAGCAATCGCGGCGTTCCACTATAATTTTCGAAATTCCGACCCTGCCTATTAAACTTAATAAATTGTTTATTTCGACAAAAAGGTTCTCGATTCTTTTTTTTTCATGCGCCAAAGAAAAAGTTTAGGCAGATAACGATGTCGCATTCCCGATTTTCGAGTTTTTAACGAGGGCTAAATCGATTTCGCTGGCAAAGCAAGCGCGAGAAAATTCAAACGAGAAAAAATAAAAGAGAAAAAAAAACAGGAACTGCACGCGTCTCGATTTCGATTGCTGTTTTTTTTTTTTGAAAGGAAAGGAATTTAAGTGTAAATAAAATCGGGAAGCGAATTGGAAGTGTGTGTGTGCGCGTTGTCTTTGTTTCCTGAAGAAATTCGAGCTAATTCTCCGAATGGTATCCTGCTTCCTAGTTGTCGAGTTGAGTGGCCCCGAGGCCACATTCTCTTAATCCATCTTCACGCCCTCGTCCTTTCAAAAAGGTTCGCCCCGTCTTTCTGTTCACGTTCTACGTGAATTTCTCGCTAAAATCGTGTCTCGTTTAATCGTTTAATATCTTAATTATCATTTACCATGTTTATTTTTTTATTTGGTTCTTTGTTTGAAGAGTTTATGGACACTTTTTTCAACTCGTACAGTGAGTGGACGCGTAACTGAAGTGAGATCGCGTAAATCGTTCCAATTTTTCGTTTTTAATTAAAAAAATAAAGATATCATTCAATAAATAAATAATGTGTTAGTATAATTTGGTTATTTAAGGTTGTATGTGAGATAAAATCGAGGCAAAAGTACTGAAAATTAGCAATTCCTGAATATCTACGTTTTATAGCATATCTCAAAGTATATAAATAGTGTGAATACTAAAAACTATATACAGTAGACACCGATTAATACGTGCAAAATGGGTATAGGGTGAAATGTTAATTTTTTGAGTAACCAACGGTTGAAGTTTACGTTAAAAAATTGTAGCGCCGTTATTTGTGGACCGATCTTTAAAAACTATACAAATTCGGATCAGTCGGACTTTTGGCTTCGGATAGGGCCAAACAACCATAGGCGTGCTATTTAAAATTTTCGAGAAAACGGGTTCAAAGAGTCCGAGTTGTAATAATTTTTTTTTGAGTTTCCACTTTGAAAAATCGTGGCCCGGCTATTTGTGAACGGATTTCTAAAAACATTTCAGATTCTGAAAGCCCGTCTATCGGAGCATAGGATCAGCCAAAAAAATCAATAGGGCCCAATGTTAAATCTGAGAGAAAAACGCGCTTGAAGCTTTCGAAGTGTAAATTTAGCTAAAATTTTAAATTTTCAAAATGCTGTAACTCCGCCGTCTTTGCGAACTTCGTCAAATCCTTTCATTTCTGAACGTTTCCAACCCTGACGCGTCGAAATCCGGTCCAAAGTCAAAACCCCCAAAATCGGCCAAAATCGAGAAAAAACATGGATTAACCCCTTGCGTATTTTTGAGGAAAAAAAATTTTAGGTAATGGATTTGCTTTAAATTTTTGCAGGATGTTTTTATGAACCGCAAACCGATATAGCCGGAGTCATTCTTCCCTGCTTGATAAAAAAAAATACACTTCGACTCAGAAAAACCATCGTAGCGCTCTCATTTTTGATGCTATAATTAAAAGCGACCCAGATTCGGAATTTTGAGACTTTTCCCTATAAGATAGGTATAAAATCAGCAGAGGGCGCAATGTTAATTTTTCGAGTAATGAAGGGTTGAAATTTTAAGTTCATTTTTTAGCACAAAATTTTACGTTAAAAAAATTGTAGCGCCGTTATTTGTGGACGGATCTTTAAAAACTATACAGTTTCGGATCAATCAGACTTTTTGGCTTCGGATAAGTCCAAAAACCCATAGCCGTGTTATTTGAAATTTTCGAGAAAAACGGGTTCGAAGAGTGCGGTTTCTAATTAATTTTTTCAAATTTTCAGCTTGGAAAAATCGTAGCTCGGTTATTTGTGAACATATCATTTGAAACTTTTCAGATTCTGAAAGCCCGTTTATCGGAGCATAAGAATAGCCAAAAAAATCTATAGAACCCAATGTTAAGTCTGGGAGAAAAACACGTTGGAAACATTCAAAACGTAAGTTTTACTTTCTTCGCTGGTCCGTTACTATAATCACTTTATCTAGGTCCCAAAGTGACCACATTAAGTGGCGCCAACTGTACATATAACTAAACAAATAGAAATTTTACCAATAATGTTGAATTAATGATGTTTGGGGCGTATATCAAAATGCGTCAAGAAGTATTCTACAAAATTTTCGTTCGCCTTGACGCATTTTGACGTACGTCCCAAACACCATTAATTCAACATTATTGATAAGATTTCCTATTTTTTTTTAAATTCCTTTAGTATAGTCACTTTTTATTTTCTTCATGATATGATAATAAAACGTCGATATTATTCACGAATTACTAATTTTCAGTACTTTTGCCTCCGATTGTTAATAACCTTACACTTTTACAATTTTAGCAAATTTATCTCGAGTTTTTTTTTTGTCAAAAAGTTAAAATTAAGTGTACCTTATTATGTGTTTCTTTGCACAAAGAACATCAAAAATAAATCAAAATCTTTATTCCTTGTATCATAACCGGGAAAAGTTAGCTTCGTAAAATTTACGAGGAAAATTTCTCGTGATTTATTTAGGGAAAAGTTTTGTTGTATTATTGCCGTAATTTTATTCGCTCTTTCTATAGAAACTTTTGAATTATTTAGTTTGATAACAATTTGCGCGCACTTAATTTACGCGAAACGGAAAATCAAAAAAGCGAAAGCCGACTTTCGAAATTCGTTTTCCTCGTCGCGGAAGAAAAGCTCGTCCGTAAAAAGTGGAAACAGTTTTAATGAAACTCGCTCGTGGCGACCGCTTTTTTTTGCGCCTTCGGGCCCCCCCTTCGATACGTATGCTAATTTGTGGGACGATTTTCGATCGGCTACACGTTTTTGCTTTCCGCGCAAAGATTTTAATATTCTCGCGAAGTACGGAAAAATGAAAAGGATCGCTTAATATCGGCGCTCATTTATAAAGTCAAATGCGGATACGCGTATTTTTGCGATTCTCATATTAGAAATCGTTACCATAAAAGTCCTACAACTCATAAATTAAGCGGCCTTTTTGAATTTCAAATGAACCGTCGAAGATTTCGCAACGATAACTCTTAAAGTTCGCTAAAAAGTCCCCTAGTAGAAAAACAATGGACTTTTTTTACTTTGCAAAGAAGTTTAACAAATATAATCGTGAGGTGCAGGGCGCTCTTGGAGGAAAAGTTTAAAAATTAAATAAGTAGAATAAATTTGTAAAAAAAAATGCTACCGAAAGGTGGAAGAGGAAAAAAAAGCGCGGAGGTAATTTAAACGGAAATGTAGATTGTTTGTTCCTGTCGTTTTCAATTCATTTACAACCTTTTTGCTGTACAATTTAGCATTAAATTTTCAGCGTGGAAAAGAGCATGAAAGCGTACACGGTGCCATAGATACCCTTATTAAATTTCTGTTTCTGAAATCAAGAAAATTCTTGTTTATTATATTTCTTGTTTTTTTTTTTATAACCCATCGAAAGTATAAATTTTTAAAGGTAGAGCTATTTGCTCGTGCAAGTATTAAACTAAATATAAAATTAACTTAAAGAGAGTTGTTTACCTTTTATTATTTTTTTTATTAATCAACATCAGCCCGAACAAAGTTGCAATGTAAAGCATTGTTTACAAACAGCATTAAATTTTCCCATTGATATAATTAAGAATTTTAAGAAAAAAAGGTGTAAAAGAATATTCGCATTTAATAAAAAATAGAAATTAGTACGTTACACTTTGACCTTTGCGTTAAAAACCAAAATTCTTTACGGGAAGCAGCCTCTTGGCATATACATATACAGTCGAACTTCTATAAGTCAAACGTCGATAAGCCGAATTTTTGATAACTCGAACCTGTTTCACTACGACTTGCCTATTTCAACGTTAATATTTTTATATGGATAACTCGAATTTTTGATAACTCGACTTATTTTTAGCTTCCCTTCAGTTTCGACTTATCGAAGTTTGACTGTACTTAAATCAGTGGTTCCCAAAGTTATAAGGAGCGCGACCCATCAAATGCTAAGTCACTTTAATTTTTAGGCCCGCCTAATATCCACTCGCGCCCCCACACTTTGAGAATGACTGATTTAAATGGCCAATGAATAGAATATAACGTTCTGATAACTTTAATATAATTGATTTTATCATTTCAACCAATTTTTTAGAAATTCCGTAATTTTGCCCTCTTAGTTATATATAAGAAAATATATTGTAAACAAATTATTTTCTAATACGGGAAAACTTTATATAGTCTCAAATATAATTTTGATATAGATTGAAAAGTATACTATGTTTACAACACATAATAAAAATAAATTTAAAAAAAACATAATAAAAATATATTTTATTATAAAACTTTATATACAGTCGAACCTCGATAAGTCGAATTTTTGATAACTCGAATTATTTTTTGTTTCCCTTCAACTTCGGCTTATCGAGGTTCGACTGTAGTTTCAAAATATATTTTGTTGCATATAAATTTCATAATAGATTTAAATATAAGGGGTAGATAAACAATATAAAATATAAATAAGTTGTATTGGTCATTGACCCGACGCCCCTATGACGTAATTTCGGATAAAACTTAACTAGTTCATGAAATAAAATAAATACTTGCAATATATGTCAATTTTTAAGATATTATATAATCTTGAACTATATGGATTTCATATAATTTGAATATATGTCAACATATACTATTATATATATACCGGGTGGTTCTTTTAAAGTGCCACGAGCTTATAACTCCTAAATTAATTGAAGTACTACAAAGCTTACGAATAAATTTAAAAAACTTTCATAATTGTACTTTTTTCTAAACTTTTATTATTTTAAAAATTATAAGCTAGTGGCAATTTAAATAAAACACTGGGTATGTTCAATTATTTGTCAATTTTCTTCTTTGTAACTATAGGAATATATATTAATAAGAGACGCAGTCACTTTTCGACAACCAACGCCGCAACTCTGTTCAGTGCCGGATTAGCCACGTAGCAAGAGCGAACAAATGCTATGGGGCACCCTTGCCTAAACACAAAAAATCTAAGAAGTAAGATAGGTATGGTATAACTAAAGCAAACGACGGGCCTCTTTTTTCGCATTTGCTACAGGCCCCCTATGGCTGAATCCGGCACTGAATCTACCAAATAGAAGTCGACTGAAGAAAAATTTTAAGTAACATAATAAACAGTATAACATAGCGGCAGATAGAAAAATACCCCATATAATCATTAAATGCATTTGCTTCGTAAAAACAGCGATAATTTTGATTTATTTTAACGCAGATTAACATGTAAAGAAATGCAACAATTTATACATAATAAACAAGTACAATAGTTGGTAAATACCTTGTAACAAATCCCGGTTCAGCATCGAAAAGCCCAAGGTAAATCACAATAGCAAGGGACCACCCACGACGACCGCAACGACGAGCAACGACAAGAACTGTGACGTCATCAAAATTCATACGTCTTACTTTGCGCACCGCTCGACTACTAAAGCACGACTTAAATACGTTCGCGAAAAACCGGCGATCGTCAGTGCCTTTGCCAATCGGCAGACGACCGATAGAGGGTAGTGTGACGTCAAAGAACCCGAACTAAGGCTACTTTTGCAGTAACTTTCTAATATTTGATTCCTAATTAGTGGAAGCGAGAGGAAAATAATTTTAAACAAATTTGAAGGCAAAGCTCGGTTACCGTACGAATTTAACATGGGAAAATGACATCAAATTATTGAAAATAAAACTTTATGCGCTCTGTTTAAATAAATACGTTATTTAATTATACAGGGCGTAACTTTTAAAGTTGCCACGAGCTTATAATTCCTGAAATAATAATAATTTCCAAAAAAGTACAAGTATAAAAGGTCCTTTAATTTGTTTGGTCTATGCACTGGCATAAATACAAATTTTGTTCTACTTCCGTTTAACCGAAAATCGTGTCAACTTTTTATCTTAAATAGAAGGATATTAATTTTTTTTGATATAATTAGATAGAGCTCGTCGAGGGCTTGCTAAAAATTAAAACAAGTTACCATTTGATTAATAAATAATTGCAAAAATAGATTTTTAATTTTCGATTACCAGCGTGTTTCAGTAAAGTGCTACGGTCTTATAATTGTAAAATTTTTATGCAATTTTTATTAGTATAGGAGTGATAAGTTCGTGGCACTTTACTGAAACATCATTATAATCTAACATAAAATAAAAAATATATTTACTAGTCAAAAGGTAACTTGTTTTAATTTTTGGCAAGCCCTCGACGACCTCTATCTCATTATCTAAAAAAATAGATACCCTTCTATTTAAGATAAAAAAGTTGACACCATTTCCCGTTATACCGGAAGTAGACAAAATTTATATTTATGCCAATACATAGATTGTATAAATTAAGCAACAATTATACTTAAACGTTTTTTTTTGTAATTTTAGGAGTTATAAGGTCGTGGCGCTTTAAATACAACACACAGTATAAAATTATAATTCCATTGCTTTCATTGCTTATCTAAAGCAAAAGATTTTTGTAGAATTTTCTAAACTACGTACTTCGGTAATTTGTTCCAATAAATTAACACAAATAAACAGTTCTCGTTCTAAATTGCATTAAAATATATGTCAATTTACATCCTTTAGTTGTTCTTAGTTATTTTAAAAACAATATTTTTGATAAGGCACTTTAGGATTTCTCTCCAAAGTAATACACCGAAAATTTCATAATAATTATTTTGCTCTTAGTCCAATAGTTCTTTAATCTGCCCAATGGGCAATAAGCTTTTGACACGACAAAGATAAATGGCATGTTAAGTACCCAGCCAGCGAACAATCTCTTTTAATTCGAGTAAATGAAATTAAAGCGCTATATGCAATTTTCTAATTAACCTCTTTGACGTATTTTCGAAACTCGTCAACAAAATTGTTGTACAACAAAATAAAAATTTATTTCGAAATAGGCATCCGCAAGCGATTGTCGCTTTCAGGCTCGACAATTTTCGAGATAAAATTTATTGGAGCAAACGCTTATCAAACTAGCACCGACGTAAAATTTAATTCGAACAATTATTCATTTCGAGAAAAAAAAAACGTAAGCGAGCTTTCGTTTCGCTTTTTGTACGAGAGACTTTAAATAATTAAAAAATTCCTGACCTTTGCTACGCAGAGACTTCGTCTACATAAAAACTCGGTCGGTACTCACCTGCAACAAAAAGAAAAAAAATTAATTAAACAATTCCGACATGAGCAAGCTACAAAACGCCGTCCGCGAAAGCAAAAAAAAAAAACAAACATAATAAAATCCGTCGTCTAACAGCGTTAGGGGGACGAAAAGTCCGCAAATAGATTTATATCCAGCTTTTTTTCTTTTTTTTATTATTTTCCCGTCGAAAGATATGAGGGTTCGAGGAATCAAAACGTCGGAAGACATTTCCTCCAACTTTTCGTCTTACACAAATCGCAATAACATATCTCCGGCTTGTAAGTCGAATATAAAACAAAGAGAACAAGAAAAAAGTGATTTACGCTTTTTTAAAGCTCAAGCAAATCCTTCGACGACACGAAAAGGTGCGAAAATTGCAATAACCGTAATTTTCGTCGAACGAAACGGCGTCTTTAAAGCTTCTGTTTTAATAAACCTATCAACACGTCTCTTTTATTTTTTTTTTGCCGGGGGGGCCTTTATTATTTCAAATCGCGACGATGATGGATCGTCGAAAGTAACGATTTAAGGGCGAGCTTTAAAACAAGAATATTTGACGTTTCGGGAACGATTTGAATTTAGTGCGGCAGGCAAACCTCAATTTCCACTTCCGTTTTCCAGTCACGGAAACATTTACAATCTGTATGTGTACACAAGAGTCCATACATCACACGAGCCGGACACTGATGGACGCCTATAATTACGTCGTGTTCATGTTAATTGCCCTCATTGATACACTGGTACTAAAACTTGAATCTGCTCCCGTGAAACACTAATTAGGTACATTTATTTATGTTTATTCTAAGCCTTTATTAACTTTCCAGCTGCCATTGTGCTTAGAAGTTCCGTCCCAACTCGAATAAATTACACTTCCAGTTTTGGTCGTTGAAAGGCCGACTTGAATTTTTTTGAGCTAAAACAGTAACTTTAAAAAGAAATAAATTATTGTGAACGGGGCTTAAATCCTAATTGACAAAAAATTTAATTTAATTTAGTAAATATTGATTTTATGTTGTTAAAACGTGTTTACCATAGCAATGAGTGGAAGGGAGCGAAAAGATACGACTATTTCGCGAGTGCGAAAGAGAGGGAACGATTAAAGATGATTAACAAACTTTTCGTCTTAATTTATTGACCTAAATTATTGTGAATCAAGCTTAAGACCGAGTGCGCACATTTGAGCTCAAAGTGGCACATTCCGATCTCGGGAAAATGAAGCGCGCCGCTCCGCGTCGCGCTTCATTTGCCTCCCTCGCTCGGAAATGTGCCACTTTTCGCTCGAATGTGCACATCCTCGTTTTTATTATATTTGTCTAATTTAACCTACGCTTCTTCAAATCAAAAAATTAATTTAATTTACTAAACATCGATTTTATATTAGAAAAATGTATTTACCATAGCAGTGAGTGGAAGGGAGCGAAAAGATACGACAATCTCGTTAGTGCGTAAGAGAGGGAACGATTAAAATTAATTAACTAACTTTTCGTCTAATTTATTGGTCTAAATTAATGTGAATCATGCTTAAAACCGAGTGTGCACATTCGAGCTCAAAGTGGCACATTACCGATCTCGGGAAAATGAAGCGCGCCGCTCCGCGTCGCGCTTCATTTGCCTCCCTCGCTCGGAAATGTGCCACTTTTCGCTCGAATGCGCACATCCTCGTTTTATTATATTTGTCTAATTTAACCTACGCTTCTTCAAATCAAAAAAATTAATTTAATTTACTAAACATCGATTTTATACTAGAAAAATCTATTTACCATAGCAATGAGTAAAAGAAAGCGAGAAGATACGACAATTTCGCGAGTGCGAAAGAGAGGGAACAATTAAAGATAATTAACTAACTTTTCGTCTAATTTATTGGTCTAAATTAATGTGAATCATGCTTAAAACCGAGTGTGCACATTCGAGCTCAAAGTGGCACATTCCGATCTCGGGAAAATGAAGCGCGCCGCTCCGCGTCGCGCTTCATTTGCCTCCCTCGCTCGGAAATGTGCCACTTTTCGCTCGAATGCGCACATCCTCGTATTTATTATACTTGTCTAATTTAACCTATGCTTCTTCAAATCAAAAAAATTAATTTAATTTACTAAACATCGATTTTATACTAGAAAAATCTATTTACCATAGCAATGAGTAAAAGAAAGCGAGAAGATACGACAATTTCGCGAGTGCGAAAGAGAGGGAACAATTAAAGATAATTAACTAACTTTTCGTCTTAATTTATTGACCTAAATTATTGTGAATCAAGCTTAAGACCGAGTGCGCACATTCGAGCTCAAAGTGGCACATTCCGATCTCGGGAAAATGAAGCGCGCCGCTCCGCGTCGCGCTTCATTTGCCTCCCTCGCTCGGTAATGTGCCACTTTTCGCTCGAATGCGCACATCCTCGTATTTATTATACTTGTCTAATTTAACCTACGCTTCTTCAAATCAAAAAAAATAATTTAATTTACTAAACATCGATTTTATACTAGAAAAATGTATTTACCATAGCAATGAGTGGAAGGAAGCGAGAAGATACGACAACCTTGTCAGTGCAAGTGAGAGGGAACGATTAAAATTATTTAACTAGTTTTTCACCTAATTTATCGGCCTACTTGTTGTGAATCATGCACACAGAGTTTTAAGCACGATTCACAATAATTACTTTATTTTCTAAATAATATTAATTAAAAATTACAAGACTGTATTTTTATCAGATACCAGACCCGTAGGGTAGGGGAATCTGTTGTACCTTGGCCCTTTTTTCACTTGTAATACAGTAGTCGCCGCATAAGTGGTTCACTGCTTAAATGAGTCAGCCGCTTATATGGGTCTTTGTGGAACCAAATCAAACAATATAAACATTTAAAAACCGCCGCATAAATGAATCAAATTTTCGGATAAGTGATTCACAAAATCAGTTATTTTTACCTGTATAATAGAATAAAAATATAATGATCTTCTTGGGCCAATGAACAAAACTTAAAACTACAATGTGAATGTTAATATGCCTATTGTATTTATCCTTTTCCTTACCTACATATTGTTATGTGTCAGGTAATATTTTAAAGTATCCTCAATTTATTTATAAAGTTCCCCCTTTTTTACAAAGTGCTAAAATGTTAAAGAAAGTTTGTGGAAGAAAATGGAGAACAAAGTGAATTTCAAACCTATTATAAAATTGAAAATATTGTCCATAATAAAAGTTGTAACATGCAACAAATGAAGTTCACAGATTATTTCAAATGTATATAATTATTGTATAGGTATATATGGTAAATAGATTCTTTTAAACTTGAAAATTATTATTTTTTAATTATATATAGGTATATACTTATATACCTATATATAATGTACATAAAATGTACGTATTCGAAATTAATATCTATTAAATAACAGTTTTTCCGTATAAGTGGGTCGCCGCTTATATGAGTCAAAATCGAATGGACCGACGTGAACCACTTAAGCGGCGACTACTGTATTTTTCAAATTGTATATGTAACAATTTGTTGATAAAATGAATTGCATCGTAGTAGGGCACTAATAAGGTATTCATCACAAAATATTTGAAAGCATTACCAACCGTTTACTCAAATTGCTATAAGATTTCAAAAATTAGTGGATCTATAGCTTAGGTAGAACAGAGGTGATGTACCTTGGCTCCATTCACATTAGGCAAAATAAAACCCATTGTTCTATGAAAACTATACATTTATTTTTGGATTATAAGAACTACCAATGTTCTTCTTTGAGATGACACTAAAATTGTTTCAAAAATTAACAACACTTTTCTGGTATACTAAAATTTCACATACTTAATGGTTAATTTTACAAAAATTTAAATTTTTCGTTAGACTTGCGAGGCATATTATCTGAAAAAAATATTTAAAAAAAATAAGAATTTATAACAAAGGTATGTCTAAATTTTTATTTATTACACGTTGATCTTAGGGCCAAGGTACAATTTATTGACGGTGACCAAGGTACAACACACCGACCCTTGGTGTTTAAACTCAAAAATAAAATTAAAGATTATGCTGTGCCAAAATCAGACCACTACTATGCAAACATTAATAAATAATCTTTCTATTACGATGAGTCATTTGTTATTAGGTAATAAAAATCAATAAGATATTTAAGTAAAAATAATATAAAAAGACTTACTTTTTTTCGATTAAAAATTTCAATTGATCTGATACATTAACAAAGTACATTGGCCAGCTGCTGCTAACTTCACGTTAATGTCAGTCAATGTGGCATTTGAAATATCGAAAATTATGACTCACGAAAACCCGCAAATTTAAAAAATAAATTTGCCTTAGGTACAAAGGGACCAAGGTACAACAGGTTCCCCTATAATAATTAATTAATTAATTTTTACTTTGTTCGAAAGACAATTATAATTTCTTCCTTTCAAAATAAAAACAACTTAAAAATTGAGAGATATAAATGCTTAATAAAAAGACGTCAAATTTTAAAGGGTCGAATTACAAAGAAGAAGAAGAAGAAGAAAATGAGCAAACGAAAAAAAAATAAAAACGGTAAATAAAAATATCTTACGAAATTGTGGAATTTCGTGGTAGTTAACTTAATCTGAAAAGCTTCGAAGATAATTGAATAAGGAATCTCGAGAGATCTAAGAAAAGTGGTAGGAACGGAACTTTAATCAACTCACTACTCAGATTCATGTGTTAGATAAATCGCTACACTTTATCAAGAGCTTTCTTATAGCTTGTAGAAATACCTGAAAGCCGAAAGAAGACGTCTGCATATTTCAACATATTCTTTACTCGCTTTCGGGGTTGATTTTCTTTCTACGAAAACGCACAAGACGTATCTCTTCGCCTTTTTATCTTAATCTCTTTTTAAAAACGTTCCAACTTTACAAATTGGAACGTTCTTCATTCGCCCTTTGAAAAGCCCAACGATTTATTCTTTTTGACGGACCCAAAATTCCATTTGATTTCTGCCAACAATAAAGTTATTTCATTTTGCAAAGGCCGTGTTTTTCTAAAAAAAAATTACTGTCGAAGTAAAAAGTATTGTTAGCTCACTTTAAAAGGTCGTATTTCCCATAACAGAAGGACAGAATTTTATAAAAATTTAACGGTTTATTTATGAACTTTTTATTGTTGTAATATGTCAATTCGAAATTGTTACATAGAGGCGTTTTTCTCCGTTCCCCTTTCAAGTCCCAAAATTTACGAGAAAACTAAATAAATAAAAAAAAATACATTTCGACTGACAAAAACGATCGTAGCGCCCTCATTTTCGATCCGATCATTAAAAACGAGTCGGATTCGTAATCCTAAGACTTTTTTCCATAAGATTCGTTCAAAATTGGCATGGGGCGCAATGTTAATTTTTCGAGTAATTAAGGATTGAAGTTTTAGATACATTTTTGTGGCACAAAGTTTACATTAAAAAAATTGTAGCCGCCGTTATTTGTAAACGGATCTTTAAAAACTAAACAGATTCGGATTTGCTAGACTTTTTGGCTTCGGAAAAGTCCCAAAAACCATAAACGTGCTATTTGAAATTCTGGAGAAAAACGGGTTCGAAGAGTCCGACATGTAATTAATTTTTTCTGAATTTCCACTTTGAAAAATCGTGGCTCGGCTATTTGTGAACGGATCTATAAAAACTTTTCAGATTCTGAAAGGTCGTCTATCGGAGCATAGGATCAACCAAAAAAATCAATAGGGCCCAATGTTAAGTCTGAGAGAAAAACGCGCTTGAAGCTTTCGAAATGTAAATTTTCCTATTATTTTTAATTTTCAAAATGCTGTACCTCCGCTGTCTTTGCGAATTTCGAGAAATCTTTTCATTTCTGAACGTTTCAAACCCCTACGCGTCGGAATCCGGTCCTAACTCAAAACCCCCAAAATCGGCCAAAATCAGAAAAAAACATGGATTAACCCCTTGCGTATTTTTGAGGAAAAAAAATTTTAGGTAATGGAATTTGCTTTAAATTTTTGCAGGACGTTTCTATGAACCACAAACCGACATAGCCGAAGCCATTCTTCCCTGTTTGCCCTTCAACCCCCCAAATTTTCGCGAAAACTAAATAAATCGAAAAAAATACACTTCAACTTAGAAAATTGATCGTATTGCCCTCATTTTCGACGCAATCATTAAAAACGACCCGGATTCGGAATCCTGAAACTTTTCCCCATAAGATACGTTTAAAATCGGCATAGGGCGCAATGTTAATTTTTCGAGTAATTAACGGTTTTAGATTCATATTGGTGGCACAAAAGTTTACGTTAAAAATTATAGCGCCGTTATTTGTGGATGGATCTTGATAAACTATACAAATTCGGATCCCTCAGACTTTTTGGCTTCGGATAAGTCCAAAAAACCATAGCCATGTTATTTGAAATTCTCGAGAAAAAAGGGTTCGAAAAGTCAGAGTTGTAATTAATTTTTTCTGAATTTCCACTTTAAAAAATCGTGGCTCGGCTATTTGTGAACGGATCTCTAAAACTATTCATATTAATTAATTTTTCAATGTGAGACGACAATACTTTTTACTTCGACAGTAAACGATATTTTCTTTTTGAATTTGATTTTTTGTTATTTCACAAATATTCGAACTGCGACAATTTTACATGCCATTTTTGATCCCGACGCCCCCACATCAGGGGAATTGTAGCCGAAAAAAAGAGCAAGAAAAATAGGAGAATTTAGGATGCGTAACAACTTTTAAAAGAGTCTCCAAGTTTATAAAATTGAACGTGGAGTATCAGAAAATCCAATTGAGAAACAAAATTTTCTACGGTTATTGGAAATTCGACGTGATCACATTTTTAACTCGGAAACCGAACAGCCATTGAAGAGACGCCAATATTAAATTAGAAAAAGAAAGATACCCCCCGAATACGTGACGTTTCCGTCACCGTTCCCTTTTTGCAAAAATCAACACGCCATTTTTTTTGCAGTGTGCTCGCGTCGCTTGCAACTTTAATCAAATTTGCGATAGGAAATGCGAGGTGCATTTTCAATGCGGCCTTAATTTCGTACGAATGGCCCATCTTGTCCTTTTAAGAAGCGAAAAAAATTAAATTCAAAACAAAATAAAATAAAATGCTCGTTAATTAAAAATAATCACCCGCTTACAAGTTTTTTAAATATTTTTTTATTACTAATTATAATTCTTAATGTTCGTTAATGACAAGATTTCATTTAATTTAAATGGGAACCCCCCGCCGCTTAACGACGGTCGTTTTTCTTCCTCGAAAACGCAACTAAAAAAATATCGACCGAGACGAAAATTGAATTTCGAAAATTTTAGAAAACGTCCCTTTAAATTCCCACTATGTAAGTGTAAGATAACTTTGTTAGATCGAGTTCTAAGGGCGTTTTCCCTTAGGTCCGAAGGGTAAAATTCAAGGCCTACTTGGCACGAAAGGCATCTCTTTAATTTTCTTTGACGAGACGTACATTTTAATTAATCAAATTTCGCATTTAATGCCGAATTTATTTCCTTCTCGCATTTACATAAAAATAAACACAAAAAAAATGCTCGGCGTGGGCTTTAATTAAAGCGTTTCGTAAAAAAAGGCAAGCGCGAACATAAATTAAATTCCAGTTTCCTTCAACATTAATGCTTAACAATTCTTGTTAATTTTTTTCATGCCATATCTGCGGTGCGGTTTGTTTATGTTTTTTTTTCGAAGAGATAAAGTTAATATTTAAATGACGTCCTACGAGCGCTTAAAGTTTAAAAAGGAAAACAGAAATCTTGGGAATTGAACTTTCTATAAGAGTTGTGTGTTCGTAGAAAACAAGGGACACCGTGTCAGTGGAGGACTTGTAAAGTTAATCCGATTAAAATTACGATTACATAAAACAAATATCTTCGATGGTAGTTACTCCCATTGCATCTTAAGAACAAGTCTTAAAAGATAAGGCACTAAATCAAAATGCCGAGAGATCGTATCGAAAACGGTCTTAGAATTTGATTTAAATGTCGCCATTGTAAAAAAACCCACGTGAATTGTTTCTATTTGAAGATAATAAATAAACCGATTTGCTTCTTCGATTGTAAATCTTCGAAAAAGGAAGCTCTCCGGTAGCCGTTAATAAATTTTAACTCTGTCGATCTTTTGATGTTGATATTTGCTGAAAAAAGGACGCACAAAAGGTACGAAAACGAATCGCTTTGAATCGTGAATAATATTTCAGTTAAGAATTAATTTAGAAAAAAATTAATTACAAGTCCAGTTTTTGAACCCGTTTTTCTCGAAAATTTCAAATGCGACGTATACGGTTTTTCGGGCCTATGCGAAGCTAAAAAGTCTGGCGAATCCGAATCTGTATAGTTTTTAAAGATTCGTCCACAAATAACGGCGCTACAATTTTTTTTAACGTAAAATTTTGTACTGCAAAAAAAAACCTAAAACTTCAACCCTTAATTACTCGAATAATTAACATTGCGCCCTATACCGATTTTGTATGTACCTTATGGGGAAAAGACTCAGAATTCAGAATCCGGGTCGTTTTAATGATCGGATCAAAAATGAGGGCGCCACGATCGTTTTTTTGAGTCAAAGTGTATTTTTTTCGTTTTATTTAGTTTTTTCGTAAATTTTTGCAGTTGAAGGGGGAACAAAGAAAAACGTTGCATGTATCTTATGGGGAAAAGCCTCAGGATTCGAATCCGCGTCGTTTTTAATGATCGGATCGAAAATGAGGGCGCTACGATCGCTTTTTTGAGTCGAAGTGTATTTTTTTCGATTTATTTAGTTTTCTCGAAATTTTGAAGGTTTAGGTGCGAGCAGGAAGAATGGCTCCGGCTGTGCCTTAGAAAATTAAAGATTTTTTTTCTAACTAAAAGCAGAACTTAATTAAAAATCGATTAAAAAGAAATCTACATTGAAATTGTCACGAATGTAGCCACCTTTTATTTTTGTTAATCAAGAAGATTCGTTCACAAATGGACTTAATTGAAGTTCAATTATTTAAGACGAACTTCCAATAAAATTTTATCAAAATCCCATTAAGCTCGAAAGCTTTTTTTATTTAATCAATTCGAAATTAATTTTTTAACTGCTCGCAGTAATTTTTTTAAACGAAATCGACATTTTCGCAACTGTAACGTTTGAGAGGTAAAAAAAAAGGTCGTTCGACGTCAGTTATTTCCAAACTGGGAGGGTGGTGGGGTCTAGTGCACAGAGGGGCGCACATTTTGTAAAATAACTGTTTAAAAACACCAAAATGGAGATTTCAAGTTACTGGTTTCTGTAATTTTTAATTAAAATTATTTGGAAAGTAAATTAATTATTGTGGATGGTGCTTAAATTGACAAAAAATTAAATTAAATTTAGTAAATATTGATTTTATGTTGTAAAAACGTGTTTACCATAGCAATGAGTGGAAGAGAGCGAAAAGATGCGACAATCTCGCGAGTGCGAAAGAGAGGGAACGAATAAAATTAATTAACTAACTTTTCGTCTTATTTATTGAGCTAAATTATTGTGAATCAAGCTTAAGACGGAGTGCGCACATTCGAGCTCAAAGTGGCACATTCCGATCTCGGGAAAATGAAGCGCGCCGCTCCGCGTCGCGCTTCATTTGCCTCCCTCGCTCGGAAATGTGCCACTTTTCGCTCGAATGTGCACATCCTCGTATTTATTATATTTGTCTAATTTAACCTACGCTTCTTCAAATCAAAAAAATTAGTTTAGTTTAGTAAATATCGATTTTATATTCGAAAAACGTATTTACCATAGCAATGAGTGGAAGGGAGTGAGAAGATACGATAATATTGTGACAGTAAGTGAGAGGGAACGATTAAAATTATTCAGTTTATTTTTCTTTTAATTTATTGGCCTGAATTATTGTGAATCGTGCTTAAAACCGAGTGTGCACGTTCGAGCTCAAAGTGGCACATTCCGATCTCGGGAAAATGAAGCGCGCCGCTCCGCGTCGCGCTTCATTTGCCTCCCTCGCTCGGAAATGTGCCACTTTTCGCTCGAACGTGCACATCTTTGCATTCATCGAATTTGTTTCCATTAATTTGTAGAATTACAAAGAAAAATAGTCCTAATTATTATTGTAAATTAAATTAAAATATAAAAAAATAACATACCCTTATTTTCGAGTTAAAATAATTTTATTTGGCAATTTTTTAGATGTTTATAAAGATTTAAAGCCAAAAAATTTTTTTCTCTTAAAATCAACATTTTCAATTTACTGCCAATGTTAAAAATTAGTACACGGCCTCAAAATCCCCTTTTTTATATGCAACAATAAAAACAATGGGTTTCTAATATTTATTGTTTATTGCGGACTTCGATTATAGTGAACCATTTTTGTCGGTCCCTTGAGGTTTATTATAAGCGTGGATTACTGTACGTAAAATTTTTGTTTGGTGCACCAAAACAATAAAACTATTTTACGTAACAAAAATGAATGTCTAAAAGTAAATTATGCATATTTGGCCTTGTTTTCGATTTACACGGTTTCCCATACAATCAATTATGATTTCGATTTACGCGATTTTTCTTCGCGAGCTTTCTACCGTGTAAATCGCTAAATAGGTGTAAAGTGAAGGAGTCAAGATTAGGATTTTTTTAAGGGAGGCGCACTAACGTAAAGTTTGACAACCACTGTTCCACGTGAACTCGAGGCACAGAAAAGTGTCCATTTGATTTTATCCGTTTATTTTACGGCGACATAATGTATTTCTTCGCTCGTGACAAATTCGTGTTGAATTATTTATTACTTCCTTGTTATATAATTGCGACCACTAAAATGCATACCGAGCTGCCAACTTCAATTTTTCTCCAGGTAAATTCATTTAGCACGAACTCCACGTGTTTATGAAATTGCCAAAGACATCTCGAACATTCGCATTTCTTACATCCAGGCCGTGTTCTTAAAACGTTTAGATGCGATAAATAAATTACGAGAGCAGAGGTGGAAGGCGGTTCTTCTTCGTTGCATCGCGAAACGTGTTCGAGTTGCGAAAGTTGCACTTTATCAATTTTTAAGCGCTGCAATTCTATTAAAAATCGAACGAAGGTTCGCGATGAAGAAATTTGGCGAAGAAAAAAAATTGGCAAACAAACAACCGCGCGCCGATCTTTAACTTACAAAACCACCGAAAGCGGTTAAGCTTGTTTTGACAAACTCTTTAAGATGCAAATGAGTTCTCCATATCTGGTAATTATCGTGTAAAAATGTAAAAGACTCGCTTAATATGTGAATTTTTAAAAATAGGGTCTTTTAAGTGGGCATTTTAACTGTTTAAACGTCTTTCGTAATTATTTATATAATTTTATACTCGTAAATATCGCTCGGAAATTATTTACTGCACTTTAAATTATGTTGCTTGTTATCTTATTGAGTAATCTTTTGGGAATTTTAAGAAAACGTACCAAAATTAGAAACGATAATAATCAGAAGGATTGGGTTCGTCGCTTGACGTTGTGGTCTTTTTTGATGCGTTGAGAAAAATATGTTGTAAACATAGTTGCAAAAATCCTGATGTAAAAAAGTAATCTAATTGCAATTGTTTTTAAATGGTAGTGGATTTTCGATACATTAATCGTTAGAAAAAAAATTGTTAATAAAAATTATCTCATTGCTCATTAACATACGCAGAATTAAGTCTTGCATTTTCAATTGCTTTAATGCCTCTACTGCTATTTTAGGGGTAGTTAGAATTTTTTAATTATTTTTCTCGGATATTAGAAACATCAATAAGTAACTTCTATATAATAGTTTTTCGAAAATTTTGATTTTAGAAAATTGTATTTTTGAACTCAAGAAGAATTTAAAGTCTTACATTTGTAATTGCTTTAATGCCTTTCCAGCCGCTTTATGGCTAGTTAGAATTTTTTAATTATTTTTGTAGGGTATTAGATACATCAATAAGTAACTTGTATATAACAGTTTACCCAGAATTTTGATTTTAGAAAATTGTGTTTTTAACTGGGGCAGAATTTAAAGTTTTACATTTGCAATTGCTTTAATGCATCTTTTACTGTTTTAGGGGTAGAGAAAAATATGATATACTACATCTCATAATACAGGAAAAAATAGACAGCAAAAGAGGACCTGGTAGAGGAAGAACCTCATGGTTAAAAAACTTGAGACAGCGGTACGGGCAATCCCCAGTGCAACTTTTTAGAGCAGCGGTGGACAAAATAAAAATAGCAAATATGGTAGCCAACATGATCGCCAACGATCGATAACGGTCAAGGCACTTGAAGAAGAAGAATTTTTTAATTATTTTTCCACGGTATTAGAAACATCAATAAGTAACTTGTATATGAGCCGTTTATTTTGAAAGTGGCCCAAGTCCATTTTTATCTTTTTTCAAGTTAACTGTGGTGACATTTATAATTTTTGCTGAACTGTCAAAAAATAAATCGGCATTAAAATATATTTAATACATTTGAAAATTTTGTAACACGTACATTTCCATAATAATATAAATACTGAAAAACATAATTTTGAAAGTGACCTAAGTCCACTTTTTATTGATAATGTCAAAAAGTGCGGCCCAAAATCTTGAAAGCAGTGATGAAGGTAATTTAAATTACATTATAATTTTGAATTAAATTTAAAAAATAATATTTAATTAAAGAAATTATTAAACTCATGGGGAAAGGGTAAAATCACAAGATTCCTTGATTCTGAAAGTGAAGAAGAATTAAAATCATACAACAAATATAGAAAAAGAAAGAGAATTTTAGAACTTCATTCTTCAACAGAGGAAGAGAAACTAATTGAGAATGAGAATTTACAAAACAACAGCTTCAGAGAAGGATTCAGAGAAAACAAAAGTGATACTTATATTCAGAAAGTTCGTAAATTTAAACAAAATTCGGGGAAAAGATACGATACACAAACGGAAAAAATTATACCTGCCAAAGTTTTTCAAAATAAAGATTGCCAATGTCGAAAAGACTGCTTAAAAAATATATACCTCCGGAACACCATAACTACTTTAAATCCCTTCCGCATACTGAGAATGTTAACGAATAACTTGTTATTAAATTTAATTTTGTTCTTCTAAAAATATAAAGTAAATTAAATGGTTTTTTTAAATTTTTTAAGCTATATGTAACAGACTTAAGCTCTTTCACATTTTATAACAAAACAAATTTTTATTTTGAAAGTGACCTAAGTCCTTTCAAGGTAAGCAAGGACATATTATACACTTAATAATAGCGATTTTTTAATAGGAATTATAAAATTAACTCCCTTAAATACATTTAGCATTGCGAGTCAACCATATACCTTATGTATATTTTTAATTTTGTAAAAACGCAAAACCTTAAATATTTCAAATTAAAGATAAATGGATTTAGGCCACTTTCAAAATAAACGGCTCAGATAATTATTTACTGGAAATTTTAATTTTAGAAAATTATGTTTTTTAACACAAGCAATATTTAAAGTCTCACATTTTCAATTGCTTTAATGCCACCCCTGCCGTTTTAGGGATAGTTTGAATTTTTTAATTATTTTTCTAAAGTATTAGAAACATCAATAAGTAACTTGTATATAATAGTTTACTCGGAATTTTGATTTTAGAAAATTATGTTTTTCAACTCTAGCAGAATTTAAAGTCTTACATTTGCAATTTCTTTAATGCCTCTTCTACTGTTTTAGGAGTAGTTAGAATTTTTTAATTATTTTTCTAGGGTATTAAAAACATCAATAAGTAATTTGTATATAATTGTTTACCCAGAATTTCGATTTTAGAAAATTGTATTTTTTAACTGGAACATAATTTAAAGTCTTACATTTGCAATTGCTTTAATGGCTCTTCTAATGTTTTAGGGGTAGTTAGAATTTTTTAATTATTTTTCCAGGGTATTAGAAACATCAATAAGTAACTTGTATATAATAGCTTAGCCGGAATTTTGAGTTTAGAAAATTGTCTTTTTTAACTAGAGCAGAATTTAAAGTCTTACATTTGCACTTGCTTTTTACAACTTGATTTTTATAAATTACGACAGTCGGTTATAAGCACGATTCTCAATCATTAATTTACTTTCTTAGCCGTATGGAGTTTCATAGTGTCGAATTTTCGTTAGTTGTGCGCGCGTAACTTCCGTTGCCCACTAAAATATCACTCACGACGCGCCAAAAGAAGTATAACTTCAAAAATGGATTTATGAACGTATAAAATTATGTACTTATGTTGTTACGTAAAAGTAAGTGCTTAAAGTAATAACAGGCATTAAAAACGAGGCATTTCTGAGGCACAAACCGATTCGATTGTTGCCTCGAACGTAACGTATTGAATTTTTCAATTTTAAGGCGCTCGAAATTACAAAATAAACATTTAATTAATTTAATTGTAAAAAGATAAACGATTAAAAACGAATAAGTGACGCAACAAATACCAACGTTTTCGAAATGGAAAGGCGAGAATAATCACAGCTTTCAACGGGAATAATTTAAATTTTAAAATTGTTATAAAACAGAAAGCGAGTCCTTCTTTGCGTGTTTAACGAACATTAAATTTTAATTAGGAAGTCGCCCAAATGCCATTACGATTTTTACTTATATTTTATTTTTCGTCGCGCCTTTCTCTACACGGAGACGGAAAGAAAAGAAGAAGAAAAAACGAAACGGCGAAGGAAAATAAAGTTTTAAGGAAAGCGCACAAGTCTATTAAATCGTTCGCGAAATGCCACCCCTAAATGTCGGCTACTTTTGCGTAGGGCAAAAGATGAAAAGAATCTCATATTTCATCCCGTCCATCCTCGCATCCCACAGGAATTTGTTACACTCTGTTGTCGGGGTTTTCAACACATAAATCCTTGAAAGGGCAGTTTATTGGAATTTCCGTGAAAAAAAATTTATAAGATAACTAATACGGACCGACAAAGTGAAATTCGTGAGTCTATTTTGGGGGAGGAAAGAGGCTGCGAATTTCCCGTCGGCCTTTTTTTTTTCGCTTAAAATCTCAATTATTTTTAAATGTCCTCTGTTTTTTTCTTCTTCTTCTGAGACGAACGCGTCTGTGGGGGGTTTTTAAAAAGCAAATGTGCTTTCCTTTTGATGTTCAAAATTGAAGTTCAATAAATAGTAAAATAATCCGCCGAAGCACTTCATGTTTTATTTATAAAATGGCCGCTTCTTTTCGATGAAGTTTATTACCGTGAATTATGGTTCAATTCTAAGAAACTTGTGCGATTTCTATCCTGTAAATTATTTGGGATTACGATGTTATGACAATTCCGTAAAGAACGGGACGCGTTTCTGTTTGAGGGCGGTTTTTGCTTACATTTGTTTAAAGAAAAAAAACAAGGATAAAAATTAAGCTGTGGATTTTATGTGGGCGACTAAATCTCTCGAATTTTTTTTTTATTTTAAAAATTGGCTTTTCGTATAAAACATACAAACTTAAAATGAAAAAAAAACTAATATGAGGACGAAATAATGGTCAAAATTCGGCAATTAATTACTGAAAAATTTTAAAACGCAGTTTTAATATGGTATTAAAAAAATATACAGAAGAATGGGACGATCAAAGTGGCCAAATTCAAATACAGTCGAACCTCGATAAGCCGAATTTTTGATAACTCGAATTATTTTTCGTTTCCCTTCAACTTCGACTGTAATACAGTCGAACCTCGATAAATCGAAGTCGAAGGGACACCAAAATTAATTCGAGTTATTAAAAAAAGTTCAGTTACACACTTACGTATAGGTATATGGGTGATTCTGTTCTAATTGTTACTTTTTTGATTAAAATTTTTGAATTTTACAACTAAACTTTTTTTGATTTTTCATGCATATTATTACACTATTTGATAGTAAAAATAAAAGTGCGAGAGGATTTTGCGACAACTTCAAAATATCGAGAATGAGAATTATATTTTATAATTTCCATGCCACGGTACTGACATAAAATACATTTGGTAGACATTCTTCAGAAAAATTATTAAATTAATTTATGAATTGTATTGTACCATTTAAAACTCTTTTTTATTGATTATTTAACATTTCAATAATCCATAGTAACTTATGTATAACAAATAATACATTATAATTTATATCAAACATTAATCAACTCAAATCTCACACATTTCACAAAAATTAACTTAACGAAATTTTTTTTTAGTTTTCATTACAAATTTTTAATTCTTAAGCTTCTCCGCCAATAGTCAATATTATTTATTAACAATTAAATATATTTTTATTGTTTTTTGACACGGTACTGACCGCCACGGTACTGACATTTTAAATTAAAATAGCAACTGTAATTTTTTGATTTTAATTTAATAATATCCTATTACCCTATAATTTAGGCTAGTAATAAGTACAGAAATTCATTACTTATGATGAAAAAAATTAATCGTTAATTAAGTTTACCAATGCCACGGTACTGACAAGTAAATTTATGACATCATCTTTTAAAAATTGAGTTTTAAAATGACACAAACTCGCTTGCAAATTTCACTTGCGTGATGTTTGTAAACATAACTCAGTTAACGTACTTTCAATATGGCTTATTAGTTGTTTCATTAATTTCGAGGTAAATGGCGCACCAGTCATACACATTCAAATATAAAAATTTGCTTAAATCTGAGGACAAAAGTTAATAAGCCGAATTCAATCTTAAATTGATGTATTAAAAAAAATTCGTTAATTTCTTTTAAGTTTGATTATATACATTAAGATTTATCAGTTAATTGGTTTGCATAATTTTTATTGCAACAACAAAAAATAACCGATTTATAGATAAATTCTATGTAGAATACGACATGACACGGTACTGACATTTAAGTTAGATATTGCAAGTTTTCTTTGGACTGCAACTTATGTTATACAAGAAAATTGATGAAATATGTTCATGATAATCGTATTGATACAAAAATTTTATTAATCGATTTATAATGTATGACTAGTGAGAGCAAACAGTATAAGACACAAAAAACACAGTTGGAATGAAATCACCCATTTACTAAATTAAATTAAAATTTTTGATTTGAAGAAGCGCACGGTAAAATATACTAATGTAATAAACACGAGGATGTGCGCATTCGAGCGAAAAGTGGCACATTTCCGAGCGAGGAGCAAATGAAGCGCGACGCGGGCGCGCGCTTCATTCAGATCGGAATGTGCCACTGAGAATGTCACACTCGGTTTTAAGCATGATTCACAATAATTCAGACCAATAAAGTAGACAAAAAATTAGTTGACTATTTCTAATCGTTCCCTCTCACTCACAATGACAAGATTCTCGTATCTTTTCGCTCCCTTCCACTCATTGCTATGGTAAATATGTTTTTCAAATATAAAAACGATATTTACTGAATTCAATAACATTTTTTGATTTGAAGAAACGTAGGTTAAATTAGACAAATGTAATAAATACGAAGATGTGCGCGTTCGAGCGAAAAGTGGCACATTTCCGAGCGAGGAAGCAAATGAAGCGCGACGCGGGCGCGCGCTTCATTCCAGATCGGAATGTGCCACTGAGCTCGAATGTCACACTCGGTTTTAAGTGTGATTCACAATAATTCAGACCAATAAAGTAGACGAAAAATTAGTTGACTATTTCTAATCGTTCCTCTCATTCACAATGACAAGATTCTCGTATCTTTTCGCTCCCTTCCACTCATTGCTATGGTAAATACGTTTTTCAAATATAAAAACGATATTTACTGAATTCAATAAAATTTTTTGATTTGAAGAAACGTAGGTTAAATTAGACAAATGTAATAAATACGAAGATGTGCGCGTTCGAGCGAAAAGTGGCACATTTCCGAGCGAGGGAAGCAAATGAAGCGCGACGCGGAGCGGCGCGCTTCATTTTCCCGAGATCGGAATGTGCCACTTTGAGCTCGAATGTGCACACTCGGTTTTAAGTGTGATTCACAATAATTCAGACCAATAAAGTAGACGAAAAATTAGTTGACTATTTCTAATCGTTCCCTCTCACTCACAATGACAAGATTCTCGTATCTTTTCGCTCCCTTCCACTCATTGCTATGGTAAATACGTTTTTCAAATATAAAAACGATATTTACTGAATTCAATTAAATTTTTTGATTTGAAGAAACGTAGGTTAAATTAGACAAATGTAATAAATACGAAGATGTGCGCGTTCGAGCGAAAAGTGGCACATTTCCGAGCGAGGGAAGCAAATGAAGCGCGACGCGGAGCGGCGCGCTTCATTTTCCCGAGATCGGAATGTGCCACTTTGAGCTCGAATGTGCACACTCGGTTTTAAGCATGACTTACAATAATTTAAGCTAATAAATTAGGCATAAAACCATGTAAATAATTTTAATCGGTCCCTCTCACTTGCACCGAAGAGATTATAGTATCTTTTCGCTCCCTTCCACTCATTGCTATGGTTAATACGTTTTTCGAACATAGAATGAAATTCGAGTTATCAATATAAAAATATTAACGTTGAGATAGACAAATCTTAAGGAAACAGGTTCGAGTTCGAGCTACCAAAAATTCGACTTATCGGCGTTCGACTGTAATTTGGAAAATAATTAAAATTAAAATAGTTTAAAAATAAAAATAGCACAGATTGAAATTTAACAGAAATATAATGTAAAAAAAGTGCCTTCAAAAAACGATATCCCGTATTTTCATATTGTTGAATTTTTAAGTTTTTGTAGAGCAGTGATTGTCAAAGTGGGGGGCGCGCCTCCCTAGTGTGTCGTAGACTAGTGCAAAGCGGGGTTGCAAAAAGTTTTTAAGAAAATGCAATTTTTTGTATTAATTAATACATTTTTTCTATTTAAAATTCTGCTGTACTATTTTATGAGATATACCTATACCTCTATTTACACGGTACATGTTTTACACGGTTTATAAATATTAGAATTCTAAAAATTTTCGAGAATGAAATCCATTTAAATTATGAATTTTTGCTACAGGTTTCATACTTGGTAGAAGTACAGGCTTGTAATTTTTAATTCATATTTACAAAAATAAATTAATTATTGTGAATCATGCTGAAAATCGAGTGTGCACATTCGAGCCCAAAGTGGCACATTCCGAAACAGGAGAAATAATTGCTCCCTCGTACGATTCGCTTTTATTGTTGAAAAACTGCCCCTGTTTTTAACACAAAAACAACCCTGAAGTTCAGTCAACGTAAATTATCGTAAACATAAGTACACCCCTTTAAAACATCCCCATTAGTAGTTTTTCAACCCTCCTTCATCCATTTCTGATGAGATTAATTTAAGATAGAGATTTGATATAAAATCGCCATGAATAGCAATGAAGATGAGTAACACTGATTGTGCACTTTCAGCTTCTACAAAAAGGGGGGGCTGCAATACGACACACGCATCCCTTCGTCGGTAATCTGCAAATGCAACGCGACTGCCGAGAAAATTAAATTTTCTCTCGGCGCCACTGTCGAAAAACGCGTCAAAAAAAAATTGACCGAAAATTCACACCTGCCCGTGTTTATTTCTTTTTTGTCGAAAGAAAAGCGGGAGAAAAAAGTGGGTTTGCATTTCCCAAAAGGAGTGCAGATGTTTGCGTTGGTTCCAGGTGTTTGGGCTCATTATTTGCTCCGAAGCTCTTCCGCACGTGCCGCTAACAATGCTTGTTTTGATGCAGATTTATGGCTTTTAAATGTGTTCCTTTAGCAAAAAATTTACGACGTAGGTTTTTTTAAATGCCCACACACACCAAAATGTGCCATCCAATTTGAGTTGCACGAACGACTTAATAAGATAATTCGAACGGGCGAGCATTGCCATTGGCTAATTCATTAGCGTAACTATGGTTACTTATTTAATTATCCAATCACAATTCTGATGCGAGGCGCCTTATTTAAATCGGTTTATTGCAACTCCCGTGCCTTTTTTTATAATAATTAGTGATTTATTTAAATTTAATAGCCCGAAACCCCCAGGCTTGCAGAAGATAGCGCCATTTTATTAACCTTCCGTGTACTAGGTGGGGTATAATTAACGCGAATAATTTTTTTTTATTAAAACGGGACGTTTGGTAATCTAGCTTAAAACCGAGTGTGCGCATTCGAGCTCAAAGTGGCACATTTCCGATCTCGGGAAAATGAAGCGCGCCGCTCCGCGTCGCGCTTCATTTGCCTCCCTCGCTCGGAAATGTGCCACTTTTCGCTCGAACGCGCACATCTTCGTATTTATTACATTTTACTAATTTAACCTACGTTTCTTCAAATGAAAAAATTTAATTGAATTCAGTAAAAATTGATTTATATTCGAAAAACGTATTTACCATAGCAATGAGAGGAAGGGAGCGAGAAGATAGGATAATCTTGTTAATGCAAGTGAGAGGAAACGATTAAAATTTTATTCATTTAATTGTTTGGTCTAAATCATTGTGAATCATGCTAAAAACCGAGTGTGCACATTCGAGCTCAAAGTGGCACATTTCCGATCTCGGGAAAATGAAGCGCGCCGCTCCGCGTCGCGCTTCATTTGCCTCCCTCGCTCAGAAATGTGCCACTTTTCGCTCGAATGCGCACATCATCGTATTTATTACATTTGACTAATTTAACCTACGTTTCTTCAAATCAAAAAATTTAATTCAATACAGTAAATATCGATTTTATATTCGAAAAACCTATTTACCATAGCAATGAGTGGAAGGGAGCGAGAAGATAGGATAATCTTGTCAATGCAAGTGAGAGGGAACGATTAATATTATTCTATTAATTTTTCGTGTAATTTATTGGTCTAAATTATTGCGAATCATTAAAAAATTGCCGTAAAATTAATTTTTATTTTAATAAGGGGGCAAGAATGAAATTCTTGTTAAGTTTTCTTAATATTCTATATCGTAATTGACACGTGTCATTGGAATTTAGTACTCAAGAAAAGACTGCATAGTTTATAAGTTGAAGAAAAAGTAAAGTTTTTCGTATTTTTATTAATAAAAATAAATATGTGTGTTACTCAAACCTATTCATTATTGGTTATTAAAATATATTTCTTATCGTTTAACTGTCATAAAGTACAATTTTGTGGATTTTATTTCATTTTATTTTTGGGGGGTTTGGCAAACCCCACCTAGTATGGCATGTGACATTCTAGTCACCTAGTATGCGGAAGGTTAACACTTTAAAATGAATTTTCCACAAGAAAAATTCCAATGCTACGATAATTTTTAGCCCATGGCCCATGCTATTTTTAATTGTTGTAATTTGTTGATAATCGAAGGCATAATTGTAATTAACAAATTGATTTTTGTATTAAAAAGAAGTTTATAATTTTTTTGCACTCAGTACTATCGAGGTTAAAAGTATTGTTACCTCATTTTTCTAAATGTCTACTCTTAATAATTAATTACTAAAAAAGTATGATTAGAAAACAAATCATATTTCTATATGTGATAGATACATTTTTTTAGTATAATTTAAATAAAAGTTTATGCTATTGCCTTAATGAGAAAAAGAGTTATAAGGGTTGGTTTAATTGTACTTCAATTCCCTCATTTGAAAAGATATTTTGCAAATTTTCAATAAGGGAACAAAACTCAACATTATTATTATTATTATATTCAGTGTAAATAACAAATTAATAAAATTGAAATTTTTTTTTGAAAATGAATGATAAATAATTCGATATGTCGTGTGCCGCTGACCGCTTAGCATGATACGTATGATGGAGAGCGATGCTATGCACATCCCGCTTTAATAATAACTTGGCATTAAATTTGCCCTAAAACAATAATAAAATATTATTTAAAAAAAAATAATGAAAGAATTATTGCTATTTAACTTCATTATAGAATTACAAATTACATATTACAAATGGCGATGACTTGATATTTTGTTACTTACAAAGGCGAACTAACAAAATAATTAAAATCTAACGCATGTTATCCCTTCAAGAAGGTTTCAGTTACATTTTTTCTAAATTGCGTATCATACGATTCAGAAATAATTAATTTATAACATATGAAAGTTACACAAATTGAAAAACATAGCAAAATATTGGTGTTTTTTGATATATCTCGCAAAATATCCTAAACGGCTCTATGTAACAATATCAAATTAACATTTCACAACAAATAAAGTGTCCATAGATAAGCCGTTAAACTTTTATGAAATTCTATATTAGAAGTACGACCGTTTAAAGTGCGGTGGCAATACTTTTTACTTCGATAGTACACTGTAAAAAATTTTGTGTAAAGTTGGACCCGGCGACTTTTACACCGCCGTGTAAGTGTAAAATTTCCTTCGTGTAAAATTTTCACTTGAGTAAATTTTACACGGTGTAATTTACTGTTTTACACCATTCCGTGTTATTATTTATAATTTTACCAATTAAATTACTATTAGTGGTTTCTAATCTATGAAAATATATTTACAATCAATTATCATGAACTGCATTTACACGCAGCATGGTGTAAAATTCAGGATTCACACCGTTAAGAATTTTACACTACACTTAGTGCGATTTTTACACCGTCCGTGTTAAATTTTTTTACACCGAACCATTTACACCACACAGAGTCCAAAAAATTTTTGACAGTGTAAGTTTTATTAATAAATTACTTTTTAACGTTGTTACGACATGAGTTTTTTTGTTAACTATTTCTGGGCGACAAAAACAAATTTTCGGTTTTTAAAAACCGATCGATGATTTGATTAATAACGGAGTCATTCGAAAGTATGTTTACGAAAAATTTAAACAGTCTTTCGCGTATAAAAATAGAGCAAAACGCAATTTTCTAAGGAAGCAACTCTTTATGTTTTTTTAGGAGCGCTGAAAAGCGAACGTCTATTGCTTTCTGAATAGTTTGGACAGAAACTTTAGAAAGCAATACATTCACGAGTGTGTGTGCGTGCGTGTGTGTTTGCGAACTTTTCAATTCCAATATCGGAAAATGTAAATAATCGAAAACACTTGTAAGAGGGTAGTTTTTTTTTCTCCCCATAAGAAAGCCGCTCGCGGCTGCAGCAGTCGCGCAACAACAAATAAGAAAATTGATAGCTGGCGTTTTGCGTTAAGCGTTTATTCGACTATTAATTCATATAAATTTCAACTTAATGTTCTTTTTCGAAATTAAAACGTTTTATGGCCTTTATTAGCATATTTATAAAAGCGTGTAACTTTCTAAACTGCCGATGAACTTGGTTCGTTTTAAAGATTAAAAGCGTTTTATTATTCTGGAAAATGTTTCCAGTTTATTTTTTAATATGTCGTAAAGCTCGTTGTTGGGCGTGCTAGTTTTTTTTGCTTCTTTCTTCTTCTTCTGCACAGAAATGATGGAAACGTTGCAGAAAGTATCGAGACGAAGCTCGTGCATATTTAATTTAAAGTTTGGCCGCATTCGGATAATGTGCGGTGCGGCAATTCCGCTCTCTAACACTTTCTCGATGCGAGGGCGAAAAGGGCGAAAGCATTAGCGAAGTGGAAAGAACATCGAATAGAAATTGGGAATTATTTCGATTGACACTAACGAATTAGCTGTACGGGAAACAGTTTGATTTGTTTGAGTGCAACGGCCAGAGGCGGTTCGTTACGTCTTACAAAAAAGGAATACTTAATTGTGTTATTTAAAATTGATTTGCCTAACGTCGAATTGAAAACGTTGGGGAGTTTTATTTTTACACTTTAATTGGTGAAAAATGGGGGGTTGTATTTGAAGTTAAATGGGATGCAAGATTTTGTCAGGCAAGTGAAGTATTTTGGGTGGAAATTATGTTTTGGGTATGGTAACACGACCAATAGATTTCGGAGGGCTTATGAGGGCTACGGGATCGAGTACGCATAGTACACATACCGGCCGACAGGCGAGCATGTGTACGCCTATGAGATGCCGTTGTGAATCTATCACAATCTTGGTTTCGTTTTAACCAAAAATTATACTTTTTATTTTAATAATGTGTCTAGTACATAGACGACACAATTTTAGTATAAGGGAACCTGTTGTACCGTGGCCCTTTTTTCACTTGTAATTTTTTTTAAATTGTATATGTAACAATTTGTTGATGAAATGAATTGCATCGTAGTAAGGCACTAATAAGGTATTCATCATAAAATATTTGAAAGCATTACCAACCGTTTACTCGAATTGCTATAAGATTTAAAAATTAGTGGATCTATGGCCTAGGTACAACAGGGATGATGCACCTTGGCTCTATTCACATTAAGCAAAATAAAGTCCATTGTTCTATGAAAACTATTATTTATTTTTAATTATAAGAATTGCTAATGTTCTTCTTTGAGATGACAATAAAATTGTTTCAAAAATTAACAAAACTGTTCTCGTATATTAAAATTTCACATACCTACTTAATGGATAACTTTGCAAAAATTTAAATTTTTCGTTAGACTTGCACGGCATATTATCTGAAGCAAAATAAAAAAAAATAAGAATTTATAACAGAGGTATATATAATTTTTTATTTATTGGACAAGGCCGAAGGTACAACTTATTGACAGTGACCGAGGTACAACACACCTACCCTAGACGTTTAAACTCAAAAGTTACATTAAAAATTATGCTGTTCCAAAATCAGACTACTATGCAAATATTAAAAAACACAATTTTTTAAAATCAAAATTCTGGGCAAACTATAATATACAAGTTATTTTTTCATGTTAGAAAAATAATTAAAAAACCAACTACCCCTAAAATAGCAGTAGAGGCATTAATGCAATTGCAAATGCAATTCTTTTAATTCTGCTTATGTTAAAAAAATCAATTTTCTAAAATCAAAATTTTTGAAAAACTATTATATAGAAGTTACTTATTGATGTTTCTAATACCCGACAAAAATAATTAAAAAATTCTAACTCTCCCTAAAATAGCAGTAGAGGCATTGAACCAATTGCAAATGTAACACTTTAAATACCGCTTGTGTGCACGGAGAAAAAAATATCCTTAATATAACTATCTAACGTATACCCATTTGACGTATTGTTCTGACAAGGATTCGAATGTCTAATTTAACGATATTTATAAGTCAATTTGACAATCCATAGTATGATCAAAACAGCTTTACGTAGTATACTTATAATAAGGATTCGTTTATTTGTTTCAAGCGTTCAAACGAAAAGCTCTCGTGAACGTGTGCAGTATCCGTCGTGTAGGTAACTGGATAGTTAATTTGAGGATTTGAATAGCTATAATAGGGATACGTATGGTTATTATAACGATATTTTGTTCTCCGTGCATATCCGTTAAATCACTATGACAAGAATCATTTGAATGTCTACAACAGTAATACGGATCGTTACTATAACGATCCGCAATAAGGATTCACTGGATAGATAAATTAGCTATACGGTGTATCCTTGTGAAGTATAACTATCCAACGGATAGCTATAATAAGGATACGTATGCTTATTATAAGGATATTTTTCTCTCCGTGTGAAAAAACACTATTTTCTAAAATGAAAATTCCGGGTAAACTATTATGTACAAATTGCTTATTGATGTATCTAATACCCTGAAAAATAATTAAAAAAATCTAACTGCCCCTCAAACGGCAGGGGAGCCATTAAAGCAATTGCAAATTCTGCCCAATTGAAAAACACAATTTTTTAAATTCAAAATTCGGGGTAAACTATTACATACAAATTATTTACTGATGTTTGTAATACGATAGAAAAATAATTAAAAAATTCTAACTACCCCTAAAACGGCAGGGAAACCATTAAAGCAATTGCAAATGTGAAACTTGAAATACTGCTCGTGTGAAAAAACACAATTTTTTAAAGTATAAATTATGAGTAAACTATTATATACAAGTTATTTATTGATGTTTCTAATACCCTAGAAAAATAATTAAAAAATTCTAACCATCCCTAAAACGGTAGAAGAGGCATTACAGCAAGTGCAAATCGACGCAAGAAATGACGTCCTAAAACCTTCAGATCTGGACGCCTGATATTTTGTCATTTATATTTACTTTTCGCTTTGAAGGACTAATAACGCAGAGCTTTGAGAAACACTAAACTTTGAAAAACACCGAAAACTAAATATCAAAAATCACAAAACAAAACAAGGAGAGTACCTTCAAATAACCAGGAAAAGCAAATAAAAAATTACAACGTTAAATTCGAAAACTACAAAGGAGTTTACCACGTTTGCGCATTGCGCAATGTCGAAGGTCGAGTGCCAGGAGATATTGAAACTACTATACCCACCGAAATAATAACGAACAAAATGGTTATTCCTTTAGAAAGTCGCAATCGTTCCAAGAGCCCTAATCCCATATTAAAGCTTTCATAATTGTAAGACGCTTTTCAAGGTCGCCTCTTGCACGAATTTTTAATTTTCTTAAGTCGGATTAAAAAAAATAAACAAACAACAAACGATAAGAATAACTAAATACAAAAAGCTTTTAACGTAATTGAATTTTTTGTTTCCTGTTTTTATCAAAACACTTACGACTTTGAATACCGAAGACATTGAATTTTATCTGATTACTCAATTTACAGTACTCTCTAAAAGCACTTCAAAGGCCGTTCCACTTCTTTTTTTTTTAGTAACAATTTCGACGGATTTTTCGAGATCCGTCCAATAAAAATGCGAGTCCGCACGCGAAAATTATAGAAATTTACGTACGGCGTTCTTTGCAATTTTTTAAGCCACGGATTTTTGCGATTTAACGCCTTGTTGAGTTTTTGCAACAATTATGTTGTTGGGTGCACGAAGGACTTTCCGAACAGTTTTTGTACGAAGCAATTAAGTTAAGAAGATTTTCTTTCTTATTTTTGTATTAAATTTTGATTTTATAAAAGACTAAAAATTATTTTTATTAGGTGGCGAGTAAATAATTATTTAAATTATTTTAAAGGTATTTATTACCTTTTTTGGTGTAATTAGAAAAAAATAAATGGTTGTGTTGTAGAAGAATGTCAGTGATAATTGTTTATTTCTAAATGTAGGGGGTCTTGAGTCGATGATGATTAAAAAAATAGTAAACTGTAATTTTCAAACCACTAAACTATTTTTTTAATTCAAAACTGTTCAAACCGAATAAATGCATAAAACCAAAGGTTAATTTATTAATAAACTTTTTATCCTAGATTATTTATAAGTTATTTGGGTACTTTGAACTTCAATAAATGAAAATCCTGAGGCTGCACTTATTGCCTGCACTTTACTTTATTAAATTTTGACAAAAATACACCATAAATCTTACAAATAGCTCTTCGAACCATTTTCTTTTATTGACTATTCGACACAGTTCAAGTTAAAGTCTACTTAAAAAAATTGGCATAACTCAGCAGTTGGCACATAAAAATTCAAAGTGATGGTTTGTAATTTTATCGAAGTTATACTTCTTTTGGCGCGTTTAGAGCAAAATTTTAGCAGGAAACGGAAGTAGCATATGCGCATCTAACAAAAAGCCGACAATTAAAGTTAACCGCCTAAGAAAGTCAATAAATAATTATAAATCATGTTTTAACCTACGCTTTTTAAAATCAAAATATTTAGTTTAATTTACTAAATGTTGATTTTATGTTCGAAAAATGTATTTACCATAGCAATGAGTGGAAGGGAGTGAGAAGATACGATAATATTGTGAATGTAAGTGAGAGGAAACGATTAAAACTATTCCGTTTCTTTTTCTTTTAATTTATTGGCCTGAATTATTGTGAATCGTGCTTAAAACCGAGTGCGCACATTCGAGCTCAAAGTGGCACATTCCGATCTCGGAAAAATGAAGCGCGCCGCTCCGCGTTGCGCTTAGTTTGCCTCCCTCGTTCGTAAATGTGCCACTTTTCGCTCGAATGTGCACATCCTCATATTTATTACATTTGTCTAATTTAACCTACGCTTTTTCAAATAAAAAAATTTAGTTTAATTTAACAAAAATCGATTTTATATTCGAAAAATGTATTTATCATAGCAATGAGTGGAAGGGAGCGAGAAGATACGACAATCTTGTTAATGCAAGTGAGAGGGAACGATTAAAATTTTATTCATTTAATTTTTTGGTCTAAATCATTGTGAATCATGCTAAAAACCGAGTGTGCACATTTGAGCTCAAAGTGGCACATTCCGATCTCGGGAAAATAAAGCGCGCCGCTCCGCGTCGCGCTTCATTTGCCTCCCTCGCTCGGATATGTGCCACTTTTCGCTCGAATGCGCACATCCTCGTATGTGGGACTAGATATTTTTAAGAAACACAGGTATGATATAAAAACCAGTGGTCTAGCTGTAATTTAACGCAAGATAAGCAACATAACACGTGGTTATATTTAATTTAGTTACGTCAAAGAAGTATAACTTCTAAAGCGCGTATATAAGTACAGGCACCGGTCTTTTTGCATTATTTAACATCGAGCCTTTAAAATTTTTTTGATTATTCTTATAATCCGATAATCGGGAATTTACAATCTCAAATATTTCGAAAAAAAACCTATATACGAATTCGCGAACTTAACATTTCGCAAAAAAGTGTTCACCCTAACTTTCTCAAATATTTCAACGTTCACCGTTTCTTAGGCTTATTCGCAGTCAAGAAGTTCAAAGAACAATATTGTAATTTAAATTCAAAGAAAATACAGTCAAACCTCGATAAGTCGATGTTAAAGAGAAACTAACGCTAATTCGAGTTATCAAAAATTCGGCGTATCAGGTTCGACTGTAGTTAAAATTTGGAAATAAAATATTTTTTATTGTAAATTAAATTAAAAAAATACAGTCAAACCTCGATAAGTCGATGTTAAAGGGAAACCAACGCTAATTCGAGTTATCAAAAATTCGGCGTATCGAGGTTCGACTGTAGTTAAAAATTTGCAAATAAAATATTTTTTATTGTAATTTAAATTCAAAGAAAATACAGTCGATGTTAAAGGGAAACTAAAGTTAATTCGAGTTATCATAAATTCGACTGTAGTTAAAAATTTGTAAATAAAATATTTTGTTATCACGTTTCTTGTATTTTATAAAATTTCACAAATTTTTAATTATTAATTGTAGCGTGACCGCTTTCGCAGTGAACGAAAAAGTAGGCACCTACTCCATCAGCGCCACTTAAATACGCTACCGCTAGATGACGGCCGGATATAAGTCGCCACGAGTCTATACAAAAAAGGTATCGCAGAAGTTGGGCAAAGTGGTGTAAGTAAAATTACTATGAAATTTTTTGTAATTTTCCAAAACAAAAGCAGAAAAAACATTTTGTAAAATTACAATCGAAACTTTTAACACTGTACCAAAACTATACAAACTTTAAAGATCCCTTCACCAATCGCAGAGCCCAAATTTTTTCTGTTAAATTTTGGAAATTTTCGCAAAAAAGAACCGATAAATTCAACCCTTAATTATTATTGGGCCCAACACCTAATTTGCTTCTATCATATCTAAAAAAAAACCCTCACAATTCCGATTCGGGACCGTTTTCATTGACAGCCCCAAAATACCCCCACTAAATTCAATCAATTGCTAACAAAATTAAATTTTGAAGAAAAACAAAGCTCTTCTTGCACGCCAACATAAAAACCTTAGTTTTACACGAGATAAAACGCGAAAGTTTTCTCAAAGTCCACAACAGAGCACAAAGCGCATAAAAAGCTCGTTCAAAACGACATAAAAAAGTCACTTTTTAAATTGTAAAACTCGAAAAACGTATAAATTAATCCAAATTGGCTGATTTAATGACGTAAAACGTCACTCAGCCTCAAAAACCTTTTTTTATATTATTTATAAAAAGTAGTTGTAACTAATACTTTATCGCCAAAATATTATTCAGAAAGCCGCTGTTTTAAATTAAAAGCTAATGACTTTAGTTTCAAAATTATTTACAATAAAAATACAAAGTGAAACAATTAATTTAACGAGGGATCGATAAATTAATTTAATTTCCGATATTTGAAGCCGACGAAGCGTCAAACAATAAACGAAAAGCGGCTTAGTTTTTTCTTCATCTTGGTCGACCAACGAAGACGTCACGTTTTTTACCCCAAACAAAATAACGTTGAGGGGGGACTTAAAATATTTCTCCGAGCGAGTTATTTATTTTTCTAAGTCGTAGAAGCTAAATTTATCCAAACATCGACGTAATGGCCTGTCTGTCCTGTCCGTCAGATGTCTAAACAGTGTTCGAAATAAAGATATATCAACCCTTCCGTATCGAAGGGCGAACGCTACCCCATCACTTGCAGAACCGTTCCCACACACACTCGCACACACACACACCTCTTTCACATCAAATTTTTCGCTTTTAATTAATAAAAATTGAAATTAGGGGTCGAAAAGGAAAAAAAATTGTTGGGACGAGCCCTCCCACAAGATATTTCTTGTTTTCTTCGAAATTGTTTTATTATGGAGCCTTTGAGGAATCCCTTGGGTGTAAAGGTGAGTTTGCGGTGCGTGCGGGGCGGAGGGTGGGTGAACATGCGAGGCAAGACTTTAGAGGGCCGCAGACATCGGGGTGGATCATCTGTAATACCTGTCAGCCCCAAAGATATTTGTTCGCCCTTGTATTCAGATATCGTAACACTAACAAGCCATCCACGCGGTCAGACGATCCGAGAATGGGGTTGCTTTTTAATGGTAACGGCCCTTAGGCGTTTGCATTTTTTATCGTGGCCGAAAAAAAAGTTCCAGATTATTTACGGTTAATATTTGATGCAGTTGGGGATGTTTTCGGCGGCGTTCCCTTTGTCGCGAAGGTACAAGTAAATAAATAATTTAAGGGATGTAATGATTATATTTAAAAGAATTCCGAAGAGAAGTTTGCGTGTAACTTTAAACCGGAACATCTGTTTCTAATCTTTTAGAAGAAAAACGCGCCCTTAAGCTCGAGGGTTTAAGCTACTCGTTAGATTAGTTTATTGACTCGGAACTATCTTAAACTACCCTTATCTCCGCCACTGATACGGATTATAGCTCTTCTAATAGCCGAAGCTGGTTAGAAATTGTATCTATTAAGCATTCCGCCCCCGAGCCCCCGGCTTTCGGACCGACCGAACTAAAAAAAAATGCATTAAGCTCTTATATTTATATTTTCTTATTTGCTCGAGGAAAAGCAAAAAAAGCAACCTCATTTCTAAAGATAACGATGTCTCCAGAATGTTTATGGTCGTGTCTCGCACACCTTACCGTCAATAGGGGTCTCTTTTAGGGGTCGTAAAGTTCTCAAGATACAACCGCAATAAACTGCAAATTATTTTCTGGCGCACAAAAAATTAAAATTTCTACTTTCGCGTTTATCCTGGCCATATTAGACTTAAAAAACCTAGAAGCGTTTACTTATGTATTAATGATGTTATACACTGCTTTTTAAGATGGTAGATAAATTTTTTAATTATTTTTCTAGTTTATTCTATACATAAGTAGGTAAATGGCTTTCATCTCATATTTTGATCGAATTTGCGATTTTGAAAAATTGTGTTTTTTTAACATTAGTAAATCAAAAGTATTACACTTTTAATTGCAATACTGCATTTTGTGTCTTTTTAGGGGTGGATTAAATTTTCTAATTATTTTTACGTTACTTATAAACATAAGTAAATAACTTACATACACTATTATTCCTAAATATGGAATTTTAAAAATTGTTTTAACATAAGTAAATTAAAAGCTTTACTTTTTCGGTTGTAATAAAGCCTTCCCCGTCTTTTTAGGGTTGCACAGAATTTTTTAATTATTTTTTGTTTATTATAAACATAAGTTAATCATCTCCACGTAATATTTTATATGAATTTGCGATTTCGAAAATTGGTGTTTTTAACATAAATAAATCTAACTTTTTACATTTTTAATGGTATTAATGGCTACCCTACTTTTTTAGGAATTGATAAAAATTTTTAATTACTTTTTGGTTAATTATAAACATAAATAAATTATGTCCACGTAATATTTTCCCCGATTTACGATTTTTTAAATTGGTGTTTGTAACAAAAGTAAATACATTTTTAATCGTATTCATGGCTACCCTGCCTTTTTAGGCGTAGATAAAATTTTTTAATTATTTTTTAGGTTCATTATAAACCTAGGTAAACCATCTCCACATAATATTATACACGAATTTGGAATTTAAAAAATTGGGATTTTTAATAAGTAAATCGAACATCTTACATTTTCAATCCTATTAAAGCCTGCCCTGCCTTTTTAGGCGTAGAGAGAATTTTACAATTATTTTTTAGGTTCATTATAAACATAAGAAAATCACCTCCACATAATATTATAAAGGAATTTGGAATTTTAAAAATCACTATTTTTAACGTTTTTCAATATATTTTCAATTATATTAAAGCCTACCCTGCCTTTTTAGGCGTAAATAGAATTTTTTCATATTTTTTTTGGTTCTTTATAAATGTAATTAAATTGCCTCCACGTAATATTTTCTCCGAATTTGCGGTTTTAAAAATTAGTGTTTTTAACATGTAAGTAAATCGAACATCTTACATTTTTAATCGTATTAATGCCTATCCTGATTTTTTAGAGCTAGATAGATTTTTTAATTATTTTTCTAGTTTATTATAAACATAAGTACATCACCTCCACCTAATATTTACCCCTAATTTGCAATTTTGAAAACTCGTTTTTTTAAACATGATATCATTGAATTTGATAATAACTTAATTTACTTGCGACCAATCAAAAAATAAAGTTTATCGCCTAAAGTAACCGGGCTAGTTGAAAAAAAAATTCGACACGTCTTGATTAGCGTTTCTCGCCCTTCAATTTTGGTAGCTTTATCGTACTCTGCGGGGGCTGCTCGGTGCTCAGCACACACACCTTAGAAACGAGATTTTATCAAATTTGCGGCGTCCTCGCTAATATAAATGCAAAGTCGCATTAATGGGATTGTCGCTGCACTTTACAAGATAAACCGACGAGAGAAAAAACCCTTAAAACTTTCTAGCGGGCGCTAATCAGCGACGCGAAAAAATCACACCCCTACGACTTAATAAAAAGAATTGATAAATAAACAGGCGGTAGCCAAGAATTTCGTTAAGCTCTCGAGAGGTGTTTTTAAGGCTTAATAAATTTTCTTCGTTCGTCGCCGTTGACAAAAGGAAATAAAGGGTGGGGGCGGAAGCCGGCGGACATAAACCACACGTTGGTGTCCGTTAATTGGAGGTTTGAGGCTGTTATGGTCAAGAAAACCACATTGTCACGTCCTCGCCAGATAAACCATCTTCTACCTGCGGCTATTTCATAAATTGCGCAGTAAAGCGCACCCTTTTCGATCGACATGGAAATGCCAGTTTGCAAGGTAAACACATTCTAACCTCAATTGCGCAATTTCGTTTACGAAACGCCCTGTGTATAAAAGCGTTCAGAAAAGTAGCTTTACTTAAGGGGTTATGCCTACTTAGGTTAGGTCAAAATATCGTTTTTTTTTATTGCATATTTTTTAATGTAAGTATATCATCTTAATAATATTTTTCCAACATTATATAAAAATTGGAGCATACGTTCAAAAGTTATAAGTTAAAAAAAAATAGTTTTAAATATAAAAACATAGACTTCAAGCTTTAAACGTGATTATCTCAATACTGTTTTTTTTTAAATACAGTTGGGGTGACCACAAATTTTTAAAAACTATTGCACCAATCAAACTAAAATTTTACGTGCTTGTTTGTTATTACAATATACAGTGCTTGGACGAAGGATTTTTTATTTCAGTTAAAATTTTGTTGTTTATTGCAAAAAAACCAAAATCAGGTCACCTCGAAAATTTGACCTTATCGTAAAATTGTGACTTTTGTAAAAATCAAAATTTTACCAAACCCTTCGTTCAGGCCCTTTGTAACGCAATATACTATCGCAATATTCTTTTATATTGATTTCAAATAAGCCGTTCCTGAGATATCTTGGTCACCGCAAATGATGGAAAAAAACAGACGTTCTAAGACAGGACTCATATTTCCTTCACTTTTAAATATTTTTCATAAAAAAATTTGTACATGTATCCCAAAATAGGTATTTTTTGATAGTACGAGTTGCAGATACGATTTTTTATTACGAATTTTAATGTATTAATTAATATGAGTATAAATTTTATAAATGATAAAGACCTCATTTTTATAATATTGACACTTTTAATAAACTTGTCGCACTCAAATTAACGTTTAATTTAAAATGGGCAAATAGCTCCTTTTCAACCGCAACAGCGTGCGCTAAGATACTGCTTATCCCGTATGAGTAATAAAAAAATATTAACGTTGAAATACGCAAGACCTAGGGAAACAGGTTCGAGTTATCAAAAATTCGGCTTATCGAGGTTCGACTGTATTTTGTGAATTTGAATAAATACTTATTAAAACAGCAAAACATTTTTTCAAAATCGCGTAATTTTCTCGATTCCAATTAGGCATAACCCCCCTTAAGTCTTTTAGAATTCATTTAAAAATAGTTATGTACAGTAATTCCTCAAGTTACGTAAGTAATTTGTTAAAAACTATAATGTTTATTATAATAGAGAGTTTTCGACGAATAGATACTGAAACTTAACCCATTTATGAATGACCCTAAACCGTGCCAAGTCGAAGGTCCTTATGGAGAATATTTTTCAGTTATGCGTAATAAATACCTTATTCTTTAGAATATTTCAAAATTTTTCTTATAACGAAGCCATTATGGCCATATGTATATTTTCTCGTATTTATCAAACCTACATTCATTCTGAAACATGATATCTAAACAATAAAATAAATATGCAAGAACACAATTTTAATCGACGTTTATTGTGAACCATAATATTTAAACAATAAAATAAATTAGTAATGAAACAAGCACTAAATGACCTAAATCTTTTAACCCTCCGAAGTGGGGTTTGCCATACCCCAAAAATAAAATGAAATAAAATCCACAAAATTGTACTTTATGACAGTTTAAATGATAAAAAATAACCAATAATGCATGGGTTTGAGTAAAAAACATTTATTTATGCATTAGAATAGACTTTTATTAATAAAAATACAAAAACTAAAGTTTTTTTCAAGTTCAAAGCTATCGAGTCTTTTCTTGAGTACTAAATTTCAATGACACGTGTCAATTACGATACCGAATATCAAGAAAACCTAACAAGAATTTCATTTTTGCCTCCTTATTGAAATACAAATTCATTTCACGGCAATTTCTTAATGATTCGCAATAATTTAGACCAATAAATTACACAAAAAATTAATTGAATAATTTTAATCGTTCCCTCTCACTTGCATTGATAAGATTATCGTATCTTCTCGCTTCCTTCCACTCATTGCTATGGTAAATACATTTTTTGAATTTAAAATCAATATTTACTAAATTAAATTAAAATTTTTGATGTGAAGGAGCGCACGGTAACTTATACGAATGTAATAAACACGAGGATGTGCGCATTCGAGCGAAAAGTGGCACATTTCCGAGCGAGGGAAGCAAATGAAGCGCGACGCGGAGCGGCGCGCTTCATTTTCCCGAGATCGGAATGTGCCACTTTGAGCTCGAATGTGCACACTCGGTTTTAAGCACGATTCACAATAATTCAGGCCAATAAATGACACGAAAAGTTAATTGAATAATTTTAATCGTTCCCTTTCACTCCTATTGACAATATTGTTGTATCTTTTTGCTTTCTTCCTCTCATTGCTATGGAAAATGCATTTTTTTAATATAAAATCTATGTTTATTAAATTGAATTAATTTTTTTGATTTGAAGAAGCGTAGGTTAAATTAGTCAAATGTAATAAATACGATGATGTGCGCGTTCGAGCGAAAAGTGGCACATTTCCGAGCGAGGGAAGCAAATGAAGCGCGACGCGGAGCGGCGCGCTTCATTTTCCCGAGATCGGAATGTGCCACTTTGAGCTCGAATGCGCACACTCGGTTTTAAGTACGATTCACAATAATTTAATTCAATAAATGACACGAAAAGTTAGTTGAATAATGTTAATCGTTCCCTCTCACTCCTATTGACAATATTGTTGTATCTTTTCGCTCTCTTCCTCTCATTGCTATGGTAAATGCATTTTTTTAATATAAAATCTATGTTTATTAAATTTAATTAATTTTTTTGATTTGAAGAAGCGTAGGTTAAATTAGTCAAATGTAATAAATACGAGGATGTGCGCATTCGAGCGAAAAGTGGCACATTTCCGAGCGAGGGATGCAAATGAAGCGCGACGCGGAGCGGCGCGCTTCATTTTCCCGAGATCGGAATGTGCCACTTTGAGCTCGAATGTGCACACTCGGTTTTAAGCTTAATTACCAAACGTGCCGTTTTAACAAAAAAAAATTGTTCACGTTAGTTATACCCCACCTAGTACACGGAAGGTTAAGAGCATATGAAAACGATGCTGTGTTGCCATTTATCGGAAAATTAAAAATTTAGGACATATTGCATACCATCTTCTATTATCTAGATTGATGTCACGTTAAGTTTCAGTACCTATACGACTCACACGGTATATATTTGGTAATATTCGACTTAGTCAACAACCAATTAAAATAATATAATTTTTAAGTAAATTCTAAAAGCCCTGTATCGATGACTAATCGTCCCTTTTCGAACAAAACCGAGTACAAAACGGGAAACGAAAACATATTGACTGTAAGTAAATATTTTTATTTTGTTTTTTTTTTATTTAAAGAAAACTAAGTTAGGCGTTTAAAGTGGAGGACTTCCAGAAGAAGAAGAAGAACGAATTTAATTCGGCCGGGGAATAGAAAAGAAAATAGGGGAAAAAAAATAGAGAAACCGATGCCCACGTTATTCGAAATCCGACAGGATATTACATTTTTCCTTTGAACTCTTAGTAAATGTATCATGTTTTGTGTCGTAGGCCGCCTACAACCCCCTTCAACCACCTAATAAAGTGCTTCTACTCCAATAAACTCAATAAAACCTCATCACAAGCCCGTACCTTTTAGATTTTACGAATATCGAAACGTGCATTTGCTTTATGTGTCTTCCGCATCCTGTCTAATACTCCATTAGATATTTTAGAAGACCTTTTTCACCCCTTTATAGCTCTAAATTTAAACCCCCTCCGTTACACATAACAATTTATTTTAGTTTCGCAAAATTTTAATAATAAAAGTTTGTTTAGAAAACAAACCCTCGGCTGTTTTCGCTAAAAATTTTAATTACCTAATTATTTTTTCCGTAGCCATAACAGAATTTTGTTCAGCTCGAAAAATAAGCGAATTAATTCTAATATTGCCGAAAACAGAAAAAAAAAGCGCAACCCTTGTTCTGCGCCGCACAAATTTTTCCTCATTTTAAATTTAATTCGCGCGCATAAATTTTATGAGGATTAAAACGCATTTGCGGGGGCCGACGTCGGGCCATTTTTTTTTCGCTCCAGTGAAAATATTAATGGTGCCGAGTTTTTGTTCGAAACGCCGAAAAACGTAAGTTTGGAAATTATAATCGCCCGGATCGTTGCTAATTTATAATAAAGGGTCCGATTATGTAAATGCTAAGCCGTGAGCAGCCCCTAACTAATCGTACGTGAATTAAATTCGTATTAACAATAGTTACCCTTCTAATTCTCACGTGAATTATTATTTAGAGCCTTTTTGTCCTTTTGGAATATTTAAATCTGTTTGCGTCCGCCCCGAATAATAAGGGTCGAATTTCATAATTCACTTTTATGCGACGCCCTTTTTACTTTTCGTTTTTGGCAAAGTTTGCGGAGCTCTCCGAAAAATTCATTGTGAACATGCCATACTAGGTGGGGTTTGCCATACCCCGAAAATAAAATGACAGTTAAATGATAAGAAATGTATTTCAATATCCAATAATGAATAGGTTTAAGTGAAACACATATTTATTTATGCATTAGAATAGACTTATTAATAAATTATTAATAAAAAACACAAAAACTTAACTTTTTCTCAACCTTATAAAGGATAAATTAATTGAATAATTTTAATCGTTCCCTCTCACTTGCATTGACCAGATTATTGCATCTTCCCGCTCTCTTCCACTCATTGCTATGGTAAAACACGTTTTTTGAATATAAAATTGATATTTACTAAATTAAATTAAAATTTTTGATTTGAAGGAGTGCACGGTAAATTATACTAATACAATAAAGACGAGGATGTGCGCATTCGAGCGAAAAGTGGCACATTTCCGAGCGAGGGAGGCAAATGAAGCGCGACGCGGAGCGGCGCGCTTCATTTTCCCGAGATCGGAATGTGCCACTTTGAGCTCGAATGTGCACACTCGGTTTTAAGCACGATTCACAATAATTTAGTTCAATAAATGACACGAAAAGTTAATTGAATAATTTTAATCGTTCCCTTTCACTCCTATTGACAATATTGTTGTATCTTTTCGCTCTCTTCCTCTCATTGCTATGGCAAATGCATTTTTTTAATATAAAATCTATGTTTATTAAATTAAATTAATTTTTTTGATTTGAAAAAGCGTAGGTTAAATTAGTCAAATGTAATAAATACGAGGATGTGCGCATTCGAGCGAAAAGTGGCACATTTCCGAGCGAGGGAGGCAAATGAAGCGCGACGCGGAGCGGCGCGCTTCATTTTCCCGAGATCGGAATGTGCCACTTTGAGCTCGAATGTGCACACTCGGTTTTTAGCACGGTTCACAATGATTTAGACCAAAAAATTAAATGAATAAAATTTTAATCGTTCCCTCTCACTTGTATTAATAAGATTATTGTATCTTCTCGCTCCCTTCCACTCATTACTATGGCAAATACGTTTTTTGAACATAAAATAGATATTTACTAAATTAAATTAAATTTTTTAAATTAAAGGGGCGCACGTAAAATTGTTCTAATACAATAAACACGAGGCTGTGCGCATTCGAGCTCAAAGTGGCACATTTCCGAGCGAGGGAGGCAAATGAAGCGCGACGCGGAGCGGCGCGCTTCATTTTCCCGAGATCGGAATGTGCCACTTTGAGCTCGAATGCGCACTCGGTTTTTAGCACAATTCACAATGATTTAGACCAAAAAATTAAATAAATAAAATTTGAATCGTTCCCTCTCACTTGCTTTAACAAGATTGTCGTATCTTCTCGCTCCCTTCCACTCATTGCTATGGCAAATACGTTTTTCGAACATAAAATTAAATTAAAATTTTTGATTTACGTTACTTACACCCCATCTAGTACACGGAAGGTTAATAAACTTGCGAATAAAAAAAAATCGCAGAAAATTGCTCTCGACATTAGAATAAGTCCATCCGCTTGATAGCTTTATATTTACTGTTATTTTCGAGGAAGTTTCCGAGAAAGCTCTAACTAAAACCTAATGAGTCGTAACTAATTGCATGTCCGAAGTTTTCGTAACGTTATTTTAGTAAAACTTAAAGAAGTCCGCTCTCGAAAGCGGCTCGGTGTCTGTTTACTTTTTTCGTTTTTTCGATTAATTTTTGTGGGCCGAAAAATGCGAGACGGCCGTTCGAAAAATATATTAGGTTTACATCTGGCTCGTTAATTATAATCGGTTAATAATCCTCGAGCACTCCAAAATCATTTTAAGAGTAATTTAGTCTGGAAGAGTGCCAAAAAGAAATTTTATGACTCAGCTAATTAAGTAAAACATAAATAGACGGATTTTGCTTTTAAATTCGTACGTAAAAAAGCGCATCCTAGACGACATTAAGTCAAACAACATGATGTTATAATTTTATTATACAGGGTGTTTTTTTTTACTTTAAATTTCCTTGTACTAGGTGTAACTAACGTGAACAATTTTTTTTTGTTAAAACGGAACGTTTGGTAATCGAGCTTAAAACCGAGTGTGCGCATTCGAGCTCAAAGTGGCACATTCCGATCTCGGGAAAATGAAGCGCGCCGCTCCGCGTCGCGCTTCATTTGCCTCCCTCGCTCGGAAATGTGCCACTTTTCGCTCGAATGCGCACATCCTCGTGTTTATTACATTAGTATAATTCATCGTGCGCTCCTTCAAACCAAAAATTTTAATTTAATTTAGTAAATATTGATTTTATATTCGAAAAATGTATTTACCATAGCAATGAGTGGAAGGGAGCGAGAAGATACAATAATCTTGTCAATGCAAGTGAGAGGGAACAATTAAAATATTTAATTAATTTTTCGTGTAATTGATTGGTCTAAATTTTATTAATAAGTCTATTCTAATGCATAAATAAATGTGTTTTACTTAAACCTATTCATTATATGAAAAAATTCGTAAATGGTAAAATTATTGAAAAATTGTATAGCTGATTGGTAGTCAAAATTACCTATATCATAATTTTATCAAAAGTTGGAAATGAGCGCCTTATTCTCTTATTGTACTTTCATCAAAGTATTTAATTTTTATTTTTTGACCTTAAAGTTTTGTGTAAAAAAAAATTAATAAACTAAGTATTTAATTAGGTCTCGTGACCTAATTTTCATAAAAAAATTATTTATAAGTTTTTTTCTATGACATAAAAATTTATTAAAAAAAAGATCTGGTACAGATTACTTTAATTACCTAAAATGTTAAAAAATTGTGGTTCTTTGAAACATCCTTGATTATAAATAAAATATATAATTACTACCCTAAAGAAAATACGAGGGGGTGTACGCCAAATTTTTAAGTGGGTGTACGTCAATGATATTAATTTTGTTTTACGAATCAAAGTATTTAAGCAACTCGTCAAAAACGAATTCTATACGTACTTATTTGTTTCAAATTTTAAACATAATTAAGTTTGGTTTTGATATAGATCTGCTCATATTTTTCCCAAGTAAATGTGTTTTTTTTTAACTAATGTAATAACTAAATAATTAAAATTTAAAAAAAAATAGTCTGCTGGTCGAAATATTATAGATATTAAATTTTCATTGAAAATATTTATTAAAATGAATCGAATAAAATATTTTTGTTTTATTTTATTTCTTCCTTCTATTTAAAATGTGCATTACGAACGAGTGTATCGCAAATGTTTCCGTTTTTAATAAAATCTATTTTAAAATACATCGTATTTTGATTTAAAGAAAACCCAAGTGAAATTTATCAGTTTACATATGAATAATAAAAAATTCCTGACCTTTACAATGTAGAAGCTTTAACAATACGAAAAATCGGTTGGGGTACTCACCTGAAACAAAAAGAAAAAAATTAATTAATTAAAGTTTCGGAGTTTTTTTTGTTTCTAATTGAAAAAAATAAGATTTCACGAAATTCAAAAAGGCAAATCCTGTTTTTGAACAAAATCAATATTTACATTGCCATAAAACTATTTTTTGTAGATCCCTAACATGTACTTCTTACAAAATTGTTAAAATTAAAGCTAATTCAAAATTCCGAAAAGATAAGAGACCAATAATAAAATAATATTCGTGAAAATAGCAGATGATATAATTAGTAAATCTAATTGAGAAGAATTTACTCAAAAAAAGATAGTAAAAGGGTAGTAATAAAATGTTGCACTAAACCAGCGGTGTTCAAACTTTTTAAGACAAGGGCCACATGAACTATTGATATTACTAAACGGACCGGATTAAAAAAAAAATAGCGTAAATTGCAAGTACTTAGAAGTGTGGTTATAGCGTGTTGGCAAAAAAGTAATTTCGGTTTTTTAGTTTAAAATAAAACCCAATTCTTATTAGAACTGTTTAGCCCAAATAAAAATTTAATATAATTAATATGTCTTCTTTTATTCGTTTAACGTTTTTAACATAAAATGTTTTTATTTCCCACAGTACTTATGTTACGGGCCGGATGCGACCCGCGGGCCGCCTTTTGCCCATCCCTAGTCTAGGCACATTTTAAATGGTCAAGGGCGATGAAAATGATCAATATGACAAAACAAGTATAGCTAGTAGAGCATAGTTGATATAGTGTACACCTAAAAGGTCTTTTTCCAGTGGGATCATTAACGAAATTATAATTACAAAAAAAAAGGTATTGTAATTGGTTATAAATTCATAAAAAAACGTTGGCTTTCAAGTCGATAAGATCATAAATGCTATACAGACCATTTAATACGACATGTATCTTTGATTTTTTTAATTGCAGCTTTGTTTGACAAAAATAAAAAAATATATTTTTCGGTTTTTAACAATCGGATGGTCGTATTGATTTTGGCATATCGATAAAACACCGTTTTCGTCACCCTTATAAAAATTTCACTCAAACAAATGCAACCACAGTGAAAACTTGAACTGGCATGAAAAAAATTCAGTGCACGTTCGTGATCCGCGGCCCAAAATATACCAGAAACAATACCGTAACCCGATTTCGAAAAAGTAATTTTTGACGAGTCGCTAAAGATGTGTGTGGTCGAGCGTCGTCATGATTAGCCAATTCTGATCGTTCTAAAGTAAGTTAAAAGCCACAAATGTCAACTGGCAACTGTCGAATGAAAAAAACTATAACATTGACAGTGCCTCAAAACAAATTTTAACGTCGTCGATTTGAAAAAACGAAATTACTTTCTTGCCAACCCTGGTATAGGTCTTATCGTGCAACTCAATTTTCCACATCGCGTCTTTGCTTGTAAGACCCCTCGCGGACCAGAATCAGTTCGCGGGCCATAGTTTGGGGACCCCTGGACCAAACACTATATTAAAATAACCCTTACAAAATTAAATAAAACTAGTTTTCCATTGTCATTGAAACATTTATTCTTCTGACTGCTGAAGATTTATTACTGAACCGTGGTAGCCACCTTATTATGTTAATTTTCTATTTATGTCAATCAAAAACGTTAATTTCGGTTTAATTGTGCCATCGTCGGCTCCCAGCATTGTACGCACCAAAACGACATTATTTCTAGACGTAAAAGTACATCCTTCCCAACTTTTACACAATCGTATTTAATCACAAAGTTCACGGACACTCCGAACCGAGACGCTCTTCGAAGGGCATCCGCACAACGGCCGAGCCATCTCAAACAATTTTTTTCCTCGTTCGAAATCAAAAACCCTTTTCGAAGTCTGTCGCCCTCCTCGACGTCACCACTCGAGGGTTAAAATAATACAATAATATCGGCAGAAAAGCTAGTTAGCATGAAACCCAACGCCACCTTCTCTCTACCTGTAATTACGTCTTTATTGTGAAAGATTTACGGCGGCCCTTCGGCGCTTTTCGATAAATCACGACCGGGCCCAGGGCCGCGTTTTATTCGAAACGCGAAACGAGTACAATGTAGTTTTTTGTGTTTACAGTCGAACTTCTATAAGTCGAACGCCGATAAGGTGAATTTTTGGCAGATCGAACTCGAATCTGTTTCTCTAAGATTTGCCTATCTCAACGTTAATATTTTTATGTCAATAACTCGAATTTCAATAAATCGAATTATTTAATTAGTCCAAGCGTTTTACAATTCTTTAAATACATGTTTTCATTAGTAAATAAGGTCGATGACTCGAAGTTAAATTTTGCAACTTTTCTAAAAATTACGCTACCTGAGAGAGGATTAAGGACGGGTGCGGTTCGGTGTTATTGCTGCTTAAAAGGTCTATTCTATTAAAAGGTTCTATACTACAAGCTGTTTTATTTTTTAAATAAAAAGTGTTACGGTGGGAACCGCAGCAAGGAAAGAGAGACTTTGATGGTAGGAGCTAAAAATGAAATATATATATACAAGGGTGTTTCGAAATAAATCAATATTTTTTTTCGATTTCATGTGAAATTCTCATTTTACATGTTACAAAAACAATTCTGTTAAAATTTCAGCCCTTAATATTAATTTTAAAAGGTCCATAATCGAATTTAAAGTTTTCCCATCGATTTAACACAGAAAAATGATTTTTTAACCTTTATTTCATCTGCAAACTATGTAGAACGTTTTTTTCCGAATAAACAACCACAGATCCTTATTAAATAATATTAAATAATATTAAATTCTCTACAAACCAACAGTTTACCAGTTAAATGAAAAAATAACGAATTTTTAAAAATTATACTTTTAAACGTTAATAGAAAAAAGAGGGTTGAATCTAGAGACTCGACTCCCTAACCTTTTTTGTAGAGAATTTAATGCTGAAAAAGAATCTGTGATTGTTTATTCGGAAAAAAACGTTCTACATAGTTTGCAGATGAAAAAAAGGTTAAAAAATCATTTTTCTGTGTTAAATCGATGGGAAAACTTTAAATTTGATGATGGACCTTTTAAAATCAATAATAAGAGCTGAAATTTTAACAGAATTTTTTTTGTAACATGTAAAATGATAATTTCACATAAAATTGAAAAAAAAATATTGATTTATTTTGAAACACCCTAATATATATCTATACGTAAGTGTGTAACTGACTTTTTTTAATAACTCGAATTATTGATAATTCGAATTAATTTTGGTGTCCCTTCGACTTCGACTTATCGAGGTTCGACTGTATCTCTTTTTGCCAGATTACAACACCAAAGTGTTGGGAAAAAGGGAGCAAAAATTAATAACGCTCGGTTTATGAATAAAGCTAAGTCCCTTCGAAGTCGGCGAAGAAGAAGAAGAAGAAGCAGAGGAACATCTGGGCGATTAGAAGATTTAATTCCTTCATTCAGATCGGAGTAATTCTGTGCATAAACATAATCTCACGAACTCGAAGGATGTCGAGTGTTGAACAAACATTAAAATTACAATAGTTCTACAGAGTCGCTTAATACCGCAGTTTCCGTTGTATTCTTTAAGTTTATGTAAATATCGCATTTAATTACGAAATATCTGACTTTTGTTTGTACAAACGCCAACCCTCTCGGGCGCGCAAAGGCAACCCCTCGTCGCGATTTCGCCTGCGAGAAAATGTTCCGTCTGGCTCGGAATTTGATTTTTTTCCTTCTTCCCGCTTCGAAGATCTTATCGGACCACGTAATTTTCGAGAGTTAAGCGCGTTAAATTTTACAGCTGACTTGATTCGGATTTTTTTTCGTTTTTGTTCGAAGCCTTAAATTTAATTTAATTGGATAATTATGTCGACGCATAATTACAATGCTCTTAAATATGTATCTTAAGTTTCGATCTTCGTTTTGAATGAGGATGTACCGAGCGCAAGTTGTGCGTTTTCGTACGGTTTTGGTAATAGGAGGGCGTAGCATCCCTTAAAGCTGTTTCTGAAGAGGAGATCGTCAAGAAAGTGCTTCCCAAACTTGGGAGTTTATAGTTTTGACAAATTTCTATTAAAGTAAAAAAAAGTTCAAATGCGAAATTGCCTATATGTAATGAAGCCGAATAATTTTTGGAAGTTATACTTCTTTTGGCGCGCTGACAGTCAAATCTTTGCGGGACACGTAAGTTGCGCGCGCACACCTAACCAAAATTCGACAGTATGAAGTTAGCCGTCAGAGAAAGTAAATTAATTATTGTGAATCGTGCTTAAAACCGAGTGTGCACATTCGAGCTCAAAGTGGCACATTCCGATATCGGGAAAATGAAGCGCGCCGCTCCGCGCCGCTCCGCGTCGCGCTTCATTTGCCTCCCTCGCTCGGAAATGTGCCACTTTTCGCTCGAATGCGCACATCATCGTATTTATTAAATTTGACCAATTTAACCTATGCATCTTCAATTCAAAAAATTAATTTAATTTAGTAAACATCGACTTTATATTAGAAAAATGTATTTACCATAGCAATGAGTGGAAGGGAGCGAAAAGATACAACAATCTTGTCAATAGGAGTGAGAGGGAACGATTAAAATCATTCAACTAACTTTTCGTGTCATTTATTGAACTAAATTATTGTGAATCGTGCTTAAAACCGAGTGTGCGCATTCGAGCTCAAAGTGGCACATTCCGATCTCGGGAAAATGAAGCGCGCCGCTCCGCGTCGCGCTTCATTTGCTTCCCTCGCTCGGAAATGTGCCACTTTTCGCTCGAATGCGCACATCATTGTATTTATTACATTTGACCAATTTAACCTACGCTACTTCAAATCAAAATTTTTAATTTAATTCAGTAAATATCGATTTTAAATTCGAAAAACCTATTTACAATAGCAATGAGCGAAAGTGAGCGAGAAGATACGGTAAGATAGGATAATGCCAAAGTTTGTTACTATAAACAGCTTATGTCACACATGAAGTGACGAAGATAAGCAACTTTATTTCACATCTCAATTCTGAGACATTGTTGCCAAGACTATCTACCCTATTTCAATATATATTTTATATGTAATTTCTATGGATTTTTTTTATTTAAAAAATTTGTTCGCAACGCGGGCGGTTTCGGAAACAGTTTTCATCAAATTATGTAGAGGAAGTTAACCGGTTGTGGGCATTGTCCGGTTGTGGGCACCCCCGAATAACTTTTGATCGTGAGCAGATACAGGTGTTTTCACGATCGTCACTTGTTCGCAATGACAGCACTATGTTTTATTGCTAATATAAAGCCAACAGACGCATATGCGTAGTAGCTACGCGTTATTCCATGTTTTCATCTCTAAAAATGTACCGCGATGTAATCGTTTATTGTGTTTAAAGTGCGATAAATAAAAGTAACTTATTGCAAAAGGTCGGTCTAATGTAAATATATGCAGGAAATTAAATATAATTTATAATTTTAATTTCGATTCAATCAAAATCTTCGCGAAATAAATTTGCCAGTCATTTGTCGACAGCTATGAATTTTCCAGTTGTGGGCACCTACATTTTACTAGTTGTGGGCACTTAAGTTTTTGCCATTTAAACCTTGTATTTGGCTGACAATTTGTCGAATATTGTTGTTTATGTTAACATAACCCCCCTGCGGAGTCTAGGGGTGTAGCCGCGGCCTAATTTCGAGGGGGGCGGCCAAAGACCCCGCTCGATTATCATGTACGACAAAAATGTAAAGATATCAAAACTTTTTAAAAATAATTTAAAAAAAATTAAACATTTTTGGTTTTGGATTTCAAACAGACTTCTTTTCACAACTCGACTATTGAAAATCAGATTTTCGATTGTCGAGCATCTTTGACAGACCAATTCATATGACTTGAAAATTGTAAATAATATATTTACGAAATTTTTGCGGATTTTTTAGTGCATTTTTAGCCATGTCGATTTCAAAAATCAATTTTGATGCGTACATTGGAGCCAGTTGACGATGATGCCGTGAAGTCCACTGCGAAAGCCTATTTTAAATTTTATTTTCATAACTGAAGGCTTTGAATATGAATAAATTGTGTTTTTTCTCTATATAGTGGCGTTTTACTCCATATTTACCCATTTTGAGGGGATTTTCCTGATGTGCCCACAACCGGTTAATAAAAATTGCATGAAGAAAATAGACTACTTTATGAAAAGTTAAAAATGTTTTTTTTTTAAATTGATATAAAATTAATTCCTTTGCCAGTAGTTAGCTAAGGTCTCTAGCTTCCCGATAATATGCTCATTTTGCAAAAAAATATTGAGTTGGTCAAAAGTTATGGCCTAAATAGCTAACTGCCCACAACAGGTTAACTTCCCCTATAATTTTCTGTGCGCTCCTTCAAATCGAAAATTTTAATTTAATTTAGTAAATATCGATTTTATATTCTAAAAACGTATTTACCATAGCAATGAGTGGAAAAGAGCGAGAAGATACCATAATATTGGCAATGTAAGTGAAAGGGAACGATTAAAATGTTAATCATTTAATTTTTTGGTCTAAATTATTATGAATCGTGCTAAAAACCGAGTGTGCACATTCGAGCTCAAAGTGGCACATTCCGATCTCGGGAAAATGAAGCGCGCCGCTCCGCGTCGCGCTTCATTTGCCTCCCTCGCTCGGAAATGTGCCACTTTTCGCTCGAATGCGCACATCTTCGTATTTACTACATTTGTATAATTTAATCTACGCTTCTTCAAATCAAAATTTTTAATTTAATTTAGTAAATATCGATTTTATATTCTAAAAACGTAATTACCATAGCAATGAGTGAAAGAGAGCGAGAAGATACGATAATATTGGCAATGTAAGTGAGAGGAAACGATTAAAATGTTAATCATTTAATTTTTTGGTCTAAATTATTATGAATCGTGCTAAAAACCGAGTGTGCACATTCGAGCTCAAAGTGGCACATTCCGATCTCGGGAAAATGAAGCGCGCCGCTCCGCGTCGCGCTTCATTTGCCTCCCTCGCTCGGAAATGTGCCACTTTTCGCTCGAATGCGCACATCTTCGTATTTACTACATTTGTATAATTTAATCTAGGCTTCTTCAAATCAAAATTTTTAATTTAATTTAGTAAATATCGATTTTATATTCTAAAAACGTATTTACCATAGCAATGAGTGGAAGAGAGCGAGAAGATACGATAATATTGGCAATGTAAGTGAGAGGGAACGATTAAAATTTTATTCATTTAATTTTTTGGTCTAAATTATTATGAATCGTGCTAAAAACCGAGTGTGCACATTCGAGCTCAAAGTGGCACATTCCGATCTCGGGAAAATGAAACGCGCCGCTCCGCGTCGCGCTTCATTTGCCTCCCTCGCTCGGAAATGTGCCACTTTTCGCTCGAATGCGCACATCTTCGTATTTACTACATTTGTATAATTTAATCTAGGCTTCTTCAAATCAAAATTTTTAATTTAATTTAGAAAACGAAGTTATATTCAAAAACGTATTTACCATAGCAATGAGTGGAAGGGAGCGAGAAGATACGATAATATTGGCAATGTAAGTGAGAGGGAACGTTTAAAATTTTATTCATTTAATTTTTTGGTCTAAATTATTATGAATCATGCTAAAAACCGAGTGTGCACATTCGAGCTCAAAGTGGCACATTCCGATCTCGGGAAAATGAAGCGCGCCGCTCCGCGTCGCGCTTCATTTGCCTCCCTCGCTCGGAAATGTGCCACTTTTCGCTCGAATGCGCACATCTTCGTATTTACTACATTTGTATAATTTAATCTACGCTTCTTCAAATCAAAATTTTAATTTAATTACACACACCGGATTTTTTGGCTGTTAGTGGATTTAAAAATGGGCCAGCCTAGATCGTTCCATTTACTCGGAATTTGTTAATAGTTGTGCAGGCTCAGAGTTAAGACGAAGCGTTTCGCGAATATCGGAAGGGGCGTAAGATCGCGAAACAACCCCCGTAATTTAACGTTTAACAGTCCATTAGTTTAAAGTTAGTTTAGAACAAGGATTATTAGGCACAAACACCCCCTAATATCGACATTATAGATTACATCTTAGTTTCGCTCGTTTTATAGACAACATAATAACGTAATTTATCTTAATATTAAAAGATCCTTTCAAGCAAAATGGCCTCCCAACTATAAATCACGCACAAAATTAGATATAGGTAAGCCAACTAAAAGATATAAATCTACCCGAAAAGTGAGCCTTTCCGATGATGAGAACCTAAACATCTAAAGAACCACGAGAATTAAAGAACCAACAGGTTATTGGAATCTCGTTCTCGTGACCCCAAAGATCGGCGAAGAAGGGGTCGGTTTTATTTTAATCAGATTCGAACACCGACGTGTTTCACGTTGCATTCCTTTATTCTTGTGCATTCAACCACATTTAATCGTTTTTAGAAAAGAACCACCCTCCGCATAAAAATCACATATTATCTTTTTTTTTCGGGCGAAAAAGGAAAACCGCCGAGCTCGTCAAGGGCGCCGAATTTAATGGTATTTTTAAGCGATTAATTTGAATTTTTTATTTTTGGACTCCTGTGGGGCGGTTCTAATAATTTTACAATTAGGGACGTGGAAGGGAGGAGGTTCACCTTAATATTTCTCCAACTTTGATGTTTTTTGTAGAAAAGAAGTGGATTGATTTAAGTAAAAGCGTTCGCGATGATTTTATTAGGGATGTGATTGATTTATGGTATTTGTCGAGATCGTGAAATCATTAATCACGAATTTTAGCCATCAGCGGTTCCCAAACCCATTCGGAATTGAAAATTGCAGACGAGCAACTCACCCTCTCGCAATTGCGAACGGTTCTTGCGAAATACGTAAACGCTTCGAATCGTAAATGATACACGAAAACCGATTTATGCCTAAGAATAATCGCTCTTTAATAAGCGATACGGCCGTTTTGTGCGCATTTGCAAGTCAAAATGAAACGTCGCCGCCATTGTTGCAACTTTCTAGACGTTTCCTTTGAACGAAACCGTTTAATAAAGAGCCACCTAACTTTAGAGACAATTACATATTACCCTTCCGACATTTCGCAACAAAGAATTCGCAGTCCTTTTAAAAGTACCTCGTAATTAATTTCGCGAGGAAGTTTTAGAGCAGCGCTTCCCAAACTTGTGAATATAAGGGTCTGCGCAGAAAAAGTCCATTATTTTGTGGTTTCTATCGCAGAAATTTAAATTAGGTGTGTCGTAGTTTATTTTTTGGGCCGGTGATTTATGACAAAAATTTTGGATAAAATACAGTCGAACCTCGATAAGTCGAAGTCGAAGGGAAACTAAAAATTATTCGAGTTATCAAAAAAAGTCGAGTTAAATACTTTTGTGTGTATACCTATATCATATCTATATTTGTTTACCATCCTTTATACAAAATAACCAAAATTTGTAAACAATTATTAACATTATTTATTCTTTTGAGATCACACTAAAATTGTTTCAAAGATTAACAAAACTTTTCTCGTATACTAAAATTTCACATACCTAATGGTTAACTTTTCGAAAATTTAAATTTTTCGTTAGACTTGCGAGGCATATTATCTGAAGCAAAATTAAAAAAAATAAGAATTTATAACAAAGGTATGTCTAAATTTTTATTTATTGTACGTTGATCTTAGGGCCAAGGCACAATTTATTCACAGTAACCGAGGTACAACACACCGACCAAGGTACAACAGGCTCCCCTATTCGAGATTGTATTTTTTAACTTAGACGTAAGACTCGATAAATTATATATTTATTATGTAAAATAATAAAAATTGATCTACCTTTTATTAAATTATTTTCTTCGTCCATTAAACGATCCACAATTTATTTAAACACAAAAAACCTATTCATTAGTTCGATTGATTAAAATTAGAACACAATTGCAAGAAGACACCACAAACCCCGGCACAATACTGACTTCGGCAAATTGCAACGAAGAAAATGCCGGTTTTGATATCGATTATTTTATTTGACGAAATAAATACGGCGGAAATTTGCTTATCTTTATCGCAGGTGTTGTTTTCTAGAAATCGTACGACTGTTCTGGCAAATAATGGCTACACATTTGTGTAGCTATTTTGAAATAATAATTAAAACATATGGAACTATACAAAATTATGAGTCACGAAAGCCCCCAAATATTAAAAAAAATAAAGTTGGCCTAGGTACAAAGGGACCAAGGTACAACAGGTTCCCCTACTTATGTACGTAATACTTCTTTGGCGTGACTAAATTAAATATAACCTCGTGTAAAAATTAATATAAAAAGAATCAATAAATGGGAGGATGTGCACATCTTCCCGAAATTTAGACAAATATATGTAAATATAAATGAAAGTTATATAGCGGTGTGTTATGTGCCGCTTCCTAGTAATTGTAGAAGTACTGGGCGCCGTCGTGTTATATCCACACTTCTCTACGCGTCTTAAGCAACCGCATCTCTCATAATTTTAATTGTCAAAATATCTTTCAAAATGAAAGAATTGATGTAGAATCAAACCAACCCTTATAACTCTTTCTTCAATTAACGCAACAGTATAAATTTTTAATTCAACTATAGTAAAAAAATGTGTCATCCATCATGTACATAAATGTGATACATACTTTTCTAGTAATTAATTATTAAAAGTAGGCATTCGTAAATGTGACTAAAAAACCGTTTCTTTAACATAGCATTAAAATATGGCATTATTAATTTTGCTCTAAATGGCGCTATAGCACAGGAAACATTAATCCTTTTAATAGTCAGATTTCTACTTTAATTATTTCAATGATATCTATACTTAAATTAATTATAAAATCATTAAATGTATTTATTTTTAATTAATTAACACAAAATAAACTTTTCTTCATTTTTTTTAAAGTAATATATTCCAATATTGCATAAATAAATCGAAAAATTATTTACCCCAATAATTTCCAATTTAAATTCACAAGTGCCCACGTAAAAAAATTAAAACAGGCCAGGAAGAAAGTTCGCATCTAATTAACATTTTAATTTTCGCGTAAAAACAATCTAAACGGCCGAAATTAGCGAATTATTTAGTTCGGTCATTTATTTTTTACGGCGTCGCAATTTTACGAGCGTCTCGCGAGGGCGAGGGTTGCGGTTATCCTTTGAGGAAGGACACCAGGTGCGTTCCGTCGAAAAAGTTAATAAAAACTAACGAAACGTAAGTCGCTAACGAGTTTAAAACGCCACCCCCAAAATGTGCGGTTCGTTTTTAATCAGTTAGACCAGTTAAATGCCCTTCTTCAACTTTACCAATTTTTTATCCTTTCAGATAATAATTTAAGAAAAAAAAATTAAAAACCCTCGATTAAGCGCGCTCTTTTTGCCATTCGAAGAAAACCCTTAAATTATATGTAGTTTCGAGCCAAAAAAACTTTTTTAATTAACATTCTCTCGTGCCTAATTAAAAAAATCTGCTTGGAAATGTCTCCGAGACAAAACGCGAGTAAGAAGAGGCGAACTTAGCAACCCCCTCGAGCTTCAATAACGTTCAACCTTCCAAGTTTACTCTTCTGTGATTAGTGCTTCACAATTGAGCTCGTCATGATTTGATTTGCAACTATCGGTTCACTGATTTCACTTTGTTCCATCCCCGAAATTGTTTTAAATATCATTCTGACAGAAACTTCCCTACACCTGAGGGCTCAAATTAAGGGCGCCTACTGTATTACATCCATTAACCTTTCTACTTCAAGAAAGGCCCCCTGGAAACAGCCGCTAAGTTCACGAGTTTTGTTTCGAAAAAGAAAAAAAATTGTTCTTAAGGTTTATGTGAACGTACTGAACGCAAATTTAAAATGAGAACATATTTAAAGTTTTTGATCGGAAGAGAAACTAGAAAAAATGTAGACAATATTAGACATAGTAACAAACGCTTTAACTTAAAAGTATAGTCAAAATAAAAACATGCAGAATTGAGTACATTTGTTATACCCATTCCTAAAATATTAAATATCTTTAAATAGAAAAAAAATTAATGAAGGTTGCTATTTAATGAAATATATTGTAGACGTTTTAGCCACTACAGCACCTTCTAGAACGCAATTAATATACTCATATTTTAGTATATACACGGTGTGTCCAAATTGGCCCAAAAACTACATCGTATAAAGCATTTTAATATTAAGAATTCCAATTCAGAACTAAACGAAGATTGTCGTTGCGTGTACCTTTGGCGCCATATTATACACACCCTGTATAAAATAATAAAATATTTATTAAAACACTTTTTCTTGTGAGAAGCATAATTTTCAAGTTATTTCAAACAGACGTATTGCATTTAAAAAATTTGTTCGGCGTTTTGCATTATTCACCAAAGATATACAGTCGAACCCGATAAGCCGAATTTTTGATAACCCGAACCTGTTTGCTTAGAACTTGCCTATTTTAACGTTAATATTTTTATATCAATAACTCGAATTTTTGATAATTCGAATTATTTTTAACTTCGACTTATCGAGGTTCGACTGTATATACTTTTAGTCATAATAAAAATTAAACTAGACTTGAGAGACGCACCATTAAATTTTTCAAAAAGCACAGAATAATATTTAAGTACAGCTTTATGCACATATTTTGCTTTTCCATTTTCAAAAAATTTCATGCTAAATTAATTTTGATTTGTTATTATTAATAGTATATTAAATACTTTTAACAAGGCCTTACTATTTTTTTTCCTACAATTATATCATTTCGCTTAAAAAAAATAATGTTTTTTATTTAAAATTCAACTAAAAAATACTCAATCGGACATTTCAGAAAAAATAAACGACGCTATTAAAAAAATGGGAACATGTCACTTTAATTAAATTACTATAATTAAAATTACCTATACTATAATTTTTGATTAAATAAATCTCTAAAATTTAAAACCCAGAAAGCATCCATATGAAATTTGAACCCACTTTCTATTTTGATAAATTTTGAGCTAATGGCTAGAGTGGGGCAAGTAGGGCACGTGCCCTGGACGCCGATCAATTTCGCAAATTATTTTACTCAAATATCAAAATAAACAAACAATATAATTCATAATCAAACGTAGAAACAAATCTCGTAAATGTTACACAGTAAAATCTCTCTTAACGGACACCTCTCTACAACAAACGATAACGTTGGTCACACAACTCTCCTTTGAAGAGAGGTTTTACTGTAAATCTGTTTGCATCACAGAAGACGGCAATTTTAAGTTTAAAATTATTAAAAGTGCACTTTACGGACTAATTTTATTTCTAAAAAAGACAATAAAAATGTTTTATGACCGTTTTATTTAAGGTACGCGTTTATTTCATTTTTAGGTAAATTACGAAGGAGGGCAACTTTGATGCTTGCCCTAAGTGCCATTTCTGATTAGCACGCCACTACATACAGCCGTTTTAATTTTAATTTTCCTTTAAATACATAAATAAATTTTTAAAAACGAGTGCCTGTACTTATGTACGCGCGTTAAAGTTATACTTCTTTGGTGTAACTAAAATATATATAATCACGTGTAAAAATTCATATATAATAAATAAATTCAATAATTACGAGGATGTGCGCGTTCGAGCAAAAAGTGGCACATTTCCGAGCGAGGGAGGCAAATGAAGCGCGACGCGGAGCGGCGCGCTTCATTTTCCCGAGAGCGGAATGTGCCACTTTTTGCTCGAATGTGCACACTCGGTTTTAAGCACGATTCACAATAATTCAGGCCAATAAATTAAAAGAAAAATAAACTGAATAATTTTAATCGTTCCCTCTCACTTGCATTGACAAGATTATCGTATCTTCTCGCTCCCTTCCACTCATTGCTATGATAAATACATTTTTTGAATATAAAATCGATATTTACTAATGTAAACTAATTTTTTTGATTTGAAGCAGCGTAGGTTAAATTAGACAAATAAAATAACTCGATTTTAAGCATGATTCACAATTATTTAGGCCAATCATTTAAACGAATAATTTGAATCGTTCCCTCTCACTTACACTGACAAAATTTTCGTATCTTCTCGCTCCCTTCCACTCATTGCTATGGTAAATACATTTTTCGAATACTAAATTGATATTTACTAAATTAAACTATATTTTGTGATTTTATGAAGCGTAGGTTAAATTAGACAAATGTAGTAAATACGAAGATGTGCGCATTCGAGCGAAAAGTGGCACATTTCCGAGCGAGGGAGGCAAATGGAGCGCGACGCGGAGCGGCGCGCTTCATTTTCCCGAGATCGGACATGTGCCACTTTGAGCTCGAATGTGCACACTCGGTTTTAAGCACGATTCACAACAATTAATTTACGTTCTTAAACGACTAACTTCATACTGTACAATTTTCGTTAGCCGTGCGCGCGCAACTCCCGTTTCCCGCTAAAATTTTACTCTCCACGCGCCCAAAGAAGTATACCTTCAAAAAATACGAAAAACCACGTTCATTATCGACATTAACAGATCGTAGCAATCAAAGCGATTAGAAAACACACAATTTAGATATAACCCACGTCTTTATGCAAATCCGACAGCTTTTTTTCCAAGCGAACACTGTAATAGAGTAAAAATACATTAATTAACTTGTGCATTATATAAGCGGTTTGTTCCTTTTTGTTTTTAAGGCGCTGACACTTTGGCACGTGTGTGCAAGACATAATTAGACCTCGTTGATCGCTCAAATCTGCATCCTCTCTTTTTTCTCTTCGCACATAAAAAGCGCAATCTCGATACCCGAGCCCGAGCGCGGCACAAAAGCGCCAAAAAATTATTTCCTTTGCCCGCAGCCGCCCCCGACAAAAAAAAATAAAATTCTCGGCGCAATAAAAACCACCCCCTCGGAAAAATTAAAAGTTTGCGACGCCGCTCGAAGCGTAACGTCTTTAAAACTTTCCTTATAAATTCATTAAGAAGGAAAAGCCGTAAAAATTCTTTTTATAAAATAAAAAAAAGGAGAAGCGAACGCGTAAAAGGGGCATTAAGTCGAAAATAAATAAACACAGCGGCGTAACGTCGGAAAGAATACGCGAGCCGACATTTCATTCGCGCTTTGAACTTTTTTTAATGGCCGTCGCGTCGTTCGCCCCGCAAATTCGCGTAAGTGAATCCCGGGGAAAAAAACGGGCATTATTTTCAATTTGCGGACGCGGTTACTGCTCGTTACAGACTGCACTGCAATAAAACGGGGAAGTTCATATAAATTCTTATTTCGTTTCCTTCCACATGCGTCTTACTTATTTTTTGCCCCCTAACAATATTTAGCCCGCGTTTCTATCAATTTTGATGGTTCGTGGGGGGCTTTGTCGGAGAACAATTCGCCGGAACCAATCAAATCGGACCGAAATTCTGTATCAGAATACAAAAAGAATTTCGAAATTAAATGAAGAGCTTTGACGATTAAATTTTATGCATTTTTAAAATGTTTCTGAGACGAATAAAAGGTATTCCAGATATTTATTAATGTAACACCTTTTTTTTTTTTTAGAAAAAAGATGAATCGGAGATGTTTTCTCTTTTATTGAAATTTTCTTGTAGCGAGAAGGCTGACAATTACAAATACTTCGAGTTTCTGGTAATTCGACATTCTTTTACGATTTCTAATAGATAAACAATTTTGTAATGCGTTCAACTTGTTATATTTATTGGGTTTTTATTTAAATTTATTGACGATAATTTGTTTGGAAGTTTTGGGTTGAAGAGATCTTGTATGCGATGTTGGTGTTTCGTGAAATTAACTGTTTTGTATTGGGTTTGGTGTGTTTAAGAATAGTCTGTATTGGCTTGTCCATAGTGATGAGAAAATTGGTCTTGGTCTTGCATTTTTGCAAGACCAAGACCAAGACCAAATAAGCAAGACCAAGATTAGAAACATTTGTGCAAAAACAAGACCAAGACCGAATTAGCAAAACCAAGACCGATACCAAGACTATTACAGTCTTGGTCTTGGTCTTGCTTTGCTCATCACTAGTTCAACGGTGTTTTTAGTAATACAAACTTCGTTAAATCGGGACAGACGGCCATTTTCCCGACTAGAAATTACTTTGAGAATACCCCCATTAGGGCCAAATAAAAAGCAAACTTGAAAAATCCAACGTGAAAGTAAATAAGGCACTGCCAGTTTTTCCCAATTGGGATCGGTGTTGGGTCTAATTGGGATAACTCGACGAAAAAATTGAACCAACTGGAAATTACTTTGGGACCACAAAGGGTATACATCTGGCCCTCATTGGGTCCCAATAAGGCATTCCTAATAAGAAAATCCCTATTAGAACCCAATAAAAATCCAACCGAGTCTTTTTCCCAATTGTGTTTTGTGCCTGACACTACGTGAAAAAAATGATGTGTTCATCCCATACGCGATCTATATGGAAATTGATTGATTAAATATCTTAGATAACATAATTCATAATTTCAGCTAATCTCCTTGGGATTTCCCCATTACAGCCGAATTTTCGTTAGGTGTGCGCGCGCAACTTCCGTCGCACGCTACGCTTTGACTCTCGACGCGCCCAAAGAAGTACAACTTCCAAAACGCAGATCGATTCTTAAGGTCCTTTCGCCGCGAATGCTAATCGGGCGACGTCCTTCGAGGATTTGTGTCGAGTTCTGTTTTCGTCGAGATTTATTTAAAAATATAAATTAGAAAAATAAATGTAAATTTCCGGTTGGCAAAGTGCAAGAGAATGTCTCTCGCTAATTTCCATTATCGTTTATCTTGCGGCGAAGGAGACCGGAAAAAGGAAAAAGAAAAACATCTAGACACGTATTGCTACTTCGGTTGAACAATTTTAGGAAAAGCTCGGTGCAACTCGAATTTCAGATAATAACAGAGGGAAACGAAATGGAAATAGAAGATTTTTCTTTATAAAAGGAAGATAAACGCTAAGTCGCCTTCGCGTTAGAGTTAAACGCTTCTTTCTTAAACCCGAAAAAAAAGCGCTCGGAGATAGCTTTCGAAAAAGCGTCTCGCGTTTTTTGGGCCACGGCTCGAAAAAAAGTCCGAGATAAACTTTCGCCCTTTTCTAAACAAAGAGCCGTCGGATCGTTTAATGTTTGAACTAAGAACAAAGCGTATGCAAACGACTCATCGATTTTTCCTAACAAATTGGCGACTTCCCAATCCGACATCGAAATCACATCCCGGAGCAGTCGGAAGTCCGGGGTGCAATTTCCGGTGTGAATACAATGCGGGGTTCAACGTTGATCCCGGAGAATCCGGCCGTGAATCACTGTAAACATACTTCAGACAACGGCGAGGGCGTTTTGCCCTTAAACTCGATGCTAATCAAACTTTAAGTACTTATTTCTACCTCCGAGAGGCATCTTCACATGTTCTCGACACGCGTACGACTTCGCCCAAACTTGGAAAACCGTTTTTTTTTCGTCGAAATTACGTTCGGACACGTGCCACATTTTTTTTTGGGCCGCTTTTAATGGGATTTAATTGTTGCTTGTGTAAATGTGGTCGCGTGCCCTTTAATCTTAAGGGTCCAAGTATAATAGGGTGGTTGTTAAATTTTTTTTTCCGACGGCCCAAAAAACCTTCGTTTTGATGAAAAAATACGGGGGCAATTTTTTAATTTTTTAACATAATTAACACCAGTCTCAAGGCAATCAAAGTTCATTTTTTGATAAAATTGTAGTTTTTTGTAAGTAGAGGAGACCGGGTATGGTTGTCTCACGGGTAGGTTGTCACATTAACCATAACAGAAAACCTAATGAATTAATTGTTTGAATTAATTTGTTTACCCGTGTCAAAGAAGCCGAGCACAATACCTCCTTGCGTACTTCACTTTAGTTCGCTCTAAAATACCGTATAAGAAATATTTGCGTTTGTTTTTTTGTGCATCTCTGTTGAGTCTCATAAGTATAATTAAATTTTGCATAGTGATATACCTATTCGTGTATTTATAATGTTTAAGATATCTTTCATGATATTATTATATGGTTTTTTAAATGACCATTGATTTACATTTATTTTGGGAGTTAATTGTCTAAAATTGTTTTGGGGAAGGTTGTCTAAAGTTAGCGGGGCTAGTAGCCACAAGTGCAAAGTAACCATAAATATGTGAGGCCTTTTTTATTGGTTTCTAGGGGTTTTACTACATAAACGATTGGCTGTAATTATATATTTGTCATTTTTGTTACCATAACCTAAGTTCGTTAGATAGAATAGGTTAGAATAGAATAGGTATTTGTTTTCTCGTTTTGTATATTACCTTTTATTTAACGTCTGATAACCATCTCTGACACGGGGTTAAAAGTCACACTTCTCTTTTTTCATAAAAATTATAATATGTTCTCTTTAGATAATGGTAGAGAAAAAGTCTTTATTTTTTCTCAAACTAAAATAAATACACTATCTATTATATATATAAATGTCATTGATAAATTACGACCATGGGCTCTATAAATGCAAAAGAAAAAAATTGTAACTTCAACCCCGGTTTCCCCTACCTCTTAAAGTATACAGATTTGAGAAAAAGTTATAGGAACAATTTTGTAGGAAATTCCATTCTCTGTAAAAAAGGTCTTTTTCATTTTCTTCATATTTATAAAGATATTCCCAATAATAAATTCATTAACTTCATATAGTCAACATTTTAAGACCCTCAAACTTCATTCTTTCTTAAATATATAAAATTTCGTAAAACTAATAAATTCTAGTTGTTACAAATTTTTTCATTTCAGAAAAAATGACGTTTGTAGGTTTAAAATGTTGACACTATGGATTTAATGAATTTATTATTGAGAATATCGCCATAAATATGAATTTCATGAAAGAAATTGAACAGACCTTTTTATAGAGAATTAAATTGCCTACAAAATTGTTCCTATAACTTTTTCTCAAATCTGTATACTTTAAGAGCCACTTACAAAAAACTACCATTTTTAGCAAAAAATGAACTTATATTGTCTTGAGGTACGTGTTATTTTTGTTAAACAAATTTTAAAAAAATCCCCCGTATTTTTTCATCAAAAGGAAGGTTTCTTTTGGACAGTCGGAATAAAATTAATTTTAACGACCACCCTAAAGTATAGTGAACTGAAAAGTGGTCGATTTAAAAATGTTTTTTTAAAATTGACGTTAAAATTTTATGGTAATGCTCTGTCTCAGTCTGATAATAATTTGAAAAATGTATGAATCAAAATTGCGTCGTTTAAAGCCACTAAAATATGGAATGGTCAAATTTATTATGGATGTTGCCAGTAAAACCCTATTTTGAAATCTTTAATAGTAAATTAAATGCAAAAATAATATTTTTTTATTTTCATACTTCCAATACGGTTAATTGATAAACTTGCAATGCATCTACGTTTATGAATAATTTATTTAGCTCGTTGAAAATTAATAATTAGAAATTTAAATTTCATAAAAAACGTACAAATTGTTTCGTTTAATGTTTAGCCGTGTTTTTTGTGGCCAAAAGCATTTTTTTAAAATATATTTTCGATATTTATAAAAACGTTTGGAGATTATCAGGTACAAATTGTTAAAACAAAAAAAAACTATTTAAGGATAAAAAAACTATGAGCACATTCGGTTTAACAAACTTAGGACCGAAATTAAAACAATCGATGATTGAAATTTTTTTTTTGAGTTCAGTACCACAACGTACTCAAAAAGGTACACAAAGAAAGTGTTTTCAAAATTATTCTATCTCAATTAATAAAAAAATTACCGGGTTTCCACGTGCTGGAAATTCGAGTTTTTTCTACCAAAATACGTATTTTTAAAGTTATACTTCTTTTAATTTAATTTACGTCTCTTCAAATCAAAATTTTTAATTTAATTCAGTAAAAATCGATGTCATATTCAATAAACGTATTTACCATGGCAATGAGTGGGAGGGAGCGAGAAGATACGATAATCTTGTCAGTGCAAGTGAGAGGGAACGATTAAAATTTTATTCATTTCATTTTTTGGTCTAAATCATTGTGAATCATGCTAAAAACCGAGTGTGCACATTTGAGCTCAAAGTGGCACATTCCGATCTCGGGAAAATAAAGCGCGCCGCTCCGCGCCGCGCTTCATTTGCCTCCCTCGCTCGGAAATGTGCCACTTTTCGCTCGAATGCGCCAATCTTCGTATTTACTACATTTGTCTAATTTAACCTACGCTTCTTCAAATCAAAATTTTTAATTTAATTCAGTAAATATCGATTTTATATTCGAAAAACGTATTTACCATAGCAATGAGTGAAAGTGAGCGAGAAGATACGATAATATTGGCAATGTAAGTGAGAAGAAACGAGTAAAATTTTTTTCATTTAATTTCTTTTTCTAAATCATTGTGAATCATGCTAAAAACCGAGTGTGCACATTCGAGCTCAAAGTGGCACATTCCGATCTCGGGAAAATGAAGCGCGCCGCTCCGCGTCGCGCTTCATTTGCCTCCCTCGCTCGGAAATGTGCCACTTTTCGCTCGAATGCGCACATATTCGTATTTACTACATTTGTCTAATTTAACCTACGCTTCTTCAAATCAAAATTTTTAATTTAATTCAGTAAATATCGATTTTATATTCGAAAAACGTATTTACCATAGCAATGAGTGGAAGGAGCGAGAAGATACAATAATATTGGCAATGTAAGTGAGAAGGAACGATTAAATTTTTTCATTTAATTTCTTTTCTCTGATTCATTGTGAATCATGCTAAAACCAGTGTGCACATTCGAGCTCAAAGTGGCACATTCCGATCTCAGGAAAATGAAGCGCGCCGCTCCGCGCCGCGCTTCATTTGCCTCCTCGCTCGGAAATGTGCCACTTTTCGCTCGAATGCGCACATATTCGTATTTACTACATTTGTCTAATTTAACCTACGCTTCTTCAAATCAAAATTTTTAATTTAATTCAGTAAATATCGATTTTATATTCGAAAAACGTATTTACCATAGCAATGAGTGGAAGGGAGCGAGAAGATACAATAATATTGGCAATGTAAGTGAGAAGGAACGATTAAATTTTTTTTCATTTAATTTCTTTTTCTCTGATTCATTGTGAATCATGCTAAAAACCGAGTGTGCACATTCGAGCTCAAAGTGGCACATTCCGATCTCGGGAAAATGAAGCGCGCCGCTCCGCGCCGCGCTTCATTTGCCTCCCTCGCTCGGAAATGTGCCACTTTTCGCTCGAATGCGCACATATTCGTATTTACTACATTTGTCTAATTTAACCTACGCTTCTTCAAATCAAAATTTTTAATTTAATTCAGTAAATATCGATTTTATATTCGAAAAACGTATTTACCATAGCAATGAGTGGAAGGGAGCGAGAAGATACGAATAATATTGCCAATGTAAGTGAGAAGAAACGAGTAAAATTTTTTTCATTTAATTTCTTTTTCTCTGATTCATTGTGAATCATGCTAAAAATCGAGTGTGCACATTTGAGCTCAAAGTGGCACATTCTGATCTCGGGAAAATGAAGCGCGCCGCTCCGCGTCGCGCTTCATTTGCCTCCCTCGCTCGGAAATGTGCCACTTTTCGCTCGAATGCGCACATATTCGTATTTACTACATTTGTCTAATTTAACCTACGTTTCATCAAATCAAAATTTTTAATTTAATTCAGTAAATATCGATTTTATATTCGAAAAACGTATTTACCATAGCAATGAGTGGAAGTGAGCGAGAAGATACGATAATATTGGCAATGTAAGTGAGAAGGAACGATTAAAATTTTTTTATTTAATTTCTTTTTCTCTAAATCATTGTGAATCATGCTAAAAACCGAGTGTGCACATTCGAGCTCAAAGTGGCACATTCCGATCTCGGGAAAATGAAGCGCGCCGCTCCGCGTCGCGCTTCATTTGCTTCCCTCGCTCGGAAATGTGCCACTTTTCGCTCGAATGCGCACATCTTCGTATTTATTACATTTGACCAATTTAACCTACGCTTCTTCAAATCAAAATTTTTAATTTAATTCAGTAAATATTGATTTTACATTCGAAAAACATATTTACCAAAGCAATGAGTAGAAGGGAGCGAAAAGATATGATAATCTTGTCAATGCAAGTGAGAGGGAACGATTAAAATTATACATTTAATTTTCCATTTAATCTACGGCCCTAAATTATTGTGAATTGTGGTCTAGCGCTACACAAATACAAAGTGCGCAACGTAACCCGTGGTTATATTTAATATAGCCACGCCAAAGAAGTATGACTTCTAACGCGCGTACATAAGCACATGGACCGGGTTTCTTTTCTCCCGAAACGAAAGAAAAGAAAAACGAAAAACAGGACGGCAATCAACCGGAACACTTGTATAAAACACTAATTCCAGTTTCCGGGTTCCTTAATTCCTAAAAAGCCTGCTGCGTAGGGATAATGATGGTGCTCATCTTTCTCGGCGCGTTACTGATAAGAAAGGATTGGCCCTTTTCTTTATTTATCCCCCAAACATCCCCTATTGTTCCCTTCCGAAAATTCGTCTTTATCGGGTTAAGCGACGACTTAACGGAATTACTGGCCGGCTCTTTTTTTTTTTATTAATTATTTACGACAAGAAAATTAATTTAGAACGCTTCGTGGATTTTTTTCAACCTTTAGAAGCTTCAGAGATTTTTTAGAAAGTTAAGCTGCCTTTTTAGAAATTTTAAATTAAAGATTTAGTTTTTAAAATGTTATTTAAAAATTGTTTTTGATAATTGTGAGCATCGATGACTGGGGTTTTATACCCATATTTAAAATATCAAAAAAAGTGTCCTTTTAAATTGTACTTTGGTAAAAAAAAAATTAAAAATAGGGCTTTGTATTTAAAAAACGAAGTTGACTATGATTTTGATAACAACTGCGCCATCTATAACCATATTAATTGTCCTATGATTTAGAACTTTTAAAAGACTCACGTTTGATTTGAACGCCTTTAAAGAGGGATATTTCAAAATTTAGACAGACGTCGGTAGGGACGCCTTACATATTCAAAAAATTGAGACTTCTAGCTTAAAGATAGGCAATAATTTTATAGGCGACGCCCAGTTATATTTTTCAAAAATTGCAAATTAAATATAATTAAAGGCAATATGAAATCAGAATTTAATTCGAAGTTCAGTACCTACTCAATTAAGATGGGTACAAAGTAAGTTTTCACAAAGTTGATTTAAAAAAAATTGCCATTCGATTACTTGAGAAAGGTCCTTCAAATTTTGATTTAATATGCGTAATTTTATCGAATTTTATTTAGTGAAAATTTTAGTTCTATAACTATGTCCGTTTTGAAAAATTTCTTTTAATTTAATTTTGCAAGAATCGAAAGCCGAATTTCTGGAGACAAATTGTTTTTAACAATAAAATTGACGTTCAGAATTTAATTTTTAAATTTTTAGAATTCTAAAAACGCACAGTTGAAAATTGATATTTCTCAAAATTGATTATTAAAAATTTGTTTTTCTGTTATTTCTTAAAAAAGCTTTTCAAAATTTAGTATAACATTCCCAATTAATATATTTTCATTTAATAAAAATTCCTCGGTTTAAAAAAAATAATTTTGATTAATTTGCATTAATTAGTACCGGGATTTCTTACAACAAATTGTTTTAACAAAATTTAATTCTAAGCTTATCAATGAAAATTATTTTTGTAATACCCATTGCAAAAGTTTGATTTTCGAGGGCCGTAAAGTAGTAGTAAAGTGGTTCAATTTTCTAAATAACGTGTCTCGATATTTATTTGAAAAAATCGCCATTTTAATTCCCTAAAAAAAAACTACAAATTATTTAAATTACTTGGGGTTCAATCAAAATGATTTCTACCTAAATATGTCGATCCATTTCCAAAAAATTAAAAAACTAATTTAAAACACCAAAAAGTCAGCTTTTCTCGGGTAAAGATTTTTAGTGGGAAAATCTGGTACACAATTTAATAGCGCTCAAAACTTGATTATTATTTCTTTCAATTTAAGCGCACAAAGAAATTCCGAGCTCGACCGTTTTTACAATAAATTCTTCAGCGACCTTTGTAAAACGTTTAGACAATAAAATGGACGACATAAATTATCGCAAACATCTAAAATAACGCCAAAGACAAACCACTGACCTGGAAATATGCATTCCCCGATGGTAAAAAGCACAACTCGTGCAGATTTAATTTCATGCAAGAATGTCGAAGGTTTACTCACCTGAAACAAAAAGAAAAATACTATATTAAAAATCTATTTAAAAAAAATCTCACAAGGAAAAAAACCGATTTAGCAATACTGCGATATATTTCAGAATATAAATTTTTTATGGAATTTTAACATGTTCGACTCTGCATTTTGAGGAGTCAAATTTCCTACATTAGCATCCCCTTCCCTTCGCCCGTCCGAAAAAAAAATAGTAAACATTAAACGATGGATTTACAACAGCTGTCATAAAAAAGAGACACTTAATTCCCAAGTATTTAACTAAACTTCTAATAAATAGTCGTTTAATTTCCATCGGAGTTCTTTTAAAGGATCCATTTGCGTTTGAGGCGATTAAATCGGAACCGGCCAGATTTATAGAGTTTTGGGGTTAATTTCAATAACCCCCTCGTAAAAAAGTCTTCGTTAGAACATTCCGTGGCCTGATTGAAAATTATGTCCCTATTTGTTCGATCCCATTCTTATTTTTGACGTTATACTTCTTGCGAGCGAATTTTAGTAGGCAACGGAAGTTTAATTTAGTAAATATCAATTTTATATTCGAAAAATGTATTTACCATAGCAATGAGTGGAAGGGAGCGAGAAGATACGAAAATCTTGTCGGTGGAAGTGAGAGGGAACGATTCAAATTATTTAACTAGTTTTTCGCATAATTTATCGCCTTAAATTGTTGTGAATCATGCTGAAAATCGAGTGTGCACATTCGAGCTCAAAGTGGCACATTCCGATCTCGGGAAAATGAAGCGCGCCGCTCCGCGTCGCGCTTCATTTGCCTCCCTCGCTCGGAAATGTGCCACTTTTCGCTCAAATGCGCACATCTTCGTATTTACTACTTTTGTCTAATTTAATCGACGCTTCTTCAAATCAAAATTTTTAATTCAATTGAGTAAAAACCGATGTTATATTCAAAAAACGTATTTACCATAGCAATGAGTGGAAGGGAGCGATAAGATACAATAATATGGAGAACGTAAGTGAGAGGAAACGATTAAAATTTTATTCAATTAAATTTTTGGTCTAAATCATTGTGAATCATGCTAAAAATGGATTAAAAAAATCAAAAAATATAGTTTAATTTAGTAAATATCAATTTTAAATTCGAAAAATGTATTTACTATAGCAATGAGTGAAAGGGAGCGAGAAGATATGAAAATCTTGTCGGTGTAAGTGAGAGGAAACGATTCAAATTATTTAACTAGTTTTTCGCATAATTTATCGGCCTAAATTGTTGTGAATCGCGCTTAAAACCGAGTGTGCACATTCGAGCGAAAAGTGGCACATTCCGATCTCGGGAAAATGAAGCGCGCCGCTCCGCGTCGCGCTTCATTTGCTTCCCTCGCTCGGAAATGTGCCACTTTTCGCTCGAATGCGCACATCTTCGTATTTACTACTTTTGTCGAATTTAATCTACACTTCTTCAAACCAAATTTTTAAATTAATTCAGTTACAATCGATTTTACATTTGAAAAACGTATTTACCATAGCAATGAGTGGAAGGGAGCGAGAAGATACGATAATGTTGGCAATGTAAGTGAGAGGAACGATTAAAATTTTATTGATTTAATTTTTTGGTCTAAATCATTGTGAATCGTGCTAAAAACCGAGTGTGCACATTCGAGCTCAAAGTGGCACATTCCGATCTCGGAAAATGAAGCGCCCCGCCCGCGTCGCGCTTCATTTGCCTCCCTCGCTCGGAAATGTGCCACTTTTCGCTCGAATGCGCACATCTTGGTATTTATCGAATTATTTGCGTTCATTTTTGGATTTAAAAACAATTAAACCTACATGGAACACTACACCTATTCCTTATATCATTTAATTTAGTTACACCAAAGAAGTATAACTTCAAACGCACCGATACTTTGTATTTGCAGAAAATAAATCAAAAAAAAATTGTAGGCGAGAGAATTAATTAAAATTGTAAACATAGTAAACTACGTAAACATCGATGACTACCAAATAATTAACAGTTAATTAAACAATAATTTACGCAGCTTTTCGGTTTGTTTTAATTAGTTGTCACTTTTGATTTAAATGCGGACTCTCGTCAGGCTGTCGCTGCCGAGAGACTTTTTATTCGATTTAAAGTGACTTTTTCTAAAAGTATCGTCGAAAGTGATATTACGAGTTATTAATATGTTTGCTCGATTGTTAATCAGTGAGCAAACAAGTTCACATTCTTCTATTTAATGAGATTCTTCTCGGTTTTTTTCTACGTGAGAACTAAATCTGAGATTTAATTATTGACAACAGGTGATTAACAAAGTAATCGGATATTCGTTGATTAAAGATTATAGAATTTGTCGATTGGTGATTGGAGAATTTTTAAAAATTTAATACAGCTAAACCTCGATGAGATACATTTATATTTTGAACTTTGCTGGCAACTCGAATTATTTTTCGTTTATTTTCGGCTTCGACTTATCGAGGTTTGACTGTATTTAATATCACCACATATTATAAATTAAAGTCAGTGGACGCATTTTAGGTAGCAGGAAAAAAATTGAGAACCGTGTGCACAAATCAGTAGTCTCACAAGATTATTAGTTCGTCATGTGTATTTTGTTCTTGAAACTCAAAATTTTTTAAAATCGCAGATTTTGAATTCGTACTAATACGGTCCTGAATTTTTAATATGTCATTGATATATCTTTTACATAACAGAAAAAAAATTGAGGACCATATACCCAAACCAGTAGTCTCACAAGATTATTAGTTCGTTATGTGTATTTTTGTGCTTACTACTACAAATTTTAAAAAATCGTAGTTATTGAATCAGTACTAATACGGTCCTGAAATTTGAATACGTAATTGATATATATTTTAGATAACAGGAAAAAAATTGAGAACCATATCCCTAAACCAGTAGTCTCACAAGATTATTAGTTCGTCATGTGTATTTTGTGCTTGAAACTCAAAATTATTAAAAATCGCAGATTTTGACTTGGTCTTAATACGGTCCTGAAATTTTAATATGTGATTGATATATCTTCTAGATATTAGGAAAAAATTTGAGGACCGCATCTGCAAACCAGTAGTCCCACAAGATTGTTAGTTCGTCATGTGTATTTTTCTGTTTAAAACTCAAAATTTTAAAAAATCGTCGATTTTGAATCGGTGCTAGTACGATTCTGAAACTTAAATATGTTATTGATATATACTTTAGATATTGTGGCAAAAATTAGTTAAGCTATGACTGCTCCAGATCTCACAGAGAAATATTTCTATGCCACGTATATATTAACTATATGCTTGATATATCTTTAATATTAGTAAAAAAATTAAGAATCGCGTACTTAGACCAAAAGGCCCTCAGAAATATTCTTATGCTATACGAATTTTTGTATTTCAAACTACTCGCTTTCAAAAACGTCCATCACTGTAAATAAAGGCTCAAAAGATATTTGATTAAATTTTTTTTTCATTCAGCAATTTAAAAAAAAGCAATATAAAAAGAATTCTTCTTTTTTTCTTTTATTTTATTCAATCTCCGTTTTGCTTTAATGATACTTCTTGAATCTACAGAAAAAGTAGCTTTACTTTAATTGAATATTTATAATTTTTAAATAATAAGTTACGTGCCACTTGCACACTCGCCCATGATCCGCGATTTACAATTAATTAAATTAGCAGAGACCGTTGCAAAATCGTAAATTTGTCAATCGTTTTTTATTCGCAAAAATACCATTTGAACTTTTGCCAATTTGTAACTCAAACATTTTTTTGTGTGCACCCTAATTTTTCTAGTAACAAAACCGGACGGTTCTTCATGTCTTAAACAACATGCCTCAACGAGCTCCAGGCTAAATTATTTGGCATTTCTTCCGGTTAGGAGCATCGATTTCGAAATTTATCTATTTTTTTTTTACTAAATCTGCATATCTGAAGAACGGAATTTCGTTTTGTCGCAAAATAAACGATCGTGTTCACCGTTGTCGTTAATTAAACAGACCCTTCTTTAAATTAGTGTGGAAGTTTGATTAGATTTTACTTTTCTAATTAAAGTTCTTCGATTGAAAGCTCGCTAAACTATTGCAAAATTATTTCCCCATTAATTTTGTATGGATCAAGTCCGCTATGTTTTTTTTTCTGCTTTATTAATTCCCTCGAAATAAAACGCATCATCACGTTAAGAACATTAAGAATAATCAGCTGAAAAGGGAATGATGAACGACGATGCCGGTTTAAGTTTCTGGTTAAAATGATTGATCTTAGCGTGTGTGGTGTATCTCGTTACTTTTGCGGCTAAGAAAAGCCCTTAAAAGTAAACACGTGGTTTTTCAATGGTCTCGCGAGTTCGCTTCCCTCGTTTAAAATGCACCTGCAGAAATAAATGCCGAAAGGTCGAAGGCTATATTTGATGTATTACGATCTTCGGATCGTTCGACAAGTCCGTCAGACTACCAAAAGGTCACTGCACCTTTCCATTTGTCTTCATTCTATTCGATCGAAGAGGTAAAACAATGCGCACTTTTACCCATATCGAAATGAACATTTCACTAAAACACTTATTTATGAATTTAATGATTTTAAATCGACCCGCTCTAAATTACGATTGCGATTGGTTCATTTCCTGACGTATCTATGGTTACGCAGTAAATAAACCAATCGGATTTGTTGCTTAAGGAGATTTGTTTAAATTGTATTATTAGGGCTAATTCGGAAATTTACTGTTCAGGATTACGGGCGAGGAAGAAAATAAAAAAAGAGAGAGAGAGAAAGAAGAGAAGAAAAACACACATGGATTTAGAAAGAAGAAGAATTCCCTGACCGTCCATTTAATTTTAAGCTCCCCCATTCAAAATCAAACCGAAAATAAAATCTACGAACGTGCAGGAAAACATAAGTCGGGGCTTAAGGAACGGATGTATGTAATAATTCTACAACTAACGCTTTTATTGTATTAAACTTTTATACAATGCGTTTCATAAATAATTGATGCGACTCGTTTTTAAATGGCGTCTACGTTTCTCTATTGTGCGCGGTTTCGTTTTCGTTTCTTTTTTGGAAGTTGTGACTGGTTTTTGATTGTTTTTAATTGTTCGCTGATTGGGTTTTAATTGGCTTCGCTTTAGAACAAGACTTGCTGCTTGCGTGAAAAAAAGGTCGTACGCTTTGGGATTTAAAATGCGAGCTTTTATTTGTCTTAACATTGAGCTTTGAAGCTTTATGAAAATGTTTTAATTTAGACGGGAGGCACTAATTAATCGTAAGTTTTGGATCATCGTGGTCGTTAACAATTTATTTGATATTTGGTTAGAGTCTTGAAAACGAATCGAGAACAGAAATAGAGCAAACTGCTGAAACTTCATTTCATATGTGGAGCTCGTTTCCAAAGTGCAACAAGTCCATTATATTATTGCTCCGAAAATGATTGTTATAAAACTGGTGGGATGGATTTAATTTCCAGAAAGATAAATCTAAAATATTGCCAAAATGAATGTAAAAAATGCAAGGAAGCCAAAATTAATTAAAGCACAAGAAAGCAATGTGTGAGTAAAGTACAGTCGAACCTCAATAAATTAACGAAATATCAAAATTTAATTGACAAAATTACTTTTAAAAATCCCGCTTTAATTAGCCACTGTGATTAGCTCATTTTTTGGTATTCCATCATGGCTGCGAATTAATTAATTGAAAGAATTTTAGGCTTTGTAACCTTGGTTACATTATAAATATCATATTTTTAACCCTCCGCATACTAGGTGACTAAATGGCACATGACATACTAGGTGGGGTTTGCCATACCCCGAAAATCAAATGAAATAAAATTCACAAAATTGTACTTTATGACAGTTAAATGATAAGAAATATATTTTAATAACCAATAATAAATAGGTTTAAGTAAAACACGAGGATGTGCGCATTCGAGCGAAAAGTGGCACATTTCCGAGCGAGGGAAGCAAATGAAGCGCGACGCGGAGCGGCGCGCTTCATTTTCCCGAGATCGGAATGTGCCACTTTGAGCTCGAATGTGCACACTCGGTTTTTAGCACGATTCATAATAATTTAGACCAAAAATTAAATAAATAAAATTTTAATCGTTCCCTCTCACTTACATTCCCAATAATATCGTATCTTCTCGCTCTCTTCCACTCATTGCTACGGTAAATACGTTTTGAAATTTAAAAAATCGATATTTACTAAATTAAATTAAAATTTTCGATTTGAAGGAGCGCACAGAAAATTATACTAATATAATAAACACGAGGATGTGCGCGTTCGAGCGAAAAGTGGCACATTTCCGAGCGAGGGAGGCAAATGAAGCGCGACGCGGAGCGGCGCGCTTCATTTTCCCGAGATCGGAATGTGCCACTTTGAGCTCGAATGTGCACACTCGGTTTTTAGCACGATTCATAATAATTTAGACCAAAAATTAAATAAATAAAATTTTAATCGTTCCCTCTCACTTACATTCCCAATAATATCGTATCTTCTCGCTCTCTTCCACTCATTGCTACGGTAAATACGTTTTGAAATTTAAAAAATCGATATTTACTAAATTAAATTAAAATTTTCGATTTGAAGGAGCGCACAGAAAATTATACTAATATAATAAACACGAGGATGTGCGCGTTCGAGCGAAAAGTGGCACATTTCCGAGCGAGGGAGGCAAATGAAGCGCGACGCGGGCGGCGCGCTTCATTTTCCCGAGATCGGAATGTGCCACTTTGAGCTCGAATGTCACACTCGGTTTTAGCACGATTCACAATAATTTAGACCAAAAATTAAATAAATAAAATTTTAATCGTTCCCTCTCACTTACATTCCCAATAATATCGTATCTTCGCGCTCTCTTCCACTCATTGCTACGGTAAATACGTTTTGAAATTTAAAATCGATATTTACTAAATGAAATTAAAATTTTCGATTTGAAGGAGCGCACAGAAAATTATACTAATATAATAAACACGAGGATGTGCGCGTTCGAGCGAAAGTGGCACATTTCCGAGCGAGGGAGGCAAATGAAGCGCGACGCGGAGCGGCGCGCTTCATTTTCCAGATCGGAATGTGCCACTTGAGCTCGAATGTGCACACTCGGTTTTTAGCACGATTCACAATAATTTAGACCAAAATTAAATAAATAAAATTTTAATCGTTCCCTCTCACTTACATTCCCAATAATATCGTATCTTCGCGCTCTCTTCCACTCATTGCTACGGTAAATACGTTTTGAAATTTAAAATCGATATTTACTAAATTAAATTAAAATTTTCGATTTGAAGGAGCGCACAGAAAATTATACTAATATAATAAACACGAGGATGTGCGCGTTCGAGCGAAAAGTGGCACATTTCCGAGCGAGGGAGGCAAATGAAGCGCGACGCGGAGCGGCGCGCTTCATTTTCCCGAGATCGGAATGTGCCACTTTGAGCTCGAATGTGCACACTCGGTTTTAAGCTTGAATACCAATCGTCCCGTTTTAACAAAAAAAAAATTGTTCACTTTAGTTATACCCCACCTAGTACACGGAAGGTTAACATCAAATTGATATTGAGGTTTCCGACTAAAAATTAATTTTGAAGAAAATCAAATATTGGTTATATTACTCTGGGATAATGTAGCTTTTTATTAGTAAAATAATTTTGAAAATCGATTTAGTAGTTTCAGAGATTATCCCCTACAAACAAACAAATTTTCCTTCTTTATAATATTATATTGTTATAAATAAAAAAAAAAGTTTCAATGAAGCCAAATATCTTAATGTAAAACATGTATAGAATCTATTTCTGACGAGTTCTTCCAATACTTTGATTAATAAAAAAAAAAGGGTAAATTTGATAGTAGTACAGTCCTCCAATTTAATAAGCGTACACCCCCTCTTTTGCTGCACTAGTTTAAATTTTATTTATAAAATCTCTACAGTAATTTGTAAGGTTAGGCTGTACAAACAGACAAATTCAGGACCGTATTACCGCCGATTAAAATCCTACAATTTTTTTAAATTGTGAGTTTTAAGCACAAAAATACATATGACGACCTGACAATGTTGTAGGACTGCTGGTTTTTGGATACAATCCTCAATTTTTTTTTCAATAATTAAAAGATATATCAAACACATGTTTAATAATCTAGGTCCTCATAGCGCCGGATTAATATCTACGATCTTTTAAAGTTCTCAATTTTAAACACAGCCAACGAAAAATTTCATAAAACAAGCAATTAGCATAAAAACAATTTAATAAATTTCAAACTGCAATCAAAATCTTCTTCGTGACTAATTTAATAACAAAAATTACGAGGCTCGTATCGGAAATGTCGAAAATAAAAAACAAGTCTCCATATCGGGCGTCTTTTTAAATTTAATTGAATAAAACATCGAGACAACTTTATATATCTATATTGTCGCCTTTTTGCCATCGGATTTATTTGCTCCCTTTCTTTAAAAATCCCACTTTTTTATATACATATCGATTCCCTTTGATTTTACGAGAGCAATAAAAAAAAAGAGGAAGGGAACGAACTATCGAACTTTAACGTCGAGCAAGTCGTTTTTTTGCCATATTTGTTCCCTCTTCCGTGCGAGTACGTAAAGCATAAAGAGAAATGTATCGAAATTTCGACAAATCAAACAAAATAATCGGCTCAGTGCACAAAGAAGGGGAAAGGCGAGGGCCGAAGCTTTTAACAGAAAAGGCAACAGAAGTCGCTCGCTACTTCCAACAGACCGAAAGGGATCGGTCAAGTGTGCATTGAGATCGCCGGGGAACTTTAAATGGGGAGCTGCGGTGACATTATGACCGTAATGTGAGCAAAAGCGGCAGATATTCGCCCACCCCTGAAAGCCTTAAGAAATCCGGCCGAAGAAAACTTTCCTCCTCCGAAAATCGTACAATTTGCACCATTCAGATCTTAATCGGCCCCGACCCCCCATTTTGAACATTTTTGTTAGTTTGAAATGCCGAATGAAAGCAACTAATTAAAAAAAATTAAATTGTTGAAGTGAAACTTCTTATGCGAAGGTAAATCTGTAATTGTGTCACGAAAAAAGGGTATGCCGTGAGAGAAAAAATATAAAGTGAAAGGTCAAAATGAAAAAAGAAGGAAAAATGTTTTGGCAGCCAGTCCCTAGTTCGAAAGAGTGGGGAGAGCCGAAGAGCCGGGCAATATATAATGTAGCGAGTATTCAACACGCTTGGGTTTAGCGCATGCGTCGAAATTTGTCGCAAACTATATTCACATGTAAAAAAATATATAATAATTTAGACCAACACGACTTATCAAAGAAGTTTCACTTCTATCGTGAGCTTATGTAAACAAGGCTCACTTGTTTCATTAAAAAATTGGAGCTCCCGGAACAAATTTAAGTAATTTTTTAATTTGGTACTATTGGCAGCTATTTTTTTTAAATTTCAATTCAAAACAACAATTAATTTAAATTATTTAAAAAAATCGGAAGCTCCCCAATGCAATTTTAGTAAGTTTTTATTTTGGTGCCCTTTTACCATTCTGCGCAACAATTTTTTTTTAATTGCAATAGTACGGGTGCGTAGCTCATTCAATTGGCTTTCGAACAAAAAAAAATTCGTGCGGATCGGACTTAAAATTTTGAGGTTATGAATTTTTTTCGAACGCAAACTGTTGGAGATACCGATGCCCGAAGACGACGAACCCGCTCGAAATAATGATTCGATTGCAAATCATTAAGATTAATTGTTTACACAAAAAATTTCCGTTTTTTTATGCAAGTTTTAATTAAAGAGATTTATTTGTGGGGGTTGATTTATTTAGTTTTCCAATCGGGGAAAAGTTGGACGTTTTTTTTTGGTTATCGGATAGCTTGTTTTTCTCGCAGATATTGATTCCTAATAAATTTCCTTAGAGAGAAAAAATTCGGTCAGTGTGAGAGTATCAGAAATCCATTACAGGACGTCTTGGGACTACAACCCTAAGCTTTACAACTGCTTGGTCAGCAGATTGGGGTTGAATTCCGATTGGGTTCGATTCGCAGTCGGCATTGGAATTGTTAACGCCGATAACGACTCCATTTTAATTCTTTCGAGTTTGTCGGGCGCTTTGTTAGAAACAAATTAAATTAGCAAAAGAAAAATTTTCGCGGCGCCTTTGTCGAAGGGAGCGCAAAGAGAGAGGCGGGCGAAAAAGAGACGCCGAATGGTTAATTAGTAAAGGGATGTTGGGACCGTTTGTCTGATTATCGGTTTGTATTTAGTTCGTCGAAGTGGTAAACAATTGTTTAATTAGATTTTCGTGTGAAATAATCGAAATTTGTGTGATCCGTTTGTGTGATTGTGTGTGTGTATTTTAAAAAAAAATTATTCGAAACTTGTTCGGGTAGAGCGCGCTTTGAAATATGGTTGCTGTAAAAAATAGTAAACCTACACCTGCAGAAGCCATAACTTTAGTAATTTATAATTCGTAAGCCTTGTCCTACTTTTTCTGATATCAAATTACGTCGAAAGACTTGGAATGTTAAGGCAGGGGTGCTTTGGACATAAAAATATTCCCGTTGAAATTTTTTTTTTAACCTAGGCTTCTTCAAATCAGAAAAATTAAATAAATTTAGTAAATATTAATTTTATGTTTTAAAAACGTGTTTACTATAGCAATGAGGGGAAGGGAGCGAAAAGATACAACAATCTCGTCAGTGCGAAAGAGAGGGAACGATTAAAATTAATTAACTAACTTTTCGTCTAATTTATTGGCCTAAATTAATGTGAATCATGCTTAAAACCGAGTGTGCACATTCGAGCTCAAAGTGGCACATTCCGATCTCGGGAAAATGAAGCGCGCCGCTCCGCGTCGCGCTTCATTTGCCTCCCTCGCTCGGAAATGTGCCACTTTTCGCTCGAACGCGCACATCCTCGTATTTATTACATTAGTATAATTTACCGTGCGCTCCTTCAAATCAAAAATTTTAATTGAATGTATTAAATATTGATTTTATATACCGAAAAACGTATTTACCATAGCAATGAGTGGAAGGGAGCGAAAAGATACGATAATCTCGTCATTGCAAGTGAGAGGGAACGATTAAAATTATTCAATTAATTTTTTGTGTAATTGATTGGCCTAAATTATTGCGAATCATTTTCGGGGTATGTCAAACCCCGCCTAGTATGGCGTGTGACATTCAGTCACCTAGTATGCGAAAAATTAAGTGAATTAGAGACTTTGCCCACACCCAAAAATTCGTTTTCACATTAAAATAACAGAAAAAAAATTTTTTTTTGGTTTCAACTCAATTTTTCGGTACTATTTTTTTTTTTATTTTCGAAAAATGAGTGTTAAGGCATTGTAGAGCATTAAATTTGCTACAAATAAGTTCGTGGGAGCTTAAGCTCTACGACCAATAGTTTTTCCCGAGTTATTTAAATGGAAATTGAACTTTTAGGTGAGCAAAGCCTTTAATTCACTTAGAATTTTTTTTTTCCAACGGGAAATTTTTTTCTTCTATAAACTGCAATTTTCAGGTAAAAAAAAACATGTCGCCTAAAAATGGAACACCCTAATATATATTCTTATGAATTAGATATAGGGTGGAACTACGGGCTTTGGACACGTTACGCTCAGTTTTAGACACATGAATAATTTTGATAAAATAACTTGTAAAATACGAACAAAAATAATTACACTTATTATTGATAATTTTTACATATATTTCTCATATGTGAGAATAAAATGAAAAATTTCCACTTCTGGTATGGTGTTCAAAACCGGCGCTTCGGCCCTAACTACTTTTATATCATAAGTAGATTTTTTATTTTCGATTAACGACGGATGGCGCTATACAAATTTATAACAAAGGATGTTACGTAAAAAAAATTAATTAATTTCTACAATTAACAACCATTTTATGCACAATGTGCTTTGTTTTCGATTTACACGTTTTTTTCTGGAATACCGTGTAAATCAGAAAAGGCGCCACGATTTTTTTTTAAAGCGCAGTAACAAAATTTGGAAACCACTGCATCTTTAAAATTCAATTACAGTAATATTACTACGAAATATCTAAAACGCAATTAGCACCTATCAAAATCTCAGATTAAATTTGATCGAATCATAATTTCGAAATAAACAATCAAACGTGGCTATTTGAAGGCAATTTCAACACCCATCAATAAGAAAAATCTAAATGTACTTATATATCAAGTCACCTATTTATTTTTAATCGTTAGAAAAACTGCGGCAAAATCAAAAACTAACTGAGCTTTACATCTGCTTCTTCGTTCGTCGGTTATTAACCTCATTTTATTTCCACGCTTGCGCCTTTTTTCTGTTAGCGTTAACCTTTCAAAGCCGCAAACGACCTACAGCCCTTACGCGGCTTCCGAACCACGTCAATTTCTAGAGGGCTCTTCGGGTCCCTTTACTTTTTCAGGTGCGAAAATGATCGAACCGATAACATGTACGTTTTGTTTGCAGGTTAAATCAAATTCTTAAAATAATTAGCTACTAACACTATTACCAAAAATAAACGAGATTGATTACAATAAAAATTGGACATAAAAAGATTCTACCTTATGGACCCCGATCACGGCACGGCAGCCCTGGGAGAGCGGCCACCACGGTCGGCCATCGGAAAGTTCCCAAAATTTCGCAACACATCCTCACTCGCAAAATGCTTACGCAGTACTGAATAATGCAATGCAAATAAAAATATAAACACACCTATAAGTTTCAATTCGCGAATCAGAATTGGCTAAAGTGTTTCGACGACCAATCGCAAAATTTGCGAATATTTTGACAGGTATATCAAATGCACGTGGACTAGTGACGTAGTTTAGAAAGCGAACTTGGCGTAAACAAAATCTGGCCTTATCTGGATTTTCATGCATGTTTGTGCAAAGGAACGTCGAATTCTGCGTTTTTAATGCTACAATTAGCAATAACTCATTTCTTTAAGGGATTACATCCCTTATTTTTAGTACACGTTAAAGCCATTTTTTTGTCTGTATAGCATTAAATGTCCATAGTGATATAAGTACGAATAGTTTTGAAAAAAAAACAGGGTTATTGTTTATAACAATTAAAATTATTCATAAACCGATGTATCCATCGTGCTATTTAGTGAAATATACCTGCATAAGTAACATATATACAGGGTGTTCACTTTGTAATAGTTTAATTGTCACGTTTTTAGTAGCACAACAAAAATTTAAGGCGGTTTGAACAATTATTAAAAAAATGTACACACCCTTCGTTGTATATAAGAGGGTCTAAAATCGTTGACACACATCAATTTTTTTAAGACAGTTTAAAAACGGAGTTTCCCAACAATATATAATTTCATAACCAATTTGATGCGATATAAGTACGAATAATTTTGAAGAACAACAAGGTTATTGTTTATAACAATTAAAATTATTCATAAATAGATGTATGGTTCGTATTAGTTATTAAAATAAAAAAATGAAGGAGCAATGTTCCGAAATAAAACGACATAAGTGTACATTCGAGAGAAAAGCGTACATTTTCCCGAAACCAAATTGCACACTCGACTTTTGGCCAAAATCTAAAATAAACATATCAATACAATAAACCTATCCCTCGATTTACACGCTACTTTTTTTTATACGGTTTACAAAAATAAAAATAAATGAAAACTACATATTTAAATTTTTTTTGCTATACAAGATGTGTATTTTTAATTATTGTTTAAGACAATTCGTTAGATGGGTTATTAAGCCCCCCCAAAAAAAAGGTCTTATTTCTAGCTATAAACACTTAAAATGTACAGAGAAGATCGGGACAGATCGGGCCTAGCCCAATATTAAATTCGTTAAAATTGTATAGGGCTTGCCTGATACGTTCGTACAACTTTTGCAAATCCCCTGCAAGATACCCACGACAACGTACGACCCCCGCACCACTTCTGTGCGGGTTCGGTACTTATTGATAAATAAAAAAATACTGTAAAACCTCTATATAAGCAACCCCTTTGGTCTAAGAAAAAATATTAATTATAAATACAGAAGTAAAATTTCGTTTGACTTATGTCAAATGTTGACTAAAGAGAGCAGTTGCTTATACAGAGGGTCGACTATATAGAGATTTGACTGTATTTACAAGGGCCTACTGTATATAATCCGTACTGGTTTTCTGAAGTTTAATTTTACCGAACTGGTAAATTGTTTTGCAAATTATTTATTGTTCGTATTATTGGCCTTAAAAGGCTATGTGAATTACATGGATGTGCACATTCGAGCGAAAAGTGGCACATTTCCGAGCGAGGAAGCAAATGAAGCGCGACGCGGAGCGGCGCGCTTCATTTTCCCGAGATCGAAATGTGCCACTTTGAGCTCGAATGCGCACACTCAATTTTAAACATGATTCACAACAATTTAGACCGATAAATTAGGCGAAAAACTAGTTAAATAATTTGAATGGCTCCTTCTCACTTGCACTAACCAAATTTTCGTATCTTCTCGCTCCCTTCCACTCATTGCTATGGTAAATACATTTTTCGACTATAAAATGGATTTTTACTAAATTAAACTATATTTTTTGATTTGAAAGAGCGAAAGATAAAACAGAGGAATTTAATAAAGACGAAGATGTGCGCATTCGAGCGAAAAGTGGCACATTTCCGAGCGAGGGAGGCAAATGAAGCGCGACGCGGAGCGGCGCGCTTCATTTTCCCGAGATCGGAATGTGCCACTTTGAGCTCGAATGCGCACACTCGATTTTAAGCATGATTCACAACAATTTAGGCCGATAAATTAGGCGAAAAACTAGTTAAATAATTTGAATGGCTCCCTCTCACTTGCACTAACAAAATTTTCGTATCTTCTCGCTCCCTTCCACTCATTGCTATGGTAAATACATTTTTCGACTATAAAATGGATATTTACTAAATTAAACTATATTTTTTGATTTGAAAGAGCGTAAGATAAGACAGAGGAATTTATTAAAGACGAAGATGTGCGCATTCGAGCGAAAAGTGGCACATTTCCGAGCGAGGGAGGCAAATGAAGCGCGACGCGGAGCGGCGCGCTTCATTTTCCCGAGATCGGAATGTGCCACTTTGAGCTCGAATGCGCACACTCGATTTTAAGCATGATTCACAACAATTTAGGCCGATAAATTAGGCGAAAAACTAGTTAAATAATTTGAATGGCTCCCTCTCACTTGCACTAACAAAATTTTCGTATCTTCTCGCTCCCTTCCACTCATTGCTATGGTAAATACATTTTTCGACTATAAAATGGATATTTACTAAGTTAAACTATATTTTTTGATTTGATGAAGCGTAGGTTAAATTAGACAAATGTAATAAATACAAAGATGTGCGCATTCGAGCGAAAAGTGGCACATTTCCGAGCGAGGGAGGCAAATGAAGCGCGACGCGGAGCGGCGCGCTTCATTTTCCCGAGATCGGAATGTGCCACTTTGAGCTCGAATGTGCACACTCGGTTTTAAGCTCAATTACCAAACGTCCCGTTTTAACAAAAACAAAAAATTGTTCACGTTATGCCCCGCCTAGTACACGGAAGGTCAAATTAGGACCAGTAACATAAAGTTAGGAAACCACTGCATCAAAACTTACTGTTTTAAAAAAAATTAATTAATGAAAAATATAACCAGATTGTATTTTCCTATGGGCGCCTGTAAAAGTATCAAGTGTCGCGTTTAAAAAGAAAAAATTGGTAGCACGTGAACGATTGAAGACGAAAACGAAAAGGTGGTGTTTCGTAATTTAAAATATGGGGACAATTAAAGAATTTATTCGTGTCTCAAGTTGTTTCGAATTTAATAAATTTCCGCCCGCATAGTTAATACACTAAAAACACCACAAATCATTTCAATTATTTTAATAAAGTTGTCTCATTACGTGGGGATTTTTTCTTCGTCTCAAATTCCACTTCTTTTTTTTTCCTCTTTTTTCGGTTAATGGAAGGTCCGCTTAGGAATGTTTTATTAATTGTAGAAGAAACCAACTATAAATAATGTAATTATTTTAACTGCATATTAAAAGGCAGCTCGATATAAAAAGAGATTGGAAGAAAAATGTCTTGGCCATTAGGATAATAGAAGAGATAAATTTTATTATCGATTATGGTAGATTTTTATTGTACGAACGTCCTACGTGCTTGTTTTAATTAGGTTTTCTTTTGTGTTTCTTCGGGGTTTGGTTTTTGAAAAATAATTAAGAAATTTTAGTGCCTTATAAACATTTCCATTAAAACCATAAAAGAATCTATTTGTCTAAGTCAAAAAACTCGGATCAGTTATAAAAATCAATGTAAAAAAAGCAATCCATAAAATTTTGAAAAAAAAACTCGTCCCCTTTATTTTTAAGTATTTAGAATTGAACTTTAATTAACACTGTTAGAGGTTGACTAAATATAACCAACACAATTTATCGGGCTGGCAAAAAAGTAATTTAGGTTTTTTGGTTTTAAATAAATATATTTTTTTAGACAAAGAATGAATTTTAAAAATTCTGTAAAGATGGAAATAAATGGAAATCTGATGATGCAAGGTCATGGCTATATGGTAAATGTGGCATCAGTTTCCAACCAAGGTTCAATAATTTTTGACGTGTGACTAAAGATGTGTGAGGTCAAGCGTTGTCATGTTGGAACATAATGCCTTTATGGTTAGTCAATTCTGGTCGTTTATCTTTGTTTACTTCCTCAAATTTCATTAACAGTTGACGGTAAACATAAGACTTGATCAAAATACATCTTTATAATTCCAAAAAAAAACAAAAAGAAGATCTTTTATTGATGCACTTCAGTTCTTAGTGATTCAACACGCTTGGACCATGACCGTTTCAAAATAGGATCGATTTCGTTATGTTTGAAATGCATAGCACAAATATTCATTCATTGTGCTATCATAAGAGCAATCAAAAATCATTTAAAATGTCTTGGACTTGTTAGGCAGCTCGATATTTGGGTTCCACAAAAATTGAATAATGAAAAATGGGTTGTCTACAACAACATTAATCAAAAAAGTACATGGTCCAATAGCAAAAGATGTTTACTATCAAGAACTGGTGAAATTGGAGGGCGCAATCAAAAATCAGTGACCAAAATTGGTAAATCGTATAGGCACTATGTTCCACCATGACAACGCGCGACCGCACACATATTTAGTCACTCGTCAAAAATTATTGGAGCTTGGCTTTTGTAGAAAAAAAATCAAGTTTTATTTCTGTTAAGTCAATATTTATCAAAAATCGTTTTTTTTCTTTTGAACAACAAATCGATTCATAAAATTATTTTCTAAAAAACTAAGAAAACAAAAGGCCTTATTAACGCAACCTCACCGTCAAAGACGCTTTAAAATATTACTTTTTTTAAAGTTTCACAACAAATAAAAATAAGATGGCTAGGATAAACGACTCAAAAGAAAAGATAAAAAATAAACTGCCATTCTTTCGTAACAATAACAATAAATAAGACTTTCGTTTTGTTGCAAAAATACGAAAGGGATGTCCGCAATATTTTCGCCGATTAAATATTATTAATATTTTTTGCAAAATTAATCCGAGTTCAGCATGCGATCGAATTTACGACATTTAGTCGCCGATTACAGAAGTCGGGTACATTGTAAAACAAATTAGGAACAAGTTCTTCGGTGGCATTTAAGAAAAGGATAATTTGCGCGATGCGTAAAGTCGTCCTTTGCTCGTTTATTTTTTATGCACGCGAGTGCATTTTTGCAGAGAGTAAATTACGAGGGTTTAGTATTTCATTACATTTTTCTTTTATTAAACGCTCGTCCATTACACGAGGTGGCCGTCTTTTTTAAATACGGTTCTTGTTTTTTCCTTTTTTTTATTCTTGTGGGGATTTATTGTGAAACCGTTGTACCGCCGTTGGGGCGTATGTTTGAAGTTATACTTCTTTTGGTCGACGATTGCTCGTCCTAAAAATGCACGATCGAAAGATTTCTGTAAATCCCTTGATTAGTGATAAGAAAAATCGAGGTTCGTTATATCCGAAAGTTTGTTATAAACGGGTTCGTTATAAACGGAAGTTCGCAATAAGCAGGTTTGTTATAAGCGGTCATTATTACTTTATTTTAAATTTAAACGAAACATTTCGATTTCTTCTTCCAATTAAGAGATCTTAGCGACCACAAAATTGAACGGAAACTAATAACTTTTAAAATTAATTTCAAAAAAGCACTACCTAATCAACTTAAAACATAAAAAATGCCCTTCGAGTTCTTCAAACGTTTTCTTAACGAAATCCGCCTCGGGTCCAAACACTAAAAACCACACGAAGCGTTTTATGTTATTTTAACGCAAAATTAGCATAACAAATTGCAGTTCGAAACGTCAAGCAAGTGTTGACAGGTTTGAAATGCAACCTACACCCTTTTTATTTAAATAATCCGAGGACGAAGCTCTAGGGCTCCACTCCCGACAATTAACATAATTTATTTACACACTCGTCACTTGTCAATTTTTCTCGTTATTAAAAAAAAACAATGTACAGTAGGGACCCCATTATCCGGGGCAATGACTGGGAAGGGGGAGCTTCACCCATAAACGAATTTTTTATAAACGAAATGTGGTTTATTAATGTTTTTAATAAATGGTATCAAAAATAAAATGCACCGCTCGAGACGCCGGTTCGTTGTAGCCCCGGATAACGGGGTCCCACTGTATTAATTTACTCCCGACTCTTGAAAAGCGCCCAACTTTTTCTTCGTTTCCACCGCGAGTTATTTCGAGCTCCTTTTTTTTTGGAGATTGCTTCGGTCTGTCGTTTAAAAAGAAATTAAACAGACTTCCCAGTTATTACGAAATCGTTTAAGGAATAAGAAGGAAGGAAAAAAGGGAAGGGAACAGCGTGGAATAAATCTGCAGTGGTGTTTGACAAGAGCTGTCAAACAGATCTAATCTCTTTTGGAATGCCATCAGACTTTCGTTGACATCTTAGGATTACGTCCCTTCGGTGTCGGATGTTAGAAAATTAAGAAATATGAGCTTACTCCTCTTTGTTCGAGTTTTGCGAGTTTAATAACTGGTGGAGGGGGGCGGGAGGCTTGATTTTCGCGAATTTTCAACTTTTTAATAAACTCGTAATCGGCTTCTCTTTGAGGAAACGCACGAGGCATACGTCGGGGCCGCGGTAGGAACGTTTTAAGGCAATAATCGTAACGTTAAATAGTTAAAAAGCAGTAAAGCTTCTTGCGAAGCTTATTCACTAAACAATAAACCTTCGGGAAATGTTAATAACAACTTTCTCGTAATTAGAAACGTAAATCACGGGCCATCGTTTAAGGTTGAATAATTTTGAATAGAAGAGCTCACTAAAATTACGGACAATAAAGCAATTACTAATTAACGACGCTGAATGCATGCTTTAATGTTGTTATTTATGGCTAAGTTTTTTTTTTAAACTTATACACCGAAAAATAAACGGTACGCGCGTTACAAGTTATACTTCTTTGGCGTAACCAAATTAAATATGCCCACGTGTAAAAATTAATATAAACAAGGGAGGTCCTAATGCAGTTCGAAATGTAATAATTTCTATTTCACCCAAAGCAAAACATAAAAATTTAAAATCGCAAATTCAGAAAAAAAGGCGCTAATTGGTGTTTATAGACAACCAGAAAAATAATTTAAAAAATCTAACATACCCCATAAGAACAGGGGCGGTCCCGACGCAGTTCGAAATGTAACAATTTCTATTTCGCCCAAATCAAAATAAAATAATTATTTAAAATCGCAAATTCAGAAAAATTATTAGACGTAAAGCGTTAATTGGTATTTATAAACAACCAGAAAAATAGTCAAAAAAATGTAACAACCCTCATAAGAACAGGGGAGGTCTTAATGCAGATGGAAATGTAATAATTTCTATTTCACCCAAAGCAAAAAACACAATTATTTAAAATCGCAAATTCAGAAAAAATATTAAACGTAAGTGGTTAATTGAAGTTTATAAACAACCAAAAAAATAGTAAAAAAAATCTGACAAACCCCATAAGAACGGGGGAGGTCCTAATGCAGTTGGAAATGTAATAATTTCTATTTCACACAAAGCAAAATAACAGAATTATTTAAAATGGCAAATTCAAAAAATTGTTACACGTAAGGCGTTAATTGGCGTTTATAAACAAACAAAAAAATAGTTAAAAATCTAACAACCCCCATAAGAATAAGGGAGGTCATAATGCAGTGGGAAATGTAATAATTTCTATTTTACCCAAGCAAAAACACACAATTATTTAAAATCGCAAATTCAAAAAATTGTTACACGTAAGGCGTTAATTGGTGTTTATAAACAACCAGAAAAATAATTAAAAAAATCTAACAAACCCCATAAGAACAGGGGAGGTCCTATTGCAGTTGGAAATGTAATAATTTTTATTTCACACAAAGCAAAATAACAGAATTATTTAAAATCGCAAATTCAGAAAAATTATTACACGTAAGGCGTTAATTGGAGTTTATAAACAACCAGAAAAATAGTCAAAAAATTTAACAACCCCCATAAGAACAGGGAAGATCTTAATGCAGTTTTATTTCACGCAGAGCAAAAAACACAATTATGTATTTATACCTAAAATACAAAATCATTGATTTCGTGCTTTTAAACAGTTATTTTAAAAAAATAAACGCTACAACTTTTTCCGAATAGTAAATCTGAATAAAGTGTTTGATTTGAAACAGAGATGAATATAAATAAATTCAATAAATACGGCGTCCTATTTTTTCATCTTACAAACATTTAACGCGTAACATTGAAAAAAAAAATGATCTTTAAAAATAAATACAAAATTGCTCGTTTTAAAAAGAACAGTGCGTTTACTTATGTTATACTTATGTTACACTGTAAAAAATCGGGAGTTAATCCGGAGTGAATTTTCACTCCCATCACTCGGAGTTTCGGAGTGAAAACAAAAATCACTCCCCGCTCGGAGTTAACTTGGATTTTTTTTTAGCGGATTAATTGCGGAGAGATTTCTCATCAATTTCGGAGTGAATATAGATGTTCGGAGTGAATATCGATTTAACTTACAGAAATTATTATAATTTATTAAACACAATAGATTAAATTTAACATATAACCTAAATCTTCTTCTAAGTCTTTACAATATAATTATAAAATTATTGGAATGACTGTAGTTAAGGTTAACGAAAGTAATAAATAAATAATATGTAAATAAGTTAATAAATTATATATTCAGAACAATATAATAATGTAACAATTTAATCAAAAAATTACCTGATAGATGGCGTCCAAAAATAATTTAAAAAAATGAAAGCACCATTAGTACTTCCGAACGCCATTTTCTGTTTTATTATTTATATTATTATAGATCTAAATAATAATGATATTATTATTAAGAATAATAATAATATTAATAAAAATAACAACAATTTTTGTAATAATCAAATGTATTATGCACGGTCCTTATATCTAAAATTTATTCAGAGTGAATTTTTTGAATTGTTCATATAAAATAATGTTTGGAGTGAATTTCACTTCGAGCGGGATTAAACTAATTAAAAGTCATCCACTCCGCAAATTTTTTACTGTGTATGTTATACTTCTTTGGTGTAACTAAATTAAATATAATCAAGTGAAAAAATTAGTATAAATAAATTTAATAAATACGAAGGATGTTCACATTCGAACGAAAAGTGGCACATTTCCGATCGAAGGAAGCAAATAAAGCGCGACGCGAAGCGGCGCGCTTCATTTTCCCGAGATCGGAATGTGTCACTTTGAGCTCGAATGCGCGCACTCAGTATTAAGTACGATTCACATTAATTTAGAGCAATAAATTAGACGAAAAGTTAGTTAATTAGAATAATCGTTCCCTCTCTTACGCACTTACGAGATTGTCGTATCTTTTCGCTCCCTTCCACTCATTGATATGGTAAACACGTTTTTAGAAAATAGAATCAATATTTACTAAATTTAATTTAATTTTTTGATTTGAAAGAGCGAAAGAAAAAGTAGACATATCTGATAAATACAAAGATGTGCGCGTTCGAGCGAAAAGTGGCACATTTCCGAGCGAGGGAGGCAAATGAAGCGCGACGCGGAGCGGCGCGCTTCATTTTCCCGAGATCGGAATGTGCCACTTTGAGCTCGAATGTGCACACTCGGTTTTTAGCATGGTTTACACCAAAAAATTAAATCAATAAAATTTTAATCGTTCCCTCTCACTTAGATTGCCAATATTATCGTATCTTCTCCCTCCCTTCCACTCATTGCTATGGTAAATACGTTTTTTTATAACCTCGTTTTTTACTAAATTAAATTAAAAAAATTTATTTGGAGAGGCGTAGATTAAATTAGACAAATGTATTAAATACGAAGATGTGCGCATTCGAGCGAAAAGTGGCACATTTCCGAGCGAGGGAGGCAAATGAAGCGCGACGCGGAGCGGCGCGCTTCATTTTCCCGAGATCGGAATGTGCCACTTTGAGCTCGAATGTGCACACTCGGTTTTTAGCATGGTTTACACCAAAAAATTAAATCAATAAAATTTTAATCGTTCCCTCTCACTTACATTGCCAATATTATCGTATCTTCTCCCTCCCTTCCACTCATTGCTATGGTAAATACGTTTTTTTATAACCTCGTTTTTTACTAAATTAAATTAAAAAAATTTATTTGGAGAGGCGTAGATTAAATTAGACAAATGTATTAAATACGAAGATGTGCGCATTCGAGCGAAAAGTGGCACATTTCCGAGCGAGGGAGGCAAATGAAGCGCGACGCGGAGCGGCGCGCTTCATTTTCCCGAGATCGGAATGTGCCACTTTAAGCTCGAATGTGCACACTCGGTTTTTAGCATGGTTTACACCAAAAAATTAAATCAATACAATTTTAATCGTTCCCTCTCACTTACATTGCCAATATTATCGTATCTTCTCGCTCCCTTCCACTCATTGCTATGGTAAATACGTTTTTTTTATAACATCGTTTTTTACTGAATTAAATTAAAAAAATTATTTGGAGAGGCGTAGATTAAATTAGACAAATGTAGTAAACACGAAGATGTGCGCATTCGAGCGAAAAGTGGCACATTTCCGAGCGAGGGAGGCAAATGAAGCGCGACGCGGAGCGGCGCGCTTCATTTTCCCGAGATCGGAATGTGCCACTTTGAGCTCGAATGTGCACACTCGGTTTTAAGCACGATTCGCAATTTTTAATTTACTTTTCAGACGACCGTGCGCGCGCAACTTCCGTTGCCTGTTAATATTTTACTATCGACGCGCCGAAAGAAGTGCAACTTCAAAAAAACGAAATCACCAGAAATAATTAAAATTTACTCTAAAAGCTCGCGCCGCCGAAAATTAGCAAAAAAGCTTATGCAAACAACTTCCGAGCGTTTCCTTCGCCTTTTTTTCTTCCTAAAAGACGCAGAAAAACATTAAAGGCAAGTGAACTCCTCCGTAAATCGGTGGTAAATCGTTGAAATATTAGCAAAGCTTTCATCTGCAGACAGCCATTGAAACTTGAAACTGCGGGACAGAAAAGACCATTTAAAAAGGAACGCGATACCTCGACCAAAGATGAAAGTGATTGATTTTTCCACGATTTTCCCGTTGGGGTCTCGATACGCAAAAAAAACACGAACGGCGCGACGATCAATTCCAAAATCAAAAAAAAAAAAAAATACCTACAAGCTAATTAAAGCAATGAGTTACGAAATTCGTTTCCTACTTAACGAAAAGTCTCGACATCGAGGACCTCTCTTCTTCCACGCATTTGCATTAAGATTTGGGCGTGGAGGTTGACATAAATCTCTTAAATAATAAAAATATGCAAACGAAATTAATCGCCGATAATTACCGGAAAAATTGTGCGCTGGCGTGGGATCGTGAAAAAGTCGGCCGTCGAGAGAACCGAAAAAGAAAAAAGAAAGATGGCGCGCCACGTTCGAAAGCCTTTAGGCACTAAATTCAACCCTCAGCAATCTCTAATTACCCTCGAGAGCACGAATTTGTAGAAATGTTACGTGATATGTCTCCATATTCCAAATTCCCTTCGCGTAATATCTAAATTTCCATCCCTTCCGAAGGCCGCCAACAAAGGGTGACTTTACACCTAAAATTCCGGCGCGCGCTTTCGCAACTCGAAAAAGTTCCAAAATTTACGAAGGCAAAATAGGAGGAAAAAAACAACAACGAGAAAATTTGCGAAACTAATTATCGTCCTGTCATAAGCAGCGACTGTGACAAAATTGCAATGACGATGGGGGAGGTCAATCCCGGCGAAAGATTGGAATACAAGAGAAATCCCTCGGGAGAAACAAACTATGAAATCGAGTTTTAAATTAACCGCGGCGCGTACGCACATATGCAACTAAAAATAACTGAAATATTAACATTGCGGTGCGTTTAAATTCGCTTTGCAACGCTTTTCGGCGACTGCCACCGTTTAAGCGCGTTTTTTGCTTTAAATTTTATTTGAAGCACAATTTAGTTGGCTTGTTTTACGACAGTCTTAAATTGTTTACGAGTCTTTAATAACGGGGCACGTTTTTTTTTTGGGGGTTAAATCTACGAAAAAGTGAGATGTGTTTTCTCGATTCCTCTTTAAAGTGGCGATGAAGCGTCGAAGCAGTGCTTCCCAAACAGTGACCTGAGAATTAAAAAAAATTTTTGTCGAGTTAGCGGACGAATGATTGTTCCGTTTCTAAAATTTCTTTGGTCCCGAGAGAATTGTGAATTTTTTTTTTTGGTTTTGTTTTTATTGCAAGCTTCAATTAACGAAAAAAACTACGACCCATAAATAAAACGCAAGATTTGCTCGTTTCAAGTATAAGATATTTTTTGCAAATTTTTGCTTGTTTCATAGCGAAAAATAAATAACTCCTAAAAATCAAACAAAGAATGACATCGTTTTGCGCGACGGCAACGAAATTAGTTAATTCACAAAAATTACCCAAATTTTATAAGTGATCGGTGGTACTCAAGATTTCGATATAGAAAAAAATTTAAAAACACAGCTATAAAAAAGACTACGATTTTTTTTCATATTGAACTTGATGTAAATACGCTCATGCATATGAGATTTTTGAAAAACAATAAATCTGCTATTCTAATGCTTTATAATTGTTTATAATAATTTATTATAGACTAAAAAATTAATAGAAAAATTCCAACACAGCCATATAAAAAGTAATAATTTTTTTTCATATTGAACTTGTTGGAAACCAACTGTGAAATATGAGATTTTTGAAAAACGTTAAACCTTCTATTCTAATGCTTTATAATTGTTTATAACAAACTATTATAGACCAAAAAAATAATAGAAAAATTCCAACACAGCCATACAAAGAGTAACAAATTTTTTTCGTACTGCACTTGGAATCTAACTCTAAAATATGTGATTTTTGATAAACGTTAAAACTGCTATTCTAATGCTTTATAATTGTTTATAATAAATTATTATACACTAAAAAAATAATAGAAAAATTCTAACACAGCTATAAAAAAGACTACGATTTTTTTTCATATTGAACTTGATGTAAATTAACTCATGCATATGAGATTTTTGAAAAACGATAAATCTGCTATTCTAATGCCTTATAATTGTTTACAATAATTTATTATAGACTAAAAAATTAATAGAAAAGTTCCAACACAGCGATATAAAAAGTAATAATTTTTTTTCATATTGAACTTGTTGGAAACAAACTGTGAAATATGAGATTTTTGAAAAACGTTAAATCTTCTATTTTAATGCTTTATAATTGTTTATAACAAACTATTATAGACCAAAAAAATAATAAAAAAATTCCAACACGGCCATACAAAGAGTAAAAAAATTTTTTCTTACTGAACTTGGAAACCACATCTGAAATATGTCATTTTGAAAAACGTTAAAACTGCTATTCTAATGCTTTATAATTGTTTATAATAAATTATTATACACTAAAAAAATAATAGAAAAATTCTAACACAGCTATAAAAAAGACTACGATTTTTTTTCATATTGAACTTGATGTAAATAAACTCATGCATATGAGATTTTTGAAAAACGATAAATCTGCTATTCTAATGCCTTATAATTGTTTATAATAAATTATTATACACTAAAAAAATAATAGAAAAATTCTAACACAGCTATAAAAAAGACTACGATTTTTTTTCATATTGAACTTGATGTAAATAAACTCATGCATATGAGATTTTTGAAAACGATAAATCTGCTATTCTAATGTTTATAATTGTTTATAAAAAATTTTTTAATAGACCAAAAAATAACAAAAAAATTCCAACTCAGCCATCCAAAGAGAAAAAAAATTTTTTCATACTGAACTTGTTGGAAACCATCTGTGAAACATGAGATTTTTGAAAAACTTTAAAAATCTGCTATTCTAATGTTTATAATTGTTTATAACAAACTATTATAGCCCAAAAAAATAATAAAAAATTCCAAAGGCCATAAAAGAGTAAAAAATTTTTCTTACTGAACTTGAAACCACTCTGAAATATTTCATTTTGAAAACGTTAAACTGCTATTCTAATGTTTATAATTGTTTATAATAAATTATTATACACTAAAAATAATAGAAAAATTCTAACACAGCTATAAAAAGACTACGATTTTTTCATATTGAACTTGATGTAAATAAACTCATGCATATGAGTTTTTTGAAAAACGATAAATCTGCTATTCTAATGCCTTATAATTGTTTATAATAAATTATTATACACTAAAAAATAATAGAAAAATTCTAACACAGCTATAAAAAGACTACGATTTTTTCATATTGAACTTGATGTAAATAAACTCATGCATATGAGATTTTTGAAAACGATAAATCTGCTATTCTAATGCTTTATAATTGTTTATAATAATTTATTATAGACTAAAAATAATAGAAAATTCCAACACAGCATAAAAAGTAATAATTTTTTTCATATTGAACTTGTTGAAAAAACGTGAAATATGAGATTTTTGAAAAACGTTAAATCTGCTATTCTAATGCTTTATAATTGTTTATAACAAACTATTATAGACCAAAAAATAATAGAAAAATTCCAACACAGCCATACAAAAGTAAAAATTTTTTCATACTGAACTTGTGAAACCAATCTGAAATATGATTTTTGAAAAACGTTAAACTGCTATTCTAATGCTTTATAATTGTTTATAATAAATTATTATAGACTAAAAAATAATAGAAAAATTCCAACACAGCCATAAAAGACTACGATTTTTTCATATTGAACTTGATGTAAATAACTCATGCATATGAGATTTTTGAAAACGATAAATCTGCTATTCTAATGCTTTATAATTGTTTATAATAAATTATTATACACTAAAAAATAATAGAAAAATTCTAACACAGCTATAAAAAGACTACGATTTTTTTCATATTGAACTTGATGTAAATAACTCATGCATATGAGATTTTTGAAAACGATAAATCTGCTATTCTAATGCTTTATAATTGTTTACAATAATTTATTATAGACTAAAAATAATAGAAAATTCCAACACAGCATATAAAGAGTAATAATTTTTTTCATATTGAACTTGTTGAAACAAACTGTGAAATATGAGATTTTTGAAAACGTTAAATCTTCTATTCTAATGCTTTATAATTGTTTATAACAAACTATTATAGACCAAAAAATAATAAAAAATTCCAACACGGCCATACAAAGAGTAAAAAATTTTTCTTACTGAACTTGGAAACCACATCTGAAATATGTCATTTTGAAAACGTTAAACTGCTATTCTAATGCTTTATAATTGTTTATAATAAATTATTATACACTAAAAAAATAATAGAAAAATTCTAACACAGCTATAAAAAAGACTACGATTTTTTTTCATATTGAACTTGATGTAAATAAACTCATGCATATGAGATTTTTGAAAAACGATAAATCTGCTATTCTAATGCCTTATAATTGTTTATAATAAATTATTATACACTAAAAAAATAATAGAAAAATTCTAACACAGCTATAAAAAAGACTACGATTTTTTTTCATATTGAACTTGATGTAAATAAACTCATGCATATGAGATTTTTGAAAAACGATAAATCTGCTATTCTAATGCTTTATAATTGTTTATAATAATTTATAATAGACCAAAAAAATAACTAAAAAATTCCAACTCAGCCATCCAAAGAGTAATAATTTTTTTTCATACTGAACTTGTTGGAAACCATCTGTGAAACATGAGATTTTTGAAAAACGTTAAATCTGCTATTCTAATGCCTTATAATTGTTTATAATAAGTTATTATAGACAAAAAAAATAATAGAAACATTCCAATAGAGCCATAAAAAGAGTAAATTTTTTTTTCGTACTGAACTTAGAAACCAACTCTAAAATACTCAACAAAATTCCTCTTATAACGCAACCACTGTAAATTTTTTGAACACGTAACTACCTGCTTGGCAAATCTAAAAATCAATACTTTGAAAGCTTCGTGAAAAATCAATACACAAACTCCGCCTCTTTACTTAACGTTTTATGGACGCAAATTTGCCCTAACTTTTAGGCAGCTTTAATACAACGTGCTTTGAATGTAACATATGTGCCGCAAAGAAAAATTAGGAAATTTAAATTATATCAGTCTTTAAAACATTTTTTTAAATGACTTTAATATTACTTAAAAAATTGAAATTGCAAATATTTGATTAATTGTATTTTTTATTTCAACTCTTATAAATACATGAACAATCTCAGATATGAACATTTAATAATGCTTTTCCAATAGCGTTAAAAACAGTAATGACTACATAACTTAAAGTAGTAGTACCCTTAGTCCTTTAAGTTCAAAGTCCTCAATAAAAATAAATAATACTCAAATAAAGAAGATGAGGTTAATTAATTAATATTTTGTTGATATTATCAAGCTATCATATAGAATCTAAAAACATTTTTATTTTTGTAAAAGAAATAGCGTGTAAATCGAGGGATGGGTGTAGATATTACTTAAAAGCCAAGTTTGCAATTTGATCTCGGGAAAAAAAGCCCTTTTAGCTCAAATTGGTCTTTTTTTCTTAAATGCAAAAATTAATGTAAACAAATACAAGGGTGTGCGCATTCTTTATAGAACAAAATTAAAAAAATTAAAAAATCAAAGTTTTATTATAATTATTCTATATTAGAAATTAAAAAAAAAACGGGTATTAAAATAATCTTAGATTCTCAACAACACGATCGATCGGTAAGACCCTTAATAAAATATCATTCGGGGACATTTTGACCCCTTGATTTGTATTTATAAAAAATAGTTATAAATAGTTATAATTTATGCCTTATAAAATTGAAAAATAATAAGCCAAGAAAGAAGGTACGCGAAAAATTTGAACGAAATGTGTCACATTTTTCCAAAATTCGGCAATGTGGCACTTTCGGTTCAATTTGCACACTTAGCTTTTCACGACACTTCATATTTTTCCGGTATACAAATTAAAAAATAAATAATTAAGACATCAAAAACATTTTAATTGAACGCAAGTCTTGTTTGCACTCCAAATTCGACCTTTCGTAAATCAAGTTCGCCGTTTTGCAAATTAAATCGACTTATTTACTAAACAAATTCATCGTTTTGCAAAAAAGTGCAATTGATTTGCAAACGAACGAATATGAAGTGCAGAACTTCTAATTCCAAAAAAAAAAAACGTAAAAGTAAAGTAAACTCAAATTAACCACTTTTGAGAGCCTCTGTTCTGTTATTTTCAAAAATAAAATTAACAATCAATATTATTTGATTTTTTTGCATAAAACACTACTCGCAATTATCCCCGTTCGCTTGCAAAATGATAAAAAAATCATTTTGGACAAGTGCAATTGCATCATTAAAATGCAAAGTAATAAAATAAGGTGAAATTAAAAGAACGCAATTTTTCGACGACAAGATTATCATTAAACACTAAATACAAAAACAAAATATTGGTGCGTGCACTTTTGTCCGCGCGTTAGAAGTTATACTTCTTTGGGGGTAACTAAATTTAAAATAATTGCGTGTAAAACTTTATATAAACACGAGGATGTGCGCATTCGAGCGAAAAGTGGCACATTTCCGAGCGAGGGAAGCAAATGAAGCGCGACGCGGAGCGGCGCGCTTCATTTTCCCGAGATCGGAATGTGCCACTTTGAGCCCGAATGTGCACACTCGGTTTTTAGCATGCTTCACAATGATTTACACCAAAAAATTAAATCAATAAAGTTTTAATCGTTCCCTCTCACTTACATTGCCAATATTATCGTATCTTCTTGCTCCCTTCCACTCATTGCTATGGTAAATACGTTTTTTGAATATAACATCGATTTTTACTTAATTAAATTACAAATGTTGATTTGAAGAAGCGTAGATTAAATTAGACAAATGTAGTAAATACGAAGATGTGCGCATTCGAGCGAAAAGTGGCACATTTCCGAACGAGGGAGGCAAATGAAGCGCGACGCGGGCGGCGCGCTTCATTTTCCGAGATCGGAATGTGCCACTGAGCTCGAATGTCACACTCGGTTTTTAGCATGATTCACAATAATTTAGACCAAAAAATTAAATCAATAAAATTTTAATCGTTCCCTCTCACTTACATTGCCAATATTATCGTATCTTCGCGCTCCCTTCCACTCATTGCTATGGTAAATACGTTTTTTGAATAGAACATCGATTTTTACTTAATTAAATTAAAAATTTTGATTTGAAGAAGCGTAGATTAAATTAGACAAATGTAGTAAATACGAAGATGTGCGCATTCGAGCGAAAAGTGGCACATTTCCGAGCGAGGGAAGCAAATGAAGCGCGACGCGGAGCGGCGCGCTTCATTTTCCCGAGATCGAAATGTGCCACTTTGAGCTCGAATGTGCACACTCGGTTTTTAGCATGATTCACAATAATTTAGACCAAAAAATTAAATCAATAAAATTTTAATCGTTCCCTCTCACTTACATTGCCAATATTATCGTATCTTCGCGCTCCCTTCCACTCATTGCTATGGTAAATACGTTTTTTGAATAGAACATCGATTTTTACTTAATTAAATTAAAAATTTTGATTTGAAGAAGCGTAGATTAAATAACACAAATGTAGTAAATACGAAGATGTGCGCATTCGAGCGAAAAGTGGCACATTTCCGAGCGAGGGAGGCAAATGGAGCGCGACGCGGAGCGGCGCGCTTCATTTTCCCGAGATCAAAATGTGCCACTTTGAGCTCGAATGTGCACACCCCGTTTTAAGCACGATTCACAATAATGAATTTACTTTTTGCACGGCTAACTTTAATTATCAAATTTTCGTTAGCTGTGCGCGCGCAACTTCCGTTGCCCGCTACTATTTTACTTTCCTAGCACCAAAAGAAGCATAACTTCGAAACAAAATTAAGACGCACAAATCGAAGATCGGAAAAGTTTCGGAAGCGCTGGAACAATATATAAATTTCAATCTTTTCTGCCGAAGCGCGCTGACATCTTTCATCCCATGTCAATGTATGCTAACAACTGGCAATATCCTTAGAAGGATAAGATTAACAAGCCTGCATATTGATAAAAGGACTTTTAAGAGTAAACGTTTAAATATTTACAATGTTATTTTCTTGATTGCTTATGCAAATTTGCTTGTGGAAAAGTCGCACGTCTCAAACGAAAAATATCTCGTTCCGTCCGACTCTTTGCCCACTTTTTTTAAGCTTAAATCGGCGACACGTGTTCTCCGAATTAAATTTGATTTAATTAAAAGGCGCGACGACACAAACTGTCGCGTATTTTAGCTTGTTTGCGCGCTTAATTTTCCACGCAAAAAAATTTATAATAATTCAAAGGTTAAAGATGTGCGAGAAAATTTCATGTGGAATTTCATGAAAAAAAAAGGCCGACAAAAAACGACCGAATCCAGAAGTCACACTGCGCGTTAAAAAACTCGTTAATTTTGTAGATTTTTTTTATAAGGTTAAAAAATTTTTTTGAGTGGGAGTTAATGGGATTATTTTCTTTTTTTGGAAAGGTGTGCCGCTTCCGTGCATTTCTTAAGGTTACCATTTCGAAAGAAGAATGGGAAGAAATTAGTTATGGAAGTCATTACAATATTAATTAACAGACTACTAATTAAGTCTTTATTAGTTCGCGCCTTCCATTTTAATCTCTAAATTCAACAAGAAATTAATTAACAGCAAAAGCGTTAAACTAACTTCAGCTGCTGCTGTTGCCTAATTTGAATCTCGCCTTTTTTTTTTTAAACGCTTATTTTAATTCCGCTGAAAGGATTAATTGGAATCGATTTTTGATTTTTTTGCGGGGGACCGAAGCGCGAATTTTCGAAAGGCGAAATGGGCGAAGGGGAAGAAGGAACGACCTCCGAACAGACGCGAGCCGAATTTCGATGGTTCGTCGCATTCATTGAAAATTTCGAGGGACTTAATTAGGTTGTAAAATTCGTTTCACGTCCTTTCAGAAATGCAAAAGTGATTTTAACTCCGGATTTTGTGTACTTTGCAATTAAATACCGCGAACTAAAGGGAGAAATTCGCGATTAATATGCGGGAACGGGCGCGCCATAATAATGCTCTTTTTTTTCGCCGTCTCTCTCCTTTTCTGGCCGCCAAAAATTGAACCCGATATCGCTTTTTGTTTGCCTTTAGAGTTTCTTGGAAGCTCGTCGTCGTTATTTATTTAAACGAGTTTTGCAAAAAAATGTATTTTCTCAGTATTGGAGTTGTTTTAAAGCCAAATCTCTTAATCCTCTTCTTTTAATTTATTTACTTATCTGACCTTTGTGTTTTTTTTAAATTTCAGTTCGAAATAATTTTTTTCTGTAGTTAAACAGAAATCATCCGAATATTTATATTTGAATGACTAACATACTGTATTCAGGTTAAGAATGGTGTGACGTCACTGTTAGTAATTTAGGTTAGCTTTTATCACCGAACGGAAAGTAGGAAAATTAAATGTATTTATTGGCAACCCTTTCTTACGTTGTCATAGAAATAACAATAGACAAGTAATTGACGTTTATTGACAAATAACCTAATAAATATGTTTGGTTATACATCAATAAATAAAAACTAGTAAAATTTAATGGCTAAATTGGCAACCCTTTATTGTGTTATTAATAAAATGATTTTGCTTTAAAAAATTTCAAAAATTATACATGGTGTTTACGATTAAGTGTCAGAGCCGAAAAGGGGCGACGGGGCCGATTTTTTAGAAGAGTTTTTATTATTTGATATTACATCTAAATTGAATCCATCTTTTGAGAACCGCAGGTTTTTTTGGTTTCAATTGTCTAATTAAAAAACATCGCCTCAAAAAAGATGTTCTACCGATTATTAAACAAAATCATTTCCTGCGTATTAAATTTAGCATTTCCTGTGTGTTAAATTTAGCATTTTCTGCTTATGAAAACTTGAATGAAACAATCGTCCCGAAATAAACATTGTTAACGTGTTAAAATCCTAAATAAAATGTCAGATTTTGTCGCATCTTCGGCAACACCATGTACTAACTACGAAAACGTTATAAAAACAAATTTACCCATATTTCGCGAAACGACACGCAAAGAAAACGTAAGAAAATCCTTCGCCAAATACATTTAGGGAAAATTATTTCCCAAACAGAAGTTTTAACACTTTGATGCGAGAATAACGAAGTATCTCCGCCATTTAAAATTTATTTATTAATTTCGAGTTAAAGGGAAAGGCATAAAGGAAACTAAAACTCAAAGGGTTTTCGTAGCAAAACGCTCGGAGCCGGTAGCTGCTTAAAAACCCTTAACTCTTTCAAGAACCGCGCCACCCCCTTTTAATTAAACTCCGCCAATCCGTGCGCGATTTATTTCAAAATTTTATTTCAAATTTACGGCGTTTTGCTGTTCGAAAAAAAAACCCGGCAAATTTTACAACATTAATCAAAATCGGTTTAGTTTTTTTTTTTTGTCAAAGAAAACAATTCTTTCGGCTGTGCGGGTACGCCTTTTAGATGCGAAACGGGCTCCTTCTTCGCGTTCGTCGCCCTTTATCATTTTTCTCCTTCGGAATTTTGCGTAAACCTGAAATAAATATAAAAAGCCCGCGGCGAACCTTACTAAATATTTTATAAATGGAATTTTAATGTCGCTTTATAAGAAAGAGCTCACAACCGGGCGGCAGTTCGTTTTATAAGCTTTTCTGCCTCCGGCAAAAGTTCATTACTGCATTTTATTGCTTCGACGATAAAAAAAATACACCTTCCACCCGCTAAGTGACCCAAAACATTATCTTTCTACGTTTAACAAAGGTTTTGATTTGTTTAACAGTTTTTCGTGCGTTTCGCGAGGCGCTCCGAAAGAATTGCTAGGGCTTCGGGCCGGTTGTTAGGAGGGATGTAAATTTGTCGCTTTGAAGGCTCGCTTTGAGATTTGGGGTTGGCAGTTTCGAAGTCGTACTGCTTTTCGCGCGTCGAGGGTAAAATTTTAGCAGGCAACGGAAGTTGCCGAAAAATGTATTTACCATAGCAATGAGTGGAAGGGAGCGCGAAGATACGAAAATCTTGTCAGTGCAAGTGAGAGGGAACGATTCAAATTATTCATTTAATTTTTTCAAAATTTTTCATTTAATTCAGTAGAAAACGAAGTTATATTCAAAAAACGTATTTACCATAGCAACGAGTGGAAGGGAGCGAGAAGATACGAAAATATTGGCAATGTAAGTGAGAGGAACGATTAAAATTTTATTGATTTAATCTTTTGCTGTAAATCATTGTGAATCATGCTAAAAACAGAGTGTGCACATTCGAGCTCAAAGTGGCACATTCCGATCTCGGGAAAATGAAGCGCGCCGCTCCGCGTCGCGCTTCATTTGCCTCCCTCGCTCGGAAATGTGCCACTTTTCGCTCGAATGCGCACATCTTCGTATTTACTACATTTGTCTAATTTAATCTACGGTTCTTCAAATCAAAATTTTAATTTAATCAGTAAAAAAACGAAGTTATATTCAAAAAACGTATTTACCATAGCGACGAGTGGAAGGGAGCGAGAAGATACGATAATATTGGCAATGTAAGTGAGAGGAACGATTAAAATTTTATTGATTTAATTTTTTGGTGTAAATCATTGTGAATCATGCTAAAAACCGAGTGTGCACATTCGAGCTCAAAGTGGCACATTCCGATCTCGGGAAAATGAAGCGCGCCGCTCCGCGTCGCGCTTCATTTGCCTCCCTCGCTCGGAAATGTGCCACTTTTCGCTCGAATGCGCACATCTTCGTATTTACTACATTTGTCTAAGTTAATCTACGCTTCTTCAAATCAAAATTTTTAATTTAATTCAGTAAAAATCGATATTATATTCAAAAAAACGTATTTACCATAGCAACGAGTGGAAGGAGCGCGAAGATACGACAATCTTGTCAGTGCAAGTGAGAGCGAACGATTTATACGTTTGTTTAATTTTTCGCTCAATTCATTGGCCTAAATTATTGTGAAAAATCGTGTGTGCACATTCCGATCGCATGTAAATGTGCCACTTCTAGCGCAGATGTGCGCATTCATTAATTTTTTTTTTGCATTTAAAAATAAAAAGTAATGTACCCAAATAAAACAACGTAAGCGTACATTTGAGCAAAAAGTACACATTTTTCTGAAATCAAATTGCACACTTGGCTTTTAACCATGATCTCCATTAAACATGAAAACTGTCCAGTGAATGAACGCTTATTGTTAGTATCATGGTCATCTAATAGTTAATTTTTAAATCTTAGAAAACTGTATGCTAGAAATGTTTTACAAATTGTGTTATAAAAGATATACATCGTACAATATATCCTAGCAATTTTGTTGCAAAATAATAGCTTATTAAAAGCTAGGTTAGAATATGGTCAAAAATGAGCTAACAAGTCAGTATGTGAACAGAAAATGACCTGTGAATGAACAGTAACACCCCAGTAAATGAACAGTGCTTTGCAATAGAGAATATGAGGTATTTCTCTAAGATAGGTTTTTTTTTTGATAATTGGGGAACCACTGGTCTAGCTATACACAAACACGTGCTTATATTTAATTTAGCTATACAAAAGAAGTACAGTCAAACCTCGATATTGTGAACAGGTTTTGTTCGTACTAACGATGAGTTCATACTAATAAGGTACAATACTACCGAGGTTTGACAGTGTTGTTTTTTTAATTTTGAAAATCAAAATTCTTCAATTGCTTTTATTCCAAAATTATTATGGGCAGCGTGCATGCATCTTAAAATCTCATTTAATGAAAAAAAAATTGAGGATACCAAATATCAAAAATCATTCAAAGTATTGTAGAATTAAGTTATGTATTCTGTCATGAATTTTTAAAGATTTTATATTGTTTTAAAAAATGTATTTGTTGCTATTGTGATTTTTTCCCAATTTCTTTTTGACAACTTAATATTCATGAGATCTTATTTGATGCCAAAAAGCTAAGAATTCTAAACACCAAAAGTTTTTCAACATATTACAAAAAGCAATCGAGTTATTAATTTTTGAATACAGTCACACCTCGATATTATGAACATATTTGTTCGGAAGGCTTTGTTCATACTAACGAGGCTTGACTGTATAACTTCTACCGCTCGTACAAAAGTATGCGTCCCGTTGTTTTTTGTTTTTTTTTTTAGTTTGGGAAATGGTTGAGAGGTCCGATCAGGATCGTTTTCGATCTTCGACGTTACAATTGAGCATTAAAACGTCAACACCGATAATCAAATAGTTGTTTAATCGAACTTTCTAATTAATCGAATGATTTACGGGCTTACGGAAAATCGCTTACGACGTGTAAATGATTTATATTGCAATTTGCATTAATCGACGATGTTTAAAGCTGCAGAAATGCATATTATGCAAACAAATTACGGAGACACACGTTTTCGACCTTTTGCAAAAAAATAGTAAAATCATACACGTCTAACGTTGTTAGGCTTTTTTTTTGTGCAAAAAAATATGACCACAGCGGTGATGTTAATTGCTGCATAAATAATTACGAAGTCACCATGAGTCTGCACATAAATATATTTTTTTATTTTAGATCTGAACAAGTATCCCTTTTTGGAATGCGCATTCTTGTGACTAAAATGTTAGGAGTTCAAAAGTATACATTGGGTTCAAAAATAATTGTAAATTAATTTTACACAAAATAGGATTAGTAATAAAAATAATCCAGTACGCTATTTAATATTAGTTGTGTTATTATATAAATATTTTAATAGAAGACTATCGAAAATGCAGTTTCCAAAAAAAATTAATTAAAAGCAAAAAATGATTAATTAAAAACGATTGAGTTCTACTTAAAATAAAATATTCAAAATTTGCAAATATTACGACTTCTTTGATACGCGGCATAAAAAATAGAAATCACTTCGAAAAAATTATTCAACGCTGCCAAACTCCCTGTCTTCCCCGATTCCTCAAGAGCGCGCTCCTGATTGGTTCATTTTTGAAATTAAGAACTATCATGTGAAAAAATGCCAAAGGATTTTTCGTTTTATAATTTCATCCCCTATCTCCACCTTGCCGCTTGTCAATTACTTTTGGAACACCCTGTATGTTAAGTCGTATTTTTTCGATTTTTCGCTCAACGCTAATGTTCGCAGCGGAGCGTAAATTCGGCGGCCCGAGCTATGGGTCTCAACATGCCAGTAGTTCACCATTTTTTTGACTTTTTTGGCTTAATGAAACCGATATATTGGTGAATCCTAAAGGTTATACCAAAACCATCGCTATGGAAAATGTGTACCCTACTTTGAGACAGAAGTGGGGGCAAAATAGGGTAAGTTAAATTTTGCCAAAAATGTGTTTTAGAAGCATTAGTTCGTATGGTCCGTATTTTAGAAACTTAACCTTGTAATATATAAAACTATACATATAAAAAAATATTATTACCAAAAAAAAATCAAGTAGGTACCCCATTCTGCCCCACCTCCCTCTACTCGTGCAAGTTTTTAATCGTTTGAAAAATTGAAGCAAAATCACAAAACAATAGAACTTTAAATCTTAATATTCGTCGCTGGTTATGAACCTTATTTTATTTCCACGCTTGCGCCTTTTTCTGTTGGCGTTAACGGTTCAAAGCCGCACACGACCTACAGCCCTTACGCGGTTTCCGAAGCACGACAATGTTTAGAGAGATTTTCGGATCCCTTTACTTTTTCGGACGCGAAAAAGAGCGAACCGATAAAATACAGGGTGTGTTTGCAGGTAAAATCAAATTCTTATAATAATTAACTACAAACAGTATTACCAAAAATAAACGAGATTGATTACAAAAAAAATCGAAGATAAAAAGATTCTACCTTATGGACCACGATCACGACACGGAAAGCCTGGGAGAGCGGCTAGCACGGTCGGGCATCGGAAAGTTCCCAAAATTCGGACACATCCTCACTCACAAAATACTTACGCGGTACTAAATAATGCAATGCAAATTAAAATATAAACACACCTATAACTTTCAATTCGCCAATCAAAATTGGCTAAATTGTTTCGACGACCAATCGCAAAATTCGCGAATATTTTGACAGGTATATCAAGTCCACGTGGACTAGTGACGTCATTTAGAAAGCGAGCCTGGCGTAAACAAAATCTGCCTTTAACTGGATTTTCATGCATGTTTGTGTAAAGGAACGTCGAATTTTGCGTTTTTAACTCCATATACATTTACCATTGGAAATAATTTAAACCCTACAATTAGCAATAACTAATTTGTTTAAGGAATTACATCCCAATTTTTGGCTCACGTTAAAGCCATTTTTTTCCCTGTGTTGCATTAAATGTCCATAGCGATATAAGTACGAACAATTTTGTATAAAAACAGGTTTATTGTTTATAACAAGTAATAATTTAAATAATGCCCACCATATGGCTTAATTTACCCCAGTGGTATGTTATTTTATTTTTAAATAAATCTGTTGCAAATACAAGTAGTCCTCCTACAACACGGCATCCTATAACACGGTTTCGCTATAACACGATTCATAAATTGCCGAAAACCTCTTACAACAAGTCATCCTATAACACGATTTCCTTTTAGCACAATAAAAAAATTGCAACAACCCTTATAAAACACTGTACTACCGCAGTACTGGATAATATGATTTTGTTAACCCTCCGCATACTAGGTGACTAAATGTCACATGCCATACTAGGTGGGGTTTGCCATACCCCGAAAATAAAACTAAAATAAAATCTATAAAGTATACTTTATGGCAGTTAAATGAGAAGAAATATATTTTAATAATCAATAATGAATAGATTTAAGTAAAAAACATATTTTTTTATGCATTAGAATAGACTTTTATTAATAAAAATGCAAAAATTTAACTTTTTCTTCAACTTATAATCTATTGGTCTTTTGTTGCGTACTAAATTCCAATGACACGTGTCAATTACGATACCGAATATTAAGAAAACCTAACAAGAATTTCATTCTTGCCTCCTTATTGCAATACAAATTAATTTCATGCCAATTTCTTAATGATTCGCAATAATTTAGACCAATAAATTACACGAAAAATTAATTGAATAGTTTTAATCGTTCCCTCTCACTTGCATTGACAAGATTATCGTATCTTCTCGCTCCCTTCCACTCATTGCTATGGTAAATACATTTTGTGAATATAAAATCGATATTTACTAAATTAAATTAAAATTTTTCATTTGAAAGAGCGCATGGTAAAATATAGTAATATAATAAACACGAGGATGTGCGCATTCGAGCGAAAAGTGGCACATTTCCGAGCGAGGGAGGCAAATGAAGCGCGACGCGGAGCGGCGCGCTTCATTTTCCCGAGATCGGAATGTGCCACTTTTCGCTCGAATGTGCACACTCGGTTTTTGGCACGATTCATCCTAATTTAGACCAAAAAATTAAATCAATAAAATTTTAATCGTTCCCTCTCACTTACATTGCCAATATTATCGTATCTTCTCACTCCCTTCCACTCATTGCTATGGTAAATACATTTTTTGAATATAAAATCGATATTTACTAAATTAAATTAAAATTTTTCATTTGAAAGAGCGCATGGTAAAATATATTAATATAATAAACACGAGGATGTGCGCATTCGAGCGAAAAGTGGCACATTTCCGAGCGAGGGAGCAAATGAAGCGCGACGCGGAGCGGCGCGCTTCATTTTCCCGAGATCGGAATGTGCCACTTTGAGCTCGAATGTGCACACTCGGTTTTTAACACGATTCATCATAATTTAGACCAAAAAATTAAATGAATAAAATTTTAATCGTTCCCTCACACTTACATTGCCAATATTATCGTATCTTCTCGCTCCCTTCCACTCATTGCTATGGTAAATACATTTTTCGAATATAAAATCGATATTTACTAAATTAAATTAAAATTTTTCATTTGAAAAAGCGCACGGTAAATTATACTAACGTAATAAACACGAGGATGTGCGCATTCGAGCGAAAAGTGGCACATTTCCGAGCGAGGGAGGCAAATGAAGCGCGACGCGGAGCGGCGCGCTTCATTTTCCCGAGATCGGAATGTGCCACTTTGAGCTCGAATGTGCACACTCAGTTTTAAGCTCGATTACCAATGGTGCCGTTTTAACAAAAAAAAATTGTTCACGTTAGTTATACCCCACCTAGTGCACGGAAATTTAAACATTTTTAAAAACTAAATTACATCAAAATAATGACCGGAAGGAAAAATGAACTATAGTGCCTTTACATGAAAATATATAAATAAATTCAAATTTACTCATTTATATTTGTTTTTAATTGTTTTTAAACCAACTGCCTAAGATTTATTGATTCTAAAAAGCAAAAAATTCGTTGGGGGTGCCGACGAACAACTTTGAACAATTACTTTAAAATTTATTATTAATCTTTGTTCATTAGTTTTTAATTTAATTTGCTTCTAAAACATAATTAAATGTTTATTATTAAATTTTCGAAGAAACCTTTACAATTAACCCTTCAATTTATTTGAAAGCTAAAGTTTTTATTGAGTCCAAACCGAAAAAATCAACTACGATGCTCAAGACGAAAAAATAAAAATCTACAAAAAATTGTATAGAGGTATTTGTTGTTCAAAAAACTTTTATTCATTAGTGCTTTCGCACAATTTGGGGTCTTTTAACAATTTAATGACCTGGAAATTTTAATTTAAGATAAAGTAAAATTCAACCCCGAGCTTACCCTTCTGTTTGACCACTTCTAATACCTAAACAGATAAGTAACGCAAAGACCTTTTATAATTATTTAATTATTAAAGGACATGGGGGGATAAGTATGGTGAAGTTGCCCCCGGAGAATATTCAATCGCCACTTTAGAGATGAAATACTAAGATCTTTTAGATCTCTAACTCAACGTGCTTTTGAGAAAATAATTGGAAAAAAAATTGCTCAAAAAAGGGACTATCGACCTTGATACAATTTTTAGTATGTTATAGGGGCGTATAAAGACTATATCAAGACAAATCATAGCCGTATAGAATTTGATTATCCGGCAAAAAAATTCTTTTTAATATATAATTTAAGAAAAATAATGAAATAATTTTTTAGAAGCTTCACGCCCTTTTAAATAATATTATATAATGTATGGTAGTCCATACTAAAAAAATAAACTATTTGTTACTATAAATTTTTTGTATTTTTGGTAATTATTGATCATTATTTTACAATTACAGGAAATGTATTTAAAATATGCGTTAACAAAAATTTAAATTATTTGTTTAAAACATGTGAAAAAAATGGAATCGTGTCTTATTTATTTTTATTAATTCAAAAACAAACAATGAGAGTATTTATATAATTAATTACTCAAAAATCAACGAATCCGTTATAAAATCGTTAAATAATTCACAACTGTCTTTACAAATACTAACAAAGCTAATTACTGCTTGATATAATAAAAAAAAATATAATAAACCGTACTATAATTATACAAAAAATTGTTTTTATTTTTTTTTGTACAGCACATCACTTCAAATCAATTGAAAAAAAAATAGTTAATATTCAAAGATGTATGGGAAGTACAATCAGAAACAAAAGTACTGAAAATTAGTAATTCCTGATTATTTACGTTTTATAACGTATCACGAAGCATCTAAATAGTGTTAATACTAAAAAAAGACATATAATTAAAAAAAAAAGAAATTTTACCAATAATGTAATTTTTTTTATAAATAAAAATCATTGTAACTTTTAAACGGTTTAGTAAAACAATGTCAAAATTTTTTGAAGGGCTTTAGAAAACCTGCTAGATTAATTACAATTTTTTAATTAATAAAATCCTATATGGCATTTATTTTGTCCTAAGATAGTCTCTATATGCCCCTATAGCACACTAAAATTGTATCAAAGTACCGTATAAACATTTTTTTTTCAATTTTCTATATTTTTTAATTTTCTCGAAAACACGTTGAATCAGCGATCTGAAACATTAAAGATCTTTGAATTTCATAATTTTTGCGCGGCCTTCACAAAACGGCCAAAACACCTCCCCAATTTATAAGCCCTTCTGCCGCACAATTACTTTGTCATGGAGCTTTCCGTTAATAAAACGCCCAAACGTTAACAATCCAATTTTGAGTTTGTTAAAGCGCAATTAATTAATTTGCAAATTTCTACTCGAATAGTGTGTCGAAAATCGGTTTTGGGCGGAATTGAAAGTTTAAACGCGTTTTAATGGAACCTGTAAATGACGTACAGTTTGCAAACAAGAGTTTCATATTCCATTACTCGCTCCCCCTTTTCTTAAGTCTATAGAACCTGGGCACCATTGAAAATTCACTTCTTCCATTATGAAGCCCATCGACTACAATTGTTCGACCAGAACAGTTCTTCATTGTTATAATTAAAATTTTATTGCTCGCCTTAAATGGAAACCAGCGTGTGATTTAAATTTTCGGCGTGCACCGAAAAAGAGAGCTTTAATCGACCAATTTTTTTCGTATAAACAAGGAGAGAGACCTTGTAGGTGTAATTAATTTCAGTGAAAAAAAAAGCTGGAGGAATTTAGAGGTTGCACGTCTCGTTGCAGGAGATGCAAATTATGCATTTAATCTTTTCCAAACCGACAGACACGTCGTATTTGCATTAAAACGTTAGAAGTTGTTAAATTGAAAAAGTACCCTTTCACCCTTCGCTTTTAAAGCACACAAAACAGACAGACAGGCGGCTTCAGATTTACAAAAAAAATAAAATAAAAATATCCACAATTATGACGCGTTCGCCATGCGAAAGCCGTGGCGCAAATAATAAAAGTGCAACATTATTGCATTTTTATAGACAGTCCCCATCATGCTTTGAAAAGTCTTTTATAATACATCCTAAGAGGAATTTTAAAGAAAACAATACGTTTTAATTGTCATACCTGCCATTTAAGTTATAAGTACAAAAAGGATCTGGCGAATGGTGCACTTATAATCACCATTTAAAAATACTACAAATTATATTTTATAAAAATTGTTTTCAATGGATTTAAAAAAAAATAAGAAACATTGGGTGATATAACAAAGCCGCCAAGCTTTGAAAAAAAAATCGCTATACAACAATTTCGTTATATAAAAATAACACAAAAGGAAAACCAATAGCAGTGTGCAGTTTAAAAATTCGTCATATGAAAGTTTGAATATATTTAAATTTTAAGCTTTTTTAATAAGTTTAAAAATTTTTGCCTTTTTGGGAATAATGTAGAACAAACAGAAAAGTTATAAATTTTTTATGGGCTTATCAAGGGAGTTACCTATATATAAAATGCTCTAGAAGGTCCCCACTAAACAGTCCATGCATTAGTTTTTTATAATTCCAAAAATTTTTTTTTCCTTTTTTGTGAATAATTTAGAACAAGTACAAAAGTTATTAATTTTTTCTGGGCTTATTAGGGAAGTTACAACAAATTGCTGTATCTATAAAATACTCCCGAAGGTCCCCATTAAACAGCCCTTACATTAGTTTTTTTTTAATTCCGAACAAAAAATTTTGCCATTTTGAGAATAATTTAAAACAAACAGAAAAGTTATTAATTTTTTCTGAGCTTATTAGGGAAATTACAACAAATTGCTGTATATATAAAATACCCCCAAAGGTCCCAATTAAACAGCCCTTGCATTAATTTTTTTTTAATTCCGAATTTTTCTTTTTCCTTTTTTGAGAATAATTTAAAACAAACAGAAAAGTTATTAATTTTTCTGGCCTTATTAGGGAAGTTATAACAAATTGCAGTATATATAAAATACTCCCGAAAGTCCCCATTAAACAGCCCTTACATTAGTTTTTTATAATTCCAAAAATTTTGTTTTTTCTTTTTTCTGAATAATTTAGAACAAGTACAAAAGTTATTAATTTTTTCTGGGCTTATTAAGGAAGTTACAACAAATTGCTGTATATATAAAATATTGCCGAAAGTCCCCGTTAAACAGCCTTACTTTAGTTTTTTATAATTCCGAATTTTTTTTTCTTTTTTGTGATTAATTTAGAACAAGTAGAAAAGTTAATAATTTTTTCTGGCCTTATTAGAGAAGTTACAACAAATTGCTGTATATATAAAATACTCCTGAAAGTCCCAATTAAACAACCCTTGCTTTTGTTTTTTTTTAATTTTGAAAATTTTTTTTTGCTTTTTTAAGAATAATTTAGAACAAACAGAAAAGTTATTAATTTTTTCTGGGGTTATTAAAGAAGTTACAACAAATTGCTATATAAACAAAATGCTCCCAAAGGTCACCATTAAACAGCCCTTGCACTAGTTTTTTTTAATTCCAAAAATTTTTTTTTTGCTTTTTTGAGAATAATTTAGAACAATTTTTTCTGGGCTAAACGAATAATAATTATATTTTGCATGGATTGATTTTAGCATAAAAGGTACCAAATTTTCACTATTAAATTAAATTACCCAAAAAAATTTTTTTTTGCTCCAGCCTATTGTATTTCTATCACATTGAAATAAAAAATTCTCACATTGAACACTCACTATTTATAAATGTAATTTTTAAAAAGATGGCCCCAAATCAAACTATGTCTAATTTTAATATCAAAAACCCAGTCTCTATTTAAATGGTAAATTTTTAAATAAATTCACGGAGAACAACAGATAATTTACCGTACCCTGTGTCGAAGACGAAATATATACGAATTAAGCAGAAGAAGAAAAAAAGAAAAGTGTACAAATAGCTGCGAGTGTTTCGTGATATTTTAAAAGAATGATGAAATTATGATAAGTAGCGGCATTAAATAATACGGTATTCAATTTTACCGGATGACTCGTGTATTTCAAAACCGTAATATAATTCCTTGTAATAATTTTTAGAAAAGAACATACGTTTACGCCTCCACTTCATTATTATTACTTTGTACTGGGTGGCCATTTTCTTATTATTGCCTAAAATAGCCTTTTACGGACGTCAAACCTAATAATATTTTTTGAATAAAAAAAAATACCTTGTAGGCTTGATCATTTTATTAAAGGCCTCGTCCCAACTCGAAGCACCGAAAATCTCACATTTTGACCCATGGGCAATTTTTTTTCCTTGACCAAAAGTTCGTTATTTCGAAAAGAACCAATAAGAAACTTTCTATAAATCAACGGGCCAATTAAAACAATCGAAATTTTATTCGGAGATAAACAGTGCTTCTCAACCATTCCGAAAAATTAGGTCACCGGTTTAGGACCGCTGTCCCAGAAGCAAACATTTAAATTTCAATTGAAAAGTCTAGTTCGTTAAAGTAGGACGTGTAAGTTTCTTGAGAGTCGCTTCGGAGCCATATTTATGGCCCTTTAATCGTTTTACTACGTAAAATCAATTAAAAATTATAAAAAACTTAATATCAAACTAATTGCCTTCAATTAGCGTCGTCGATGATAGAAATATTTACGACCTCTTAAAAATTATCTAAATTACGAGGTGAACGCACTTCGAAACCCGAAAAACTAAATTCGGCCTTAACAAAATCAAAATGTTGGCGCGACCTGAGAAAAAATCGGCGTTCGTCGAATACAAAACGAAATCAAAAAGATTAATAATTAATTGAAAATGTAATTCGCAAGAAGCACGTGCACTTAAAAGGCGATTAATAACGGGGAATAATTGGGAGTTTTCCTTGCGAAAATCGACGCTTTGCAGAAGGCCCCTCGGGGAGGATGGGGAGAAAGTACGTGCCGCATATTCAATAACGGAAAGACGACCGATTATCAACACCTGACGATAAAATTCCAGGAATTGCAAAATTGGAAATGTTTCGTTTGAATAGTCGAAAATTGCAATGTTGAAAGTACTAATTTCGAATTTTCTGCAATTTGTTAATGTTGCCTTTTTCTGTTTTAATTAAATCTAATTGAAAACGTGTCGAATTTGTTTTTCATGAAAATTAAAAAGTTTGCCCTTGTGTTAATAATCGACTTGTTTGGGTTGTACGGTAAGCCGGGGTACCCGAGCGCCCTCTTGATATATATATACACTAAGATATCAAAAATATTCGGACACTTATAACTTTGTAATCGTGCTTAAGGCCGAGTGTGCGCATTCGAGCTCAAAGTGGCACATTTCCGAGCGAGGGAAAATGAAGCGCGACGCGGAGCGGCGCGTTTCATTTGCCTCCCTCGCTCGGCAATGTGCCACTTTTCGCTCGAATGCGCACATCCTCGTATTTATTGCATTTGTCTAAATTAACCTACGCTTCATCAAATCAAAAAAGATATTTTAATTTAGTAAATATCAATTTTATATTCGAAAAATGGATTTTACCATAGCAATGAGTGGAAGGGAGCGAGAAGATACGAGAATCGTGTCAGTACAAGTGAGAAGGAATGATTAAAATCGCTTAACTAGCTTTTCGCCTAATTTATCAGAATAAATTGTTGTGAATCATGCTTAAAACCGAGTGTGCACATTCGAGCTCAAAGTGGCACATTCCGATCTCGGGAAAATGAAGCGCGCCGCTCCGCGTCGCGCTTCATTTGCCTCCCTCGCTCGGCAATGTGCCACTTTTCGCTCGAATGCGCACATCCTCGTATTTATCGGATTTGCCTATATTATTATTTTATTCTTCAATTCAAAAAATTAATTAAAAGTCAAATAAATTAGATCTATTTTTTGTTTGAACAAGGTTATAGATTTTATTCCTTTTCCTTTCAGTTTTTTTACGATTACTTCGGAACTATTCGGAATTTTAATATTTTGTTAACGGAATTTGAATCGGCACCTAACACTGCAAAATATTGCCCCGTTTACCAAACTTCTATCTCCACTAATAAAAAAGATACCCATGTCAGCCTACTCAATTTTAAACACCCTGTATATCGTCAAATAAATTTACCTTTTAAAATCGCGAAAAAAAACGTTTAAACAACGACTGGAATAAATTTCACAGTGGTGCACGAAAATACGAAACACCTTGTATATAAATTTTTTTATGAACTCTAAACAAAACCCCAATAATTTGCTTTAATTTTGAGTAAGCGTCAATTCCAAATTAATTACGTGCAAACGCAAATTCCATTATAAAGGGTGTTTCGAATTAAAGCGGAAAATATTAAGATTTTCAAAAATTGCCAAAAACGATCGTTACGAGGCTTTGTAATTATTTATAAGAGATTATTATTACGAACCGATAAACACGTGTGCCTATTTAAAAACTCAAATGCACGATTCCGGAAAGCGCGATAACGATAACTTGCAAATGGCCGAAAGCGCTACGTTGAACATAGGAAAATGAATTTTGGGCCGCGCAACTAACATTTTGGAAAGCCATTACGACCAAAAAAGCCGAGATTTTTGAAAAAGGTGGCGTGAAGAATTTTAAAGTATTATTTGTGACTTAACAAAAACGACAAAACAAAGAATATTTAAAAATAAGCTTACAATTCAGATTTATATACAGGGTGTACTTCGGAGAGTTCCAAAACCCTTTAGTAAACACTATTCTGTTCCACACAAACACTAATTAGTCAAAATGAAATTTTTGTAGAAGGTTCTTAACACTTCAACCAGCGATTCACAACTGGGGTGCGGAGGGAAAAGATGTATGCAGTTTGCAACATTATCTGTTTATTTCGATTTTGGTATATGGTAAATACGATTAAGAAACTTTCTAAAAATATGTTATTTACTAAAAAATTTGTTAAAAATTTTTGACCGTATAACGAAACAAGTTGGGCCGTAAATCAAAAAGTGCCATAATAAAAAAAGGCCGTTATAACAAAATGCCGTATAAAACGCAGCCGTATAGCGAGGTATAGGTGTATATATTTTTAAACCCACAAATAGATGTAAACAAATTCAATAAATACGAAAATGTGCGCGTTCGAGCGAAAAGTGGCACATTTCCGAGCGAGGGAGGCAAATGAAGCGCGACGCGGAGCGGCGCGCTTCATTTTCCCGAGATCGGAATGTGCCACTTTGAGCTCGAACGTGCACACTCGGTTTTAAGCATGATTCACAATAATTTAGACCAATGAATTGAACGAAAAAGTTAATTAATAATTTGAATGGTTCCCTCTCACTTACATCGACAAGATTATCGTATCTTCTCGCTCCCTTCCACTCATTGCTATAGTAAATAGATTTTTTTACTAAAAAAACTTTGTTAAAAACTTTTGACCGTATAACGAAACATTGTCGGCCGTAAATCGAAAAAGTGGCATAAATAAAAAAAAAGCCGTTATAACAAAATCCCGTATAAAACGCAGCCGTATAGCGAGGTATAGCTGTATATGTATCTTGCTTGGAAAGTATTCAATCCTCAATTCGCGAAAAAATACGCTTCGTTGAAGACTAAAATAAAATAATACTATAGGGTGGTCTTATAATTAAAAATCCAGTTTGTAAGCCAAAATAAAAAAAAGAGCTTCCGAAGGACCGACGAGCAACCCCCTTTCATAAATTCCAATCCCATTTAATGTTTAAAAATCGATGACAAGACAAAGTCGTGTTTTGAATAATGCGATCCCCGATTTTATCTATTAAATTTTTTTTTCTTCGTGTCTTCGAATGGGAAGACCTACGTCGTTGAATTTTTGTAAATTAATTGGGGATGATGTTACAAGCATCTTGTAGGTTAATTTTTTTCTCCTCGAAAGTTGATTAACGATGCGTCTTTGGCCGTTTTTCGAGTTTAATAAAGATCACTTTGCAGCGGTACCAAACAGTTCGAATTGTGAGCGAAAGTAAACCAGAAGCCCATTTCTCAGCTTGATAATGGCCGTCTCTGACGTCTCCGAAACAGTAAATGTTTGTTAATTAATTTCTTAACGATTCCACTTATCAAAAGAAACAGTTCCTATTAACCAAACAAAACCCTACCGTGTTTATTTATATATTTTTTTTTAGATAAGCTAATGGAGAGCTTGTTTGTATATAATTAAGCTCCATTTTTCTCGTAATAATAATGTAAGGATCTTTTTTCGACAATCGAACCTTTTCTTTTTTTTTCTTTCTTTTTCGATTCACACCTACCCATTATTATATTTAAAGCTCTTCGGTATCAATCTAACACTAACAACCCACGTTTTACAACGCTGGAGTTTTTAATTGAAAGAAAAATGACTTCGATATAATAAAACACCCACCACTTGTAATTAAAATGTTTTTAATGCTGTTTCATGATGTAGAAATAATTTATTTAACGTACATTACGAGACAAGGGAACTCAAGAAATGCACCACCAAATAGGAAAGTAATGGAGCTTTTAACTTATGGAGATAGTCGTAGAATTTTGCGTTCGGTAAATGGTCAAATACGAATTTATTCGAATTGGCTCATGATTTATTATTAAAAATTCGAAAAAGATGTATTTGTGTGAAAAAAAAAAAGAAAGAAGCGCTTGTGGTCATTAGTTTTACATTTTGAAAGCTTCGAACGCGTTATTCTGCCAAACTTAAAAAATTTAGAAAAAAATACAGTCGAACTTCCGTAAGTCGAACGCCGATAAGCCGAATTTTTGATAGCTCGAACTCGAACCAGTTTTCCTAGGACTTGCCTATCTCAACGTTAATATTTTTATGTCAATAACTCGAATTTTAATAAATCGAATTATTTAATAAATCGAAGCGTTTTACAATTCATTAAATTCAAGTTTCCATTAGTAAATAGGTCGATGATTCGAAGTTAAAAATTATATCTTTTCTAAATATTTCGGTACATGAGAGATGATTAAGGACGGCTTGGTTTGGTGTTATTGATGCTTTAAAAGCTCCATTGTTAACTACGACGAAAAGGTTTTATACTACAATACAAGATTTAAATGCTTTATGAACAGTTTTAAGATGGTTTTACCGTTTCTTTTATAACAAAAGGGACTATTTTTACATTTTAGTTTTCAGTTTAGTAGTTATTCGTTGACTAGGACGACTAACAAATATGTTTTACGTTCTTTATAGCTTGTAACAGAGTATAACAGAAAATCTAAAAAAGTTTAATACTTTTTCTAAAATTATTTACGTATTAACATGGAGTGTAAACGAAAATTAAAAAGTTTAACCATAAGGGAGAAAATTAATCTTATAAAAGAAGTGGAACGTGGGTCAAAAGAAAAAAGGATATAGCTAAAGATTTTGGTATTCCCGCAAACACTTTATCAACCATTTTAAAAAACAGAGACCTAATTGTAGCTGCTGAAGATACAAATGACAAATGTCAACGTTGATAAAGATTTGGAAGTTGCTGAAATTCCTAGCGATGAAAGCATTATAAGTAAAGTGCTAGAAGAAAATAAGAAAAACTGTGAAAGTGAAAGTGAATATGAAAGTGATACAGATGTTACAGTAAACATCCCTTCAACAACTCAAGTTTACAATGCAATAGATACTGTTTCTCTATTCTTATGTGCTCAGGAAGATGTTCCTACAGATATATTATTATCGGTAAGATCATTGGAAAAATTTGTAGAAACGTAACATTTTGGAGCAATGAAGCAAAAGACAATTTTAGATTACTTTCAATTTAACAGTAAATAATATGTAAATAACTATATTTTTTAGGGTCTTAATAAAAATAAATAATGTTAATGATTGTAGATCAATTTTGGTTATTTTCTATAAAAAATGAATGATATATATATACGAAAGTATTTAACTGAACTTCTTTTGGTAACTCGAGTTTTTGATAATTCGAATTATTTTTGCTGTCCCTTCGACTTCGACTTATCGAGGTTCGACTGTAATTACAAGTCGGACTCTTCGAACCCGTTTTTCTCGAGAATTTCAAATGGCACGCCTATGGTTTTTTGGGTCTATGCGAACCCAAAAAGAATAGTTTTTAAAGATCCGTCCACAAATAACGAAAAATGATAATTTTGGTTTTCTCCGGAATCCATTTATTGTATAAATCCGCAAATAGACTCCCAAAATTAGTTTTAAAGGAAGCGCAGTAAAGTTATAGTTTGAAGACGCCATAAAAAAAATATATTTAATTTGTCCACACCAAAGAAGTGTAACTTCTGATGCGCGTACACCGTTTTTTTTTTTATAAATAAACGGCGACTTTTTTAATTTAATAGGTCGGCGGTCCGGCGAAATAAATTACGACCGCCAAAAGAATTTTCTCGACCGCTAATCTCCCGAAAATATTTGTAAATATCAAAAGAAACGCGGCGCGGCTTCCGCAACTTAAACAGTTTTAAACATTTAGAAATTGTCTCGTACGAAAATAAATACATCAAAAGCGAAGTGAAAATAAAAAAAATGTGCGGGCTTTCGCTACGTTTTCGAAGGATCCCGTGCGGTTATTATTTATAACAAATTTGGCGCTTGACCAGGGCGATGTTAAAGCGAAGACAATTAATTATAATAATAAAACGCAGGTTTCAATTACTCGCGATCATATTTTGCCGCCGTTTTAGAAATGTATATAAATTTATCGTTTAATTAATTGTAATTTATTAGGAGCATTAATCAGATTTATTTTTCACTTTGCGTCGTAATTAATTGGGTGTCGGTTTTGGTTTTTCGTTGGCTAAAAAAATCGCTCTCGCTTTTTCGCCCGCTAAATGCGTCGCAGGAGGAAAGAATCGGCGCGAAACTGTTTTAAAGGTAAATACAGTAAAACCTCAATTATTCGGACCTCAGTTATACGGATTCGCAATTATCAGGATTGTCAACTGCGTTCGTTTTTTCCTGTTAAAACGGGACGCTTCGTAATCGTGCTTAAAACCGAGTGTGCACATTCGAGCTCAAAGTGGCACATTCCGATCTCGGGAAAATGAAGCGCGCCGCTCCGCGTCGCGCTTCATTTGCCTCCCTCGCTCGGAAATGTGCCACTTTTCGCTCGAATGCGCACATCCTCGTATTTATTAGCCTTATCTACTTTGTTCATCGCTCTTTCAAAATCAAAAAATTAAATTTAGTTCGGTAAACATCGATTTTGTTCCTAAAAATATATTTTTACCATACCAATGAGTGCGAGCGAGCGAAAAGATACAACAATCTCATAAGTACGAGTGAGAAGGAACGAATAAAATTATTCTACTGATTTTTCGTCTAATTCATTGGCCTAAATTATTGTGAATCATGTTTAAAACTGAGTGTGCACATTCGAGCTCAAAGTGGCACATTTCGATCTCGGGAAAATGAAGCGCGCCGCTCCGCGTCGCGCTTCATTTGCCTCCCTCGCTCGGAAATGTGCCACTTTTCGCTCGAATGCGCACATCTTCGTATTTATTACATTAGTTTAATTTACCGTGTGTTCCTTCAAATCAAAAATTTTAATTTAATGTAGTAAATATTGATTTTATATACCGAAAAACGTATTTACCATATCAATGAGTGGAAGGGAGCGAGAAGATACAATAATCTTGTCAATGCAAGTGAGAGGGAACGATTAAAATTATTCAATTAATTTTTCGTGTAATTCATTGGTCGAATAAATTAGATCTATTTTTTGTTTGAAAAAAGTTAGATATTTTATTTCTTTTGATAAGTTATCGTGGTGCTTTTCCGCACGCCTAATTGTAGCGAGCCTGATAAAAATATTTTCGGGTGTACTTTCGAATGTTTACTAATTCGCATTTTTGATTAATTAAAATTGTATATGAGTAAAATTTTCTGAAGTGGGACACTAAAAATCAACTAATTGATTTTTATATCATCTTTTGCAGATTGTTGAAAGTTTACATGTCAAGATTAATGTCTCCAAATATTTTTGGGTATTTTTCATTTTTCTGAAAATTATAAACAAATTAGTTTTAAGGCACATTTTGTATGCACTGTTGAAATTAGACTTCATTTATGGATTAATTCAATTTTTAAATATAAAAAAAATATTATATTGTAACGGGCACGGTGATCGAGTGTAGAGCCGTGATAGATGTACATTAATCAAGCGCGAGATACTCATGCGACCATGAGATATTGAGTAAGCGGATATATCTCAATATCTCTTAAGCCACGACTAACTAGAGGTTTCTATCTGAGTTACCTTGAATTCGCCATATCTCTGTAGAGGAGATTTATCTCGAATACTCTAGAAGCCAGTTCGATAGATACCACGACACATATATAAACTCCGCGGTACTCCTACACGGCAGTCTAAGTCAACAGTTGTACGTGAATGTCAATGTTCTTAACTCCGCTCGGTGAGTTTACAAGGTGAGCGCTATCGCTATCGGTATAAATGTAAACAACATACGAGTGACAATCGTTTAAATAAATATACGAGTGTAAATAAATTAGTTAGTGTATTAGAACCGTAAGTTAGTTAGTTAGTAAATAAATAATTATTAAGTGCTAGTGTTTAAGTTATTGGTAAAGAAGAATTTGTTGATTATTTGTGTTAATAAATTGTAATTGTAAATTAAGTGGCCAACTGTGTGTTATTATTCACAACCCGAGTACGAACCGCTTTTGCTCTCGTTGGATATTGGATTTGGATTGGGAAATCCGTTACAATATGTTACATAGGGGGTGTATCAAAATTTTAGAATGACTTGGGTGGGGTATGTTAAAAAAAAGATTGGGAAATAAAAGTCAAAATTCGTAAAAGGTTAAAGTATTTTTTTTCATGTACGATGAAGTCTCCCATCTAGTCTAGTTTAAAAGTACTAAATTAGAAATGTATCGTGATTGACAATTTTTTGAAAACGGGACCTTTTGGCGTCCCGAATGATTTCTTGGGGACAGCGGGACAAATGATCTGTAAAACGGAACAATCCCGTTCCAACAGGGAGTATGGTCACATTATATATAGCTAAAATTCGTTTTTTCTATACATTCAATTAACCGAATTTTCGATTATCCGAATGAACTGCAACAATAATTAGTCCGGATAACCGAGTTTCCACTGTAGTACAATAATTGATGTAATTGTCGTGAGTTTGGTTACATTTTTCTATGCTCGCTAAGGCGACGTGATTGTAATTTAAGACCTACTTCTTTGCATAAACATTGTTGGCTATGGATATTTTAATGTGTGTTACTATTACCGGCGTAGGTTTTACAATCATTTATTTATAAACATTTATGTTTATTGTCGGACATACGATTATTGGATATTGAACATGTACTAATTGATTTATAAATAGAGTTTCAATATTTTCATTCGTTTTCTGCAATACCCATTCATGTTTTTTTTTTAAATTTTATTTAGTACCATATTTTGGTTTTCATTTATGTACAGCAGCGGTTTACAAACTGTGTGAACCCCGCCTTCCAGTTTGGTGAACGCCGGATTAACCCTTTTGATTTTTTTCTTAAGACAAAAAAATGTTTAGGTAATGGATTTGATGTAAATATTTACGGGAGGTTCCTATGGACCCCAAAGCGACATACCCGAAGACATTTTTCCCTGCTCCCCCTTCAACATCCAAAAATTTCGAGAAAACTATCTAAATCGAAAAGAAATGCACTTCGACTCACAAAAACGTTGGTAGAGCCCTCATTTTCGATCCGACCATTAAAAACGAACCGGATTCAGATTCCTGAGACGTTTTTCCATAAGATACGTGCACAATCGGCATAAGGCGCAATGTTAATTTTTCGAAAAATTAAAGGTAGAAGTTTTAGATTCATTTTTGTAGCACAAAAGTTTACGTTCAAAAATTGTAGCGCTTTTATATGTGGACGGATCTTTAAAAACTACACAGATTCGGATTTGCCAGACTTTTTGGTTTCGGATAGGCTAAAAAAATCATAGCCGTGCTATTTGAAATTTTCGAGAAATACGGGTTCGAAGAGTCCAACTTGTAATAATTTTTTTCTAAATTTCCACTTTGAAAAATCACGGCTCCGTTATTTGTGAACGTATCTTTAGCAACTTTTCAGATTCTGAAAGCCCGTTTATCTGAGCGTAAGATCAGCAAAAAATATCAAAAAGGCCCAATCTTAAGTCTGGGAGAAAAACGCGTTCAAAGATTTCAAAATATAAATTTCGCTAAAATTTTTAATTTTCAAAATACTGTAACTCCGCCGTCTTTCCGAATTTCGGCAAATCCTTTCATTTCTGGACGTTTTCAATCGACAGGCGTCGGAATCCGGCCCTAACTCAAAACCCCCAAAATCGCCAAAAATCGAGAAAAAACACGGATTAACCCCTTGCGTATTTTCGAGGAAAAAAGTTTTAGGTAATGGATTTGCTTTAAATTTTTGGGAGAAATTCCTATGTACCCCAAACCGATATAGCCGGAGCCATTCTTCCTTGCTCCCCCTTCAACCCCCAAAATTTTATAGAAAACTAAATAAATTAAGAAAAATACACTTTGATTCAAAAAAACGAACATAGCGCTTTCATTTTCGATCCGATCATTAAAAACGAGCCGGATGCAGAATCCTGAGGCATTTTTTCATAAGATACGCTCAAAATTAGCATAAGGCGCAATGTCAATTTTTCGAGTAATTTAGGGTTGAAGTTTTAAATTCATTTTTGTAGTACAAAAGTTTACATTGAAAAAATTGTAGCGCCGTTACGAAATAGTCGTATCTTCACGATCGCTTCCGGTCATTGCTATGGTAAATACATTATTTGAACATAAAATCCATATTTATTAAACTTATAATTTTGTGAGTTGAAAGTGAAAAGATTAATTAAGGCAAATCGATAAATACGATGATGTGCGCATTCGAGCGAAAAGTGGCACATTTCCGAGCGAGGGAGGCAAATGAAGCGCGACGCGGAGCGGCGCGCTTCATTTTCCCGAGATCGGAATGTGCCACTTTGAGCTCGAATGTGCACACTCGGTTTTTAGCATGATTCACAATGATTTACACCAAAAAATTAAATCAATAAAATTTTAATCGTTTCCTCTCACTTACATTGCCAATATTATCGTATCTTCTCGCTCCCTTCCACTCGTTGCTATGGTAAATACGTTTTTTGAATATAACTTCGTTTTCTACCGAGTTAAATTAAAAATTTTGATTTGAAGAAGCGTAGATTAAATTAGATAAATGTAGTAAATACGAGGATGTGTGCATTCGAGCGAAAAGTGGCACATTTCCGAGCGAGGGAGGCAAATGAAGCGCGACGCGGAGCGGCGCGCTGCATTTTCCCGAGATCGGGATGTGCCACTTTTCGCTCGAACGTGCACACTCGGTTTTAAGCATGATTCACAATAATTTAGATCAATGAATTAAACGAAAAATTTAATGAATAATCCGAATCGTTCCCTCTCACTTACATCGACAAGATTATCGTATCTTCTCGCTCCCTTCCACTCATTGCTATAGTAAATAAATTTTTTAAATATAAAATCGATTTTTACTAAATTAGATTATATTTTTTGATTTGAAGAAGCGTATGATGTGCAGGATATAAAATTTTTGTTAGCTGTGCGCGCACAACTTCCGTCGCCCGCCAAGATTTTACTCTTGACGCCCCAAAAGAAGTATAACTTCGTTTATCGGGCGTCGCTTTTAATCGGAATTGATTTGCGCTCGAAAAAATTACAAAACCGATTCTCGATGTCACACCGCAAAGAAAAACAAATCGAATTCAATTAGGAGCGCGAATAAATTCGTTCGGCGATTGAAATTTTATATTTAATTAGGGGCGGCGCGCGGGAACGGTTCGATTTGGGGGCGAACGGCCGAAACGTCCAAAAAGTTTGCACCTGGAAAAGTTAGAGAACGCTAACTAAAGGGCATAAATAACGAAACGTTTCATTTAGAATCCAAAGAAAATCTCATAATTCAATGTAAATAAATTAACACAGTAACTCACGTCCAGTCTCCAATTTACGTTTCTAAATTAAACATCTGCAATGGCACAGAAACGTTTAACTTAATCAACGACCCGAAAAAAAAATAAATTAACGCATTTGTATTCTATATTAATGTGTATAAAAAAAATTATATCAGGCTCTTGCCTTCGTTTACTAAGCGCCTCCGCCATTTACCAGCTCGAGAAAAAAAGGGTTTAATTCATCGTTTGAAATTAGGTCTTTTGACTGTCTACCTGTTTCATTCCTTTTTTTCTCAACGGTACTTAAAGGACCCTATTTTTAGAACACAATATCCATCTTTTTTTTTTAATTTGAGAAAGGTGCCAAGACATTAGTCTATTGACATAGAATTTGTTGAGTGTGGTCATTGCAAAAGACCTTTTTCTTCGTTTAATATTAATTGTTTTTAATGTGTCTGTTTTTTAAAATCTATTATACCAATTGTGGATAAATACGGCTCCGATAAACGGCCTTTTGGAATCTGAAGAGTTTTTAAAGATCCGTTCACAAATAACCGAGCTACGATTTTTCAAAATTTAGAAAAAAATTATTACAAGTTGGACTCTTCGAACCCGTTTTTCTCGATAATTTCAAACGGCACGCCTATGGTTTTTTGAGCCTATTCGAACCCAAAAAGTCTGGCGAATCCGAAGCTGTATAGTTTTTAAAGGTGCGTCAACAAATAACGGCGCTACAATTTTTTCAATGTAAACTTTTGTGCTACAAAAATAAATTTAAAACTTCAACCCTTAATTACTCAAAAAATTAACGTTGCGCCCTATGCCGATTTTAAACGTATCTTATGGAGAACAGTCTCAGAATTCCGAATCCGGGTTGTTTTTAAATATCGGATCGAAAATGAGGGCGCTGCGATCGATTTTGTGAGTCAAAGTGTATTTTTTTCGATTTATTTAGTTTTTTCGAAAATTTTGAGCGTTAAAGGGGGAGCAAAGAAGAATGGCTCCGGCTGTGTCGGTTTAGGATGCATAGGAACGTCCTGTAAAAATTTGAAGCAAATCCATTACCTAAAATTTTTTTCCATCAAAAATACGCAAGGGGTTAATCCATGTTTTTTCCAGATTTTTGGCTATTTTGGAAATTTTGAGTTAGGACCGGATTCCGCCGCGTAGGGGTTAGAAACGTTCAGAAATAAAATGATTCGACGAACTTCGCAAAAACGGTGGAGTTACAGCGTTTTGAAAATTTAAAATTTTAGCCAAATTTACATTTTGAAAGCTTTGAACGCGTTTTTCTCCCAGACTTAACATTGGGCCCTGTTGATTTTTTTAGCTGATCTTACGCTCAGATACACAGGCTTTCAGAATCTGAAAAGTTTCTAAAGATCCGTTCACAAATAACCGAGCTACGATTTTTCAAAGTGGAAAATTAGAAAAAAATAATTAAAAGTTGGACTTTTCGAACTCATTTTTCTCCAAAATTTCAAATGGCACGGCTATAGTTTTTGCGGCCTATCCGAAGCCAAAAAGTCTGGCAAATCCGAATCTGTATAGTTTTTAAACATCCGTATACAAATAACAGTGCCACAATTTTTTTAACATAAAATTTTGTGTTTCAAAAATAAACCTACATCAAGCCTAAATTACTCAAAAAATTAGCATTGCGCCCTATACCAATTTAGCACGTATCTTATGAAAAAAAGCCTCAGAATTCCGAATCCGGGTCGTTTTTAATGATCGGATCGAAAATGAGGGCGCTATGATTGCTTTTGTGAGTCAAAGTATTTTTTCTCGATGTAATTAGTTTTCTCAAAAATTTTGGGAGTTGAAGGGACAGCAAAGAAAAATGTCTCCGGCTATATCGATAAAAAGGTTAATTTAATAACCTCATTAAAATATGTAGTTAATTGCTGAGACACATTATGACCCAAATTTAATCCACTTTCAATTGATCAAAATCCTATTGATTTTGAGTGATAAAAAATGTACCCATCTTAAATGTGTATAACTTTTGATTTTATACTTCAATCTTAAATAAACAATCTTCAACAATAATATTTCTAACAACTCTCATAATTTTGAAAATTCTCAGACATTGCAATCAAATCAAAACCAAATTTTTCTTCCTTTCACTCGTAAGAACTTTCTTTAAAAAAAATCACAAATACTCAATGACAGAAAAAAAAGTATAGTAATATTTAAATATATAATCGTAGGTGTATTGACATAAATAGATAGCGTACAAATATTTCAAAAGGGTCAAGTATAAAGCGAACGTCTTCAAAACACTTTAATATCTATTCGGTTATTTATTTTAAGAACATATTTCCGCTCTTTTAGATGCACACACAAGAAAAAATTAAGACACTTAATAAATCTATTTAAATTACAACAACTTGCGACACACCCAGTTAATTTATTTTTCAAAAAAAAAAAAACAAACTCCAAAACCCAAAAAATCGGTCAATCGGAAAATTGTAACTCGTCAAAATCAAGTCGCCTTTTCACTCCTCATTAAATCATAAGAAAACAGAAACGTCAGAAAATGTGACATTAGGCAACCTCGATTTTCGATAATTATTAATTAAACAAAAGTTCTACCAACTTAATTTTTTTTTAGAGTTAAAAGAACCAAGTTCAGAACGTAAATCGACAATCCTACGTCCTTTTCCGCATAAATTAAGGTGTGTCGTTTAAAAGCAAAAAATCGAGATAAAAAAAGGGCACTCACATTTTTTCGGTGTCCGACGGAATATTCCTGGGCACCTGCGTTAATCCTCGATGGCTGCAGTCGACGATCGTGCCGGAGCACGTGCAACTTTTCGGGCATTTCGCCGGATGCAAATCCAAAAAGCCCACCGAATTGCCGGCTCGGACCGGGCCCCATTCGGCGAAAAAAACGAAAATCCAGAGCGAGGCGAACAGGAAAAATGCGGAAGAAGACATCGTGCGCAAGGCTTTCGCTTATTTTCGCAAGAAAGAGGAAAATGTTTATGTTCGGTGCGGATTTTAGAGGGCCGAAGCCTAAGAAAAAGCGGCGAAGCACTCGATTTTAATTGAAATTTGGTCGGCTGTTTTTTTAACGATTTAACGATGTCGAATGGTGTGCCGTTCCTCTCGTTGCCGCCACAACGGATTCGAGACCTGCAATTAAAAAAAAAAAAATGTTAATTAAGAGCCCCTCGAGGGAAATCGAAGAAATGTGACTACTGTAAATTTAGACGAAGGATGAAAAAAAAAAGGGGACCCAAGGCGCAGCTTGTTTCTAGGATGTTTTACAAGAGTCGGACATAAATAAAAATCGGCCATTATTCTTTTTGCGGCTCGGGGCTATTAATAAAATTAAATACTAAATTAAACAGGCAGCTCGAACATTTATTATTTAAAAACGGAATCGATACTTAAGGCGAAGCGGGAGTAAAAATTTTTGGCCGAGCGGATTACGTCTAAAACTTTTTTCGCTAAATTCTGTTGTAAAAATATGACCGTTTTTCTAAAAGAGAATTAGAGAATTCTGTTTTCAAACCAACACTTTTTGAAGTTATACTTCTCTTGGCGCTTTGAATGTAAAATTTTAGCCCATAGCTAACGAAACTTCGACAGTATAAAGTTAGACGTCTAAGAAAGTAAATTACTTGTGAATCGCGCTTAAAACCGAGTGTGCACATTCGAGCTCAAAGTGGCACATTCCGATCTCGGGAAAATGAAGCGCGCCGCTCCGCGTCGCGCTTCATTTGCTTCCCTCGCTCGGAAATGTGCCACTTTTCGCTCGAATGCGCACATCTTCGTATTTATTATATTTGTTTAATTTAACCTACGCTTCATCAAATCAAAAAATATAGTTTAATTTAGTAAATATCAATTTTATATTCGAAAAATGTATTTACCATAGCAATGAGTGGAAGGGAGCGAGAAGATACGAAAATCTTGTCAGAGCAAGTGAGATGGGACGATTCAAATTATTTAACTACTTTTTCGCCTAATTTATCGGCTTAAATTGCTGTGAAACATGCCGAAAATCGAGTGTGCACATTCGAACTCAAAGGGGCACATTCCAATCTCGGAAAAATTGAATATTTTGACAAATTAAATATTTGAAACATATTTGAATTAAAATTCTTAATTTATTACATTTAGTAAAAATTAATAATTAATTAGTAGGTACAAATATTATAAAGTACACAAGTAACCAAGTAACATCAACGTCGGCCATTAATATATATAACGTAATATTAGGTTATGTATGTATTGATGTCTATTAATATATTGTCATAGTATTGGGTGATATATTATGTATTACCTATTACGGTATTGTTAATAATATTAAATTCTGTATTTATTGTGTTCTCATTTAAACTCACAAGTCTGCTATTCATTAATTGGATAAAAAATCAACAGAGGTCAGTAAAAGACTAAGTCATATAGACTTATCTGACTCTCGTATTCTCAAATGCTACAGGTTTTTAAGGTTAAAATACGGTAAGTTTATTCCAATTTTTTTATTCTGTTTTACTGTGAATGACAACTTATCAAAAAGATTTTTTTCCAAAATTGATCACGTTAATTTGGTTATTCTGGAAACAATTATGATTAACAAGAATTCATGTCTTCTCTCTATTGTCAAAATTCAAAATTTTTAGCACCAGAAATTTAAATAAAATTCGTACAACGCCCTTGGTTCTAAGATATGATGCATTTTCTTATTTTTGCTTTTAATTTTTAAATAACAATGTAAGTGTTAACAGTGTGGCGTCCTACGAGACTTGTTCTTTTCATGTAACGTTAGAAAGAAAAAAATATAATCAAAGTTATTATAAATAATGTAGTGTTATATCGGAAGTAAGTTAATTATTGTGAATCACGCTTAAAACCGAGTGCGCACATTCGAGCTCAAAGTGGCACATTCCGATCTCGGGAAAATGAAGCGCGCCGCTACGCGTCGCGCTTCATTTGCCTCCCTCGCTCGGAAATGTGCCACTTTTCGCTCGAATGCGCACATCCTCGTATTTATTTAATTTATTAATATTAATTTTTACACGTGGTTATACAGTCGAACCTAGGTAAGTCGAATTTTTGATAACTCGAACTCGAACCTGTTTCCCTAGACTTGCCTATTTCAACGTTAATATTTTTATATCGATAACGCGAATTTTTCGATAAGTCGAAGCGTTTTACAATTCCCTAAATTCAAGTTTCCATTAGTAAATATTTCGATAACTCGAAGTTAAATTTTACAACTTTTCATAAAAGTACAATACCTCGTAGGATTAAAGAACGGGTTTGTTCGGTGTTATTGGTGGTCAAAATGGCTATGGTAAAAAAAGATGAAAAGGTTGAAACCTACTACAAAACTTTGATGTTTTGACGTCGGCACTTCAATTGGATTTAAATACTAATTTGTTTAAATGCTTTCTCAACAGTTATGAAATTTAAGATGGTTTTACCGTTTCTTTTACAAGAAAAGGGTCTATTTTTGCCTTTTTGTTTTCGTTCTGGTCGTTATTCGTCGAGCAGGAGTACGATCAAATGTATTTTTTGTGGTTTACAGTTTATAACAGTGTGTAATAGAAAATCTAAAAAAATTAAATACTTTTTCTAAAATTATTTACCGATCAACAAGGAGTGTAAACGAAAATTAAAAAAAGACTAAAGGAGTGTCCTTTTTCCAACTTGGAGAAAGCTATACTTGAATGGTTTTGGTATACACGTAGTAAAAATATTCTGGTTTCGGGAGATCATTAGAAGAATTTGTAGAAACCCAACATTTTAGACTACTTTCAATCCAACAATAAATAAGATGTAAATAACCATATTACCTAAATACTTAATAACAATAAATAATGTTAATAATTGTTTACAAATTTTAGTTATTTTGTATAAAGGATGGTAAATATAGATATTATATATACACAGAAAGGTATGTAACTCGACTCTTTTTGATAACTCGAATTTTTGATAACTTGAATTATTTTTAGTTTCCCTTCGACATCGACTTATCGAGGTTGGACTGTAATTTCTAACGCGCGTACAAAAATACACGAAACGCTTTTTTTACAAAAATAAGTTCAACGCCAAAACAGTTTAGGTAAATATTTCTACCTTTCTTACAGAAATGATTAATAAGAAATTAAATATTTGTATAAAGTGAGTCATTAAATTTACTAAATTCATTTAAATCAAAACAATATTAAAAATAAAAACTTCTTTATTTTACGCATTATTAAACTATTTATTAAGATTAAAATTCACAATATCTACAATTGATAATATAATGTTTAAAACCTTTTAAACCATATAAAGTTTATATATAATTATAAACATAATAAATAACTTGAAACTACAACGTAGGGCATATAAACGTATCAAATTTTGAAATTTTTGTTACTTATAACCACGTTTTTTTTTCGCAAAGAATAATTCTCAATACGTATTCAAATAGACATTTTAAAAATCCAATATATTTCTTTTTTTTAAAGAGCATTTTCAAAAACTTGTTCGTTAGTTATAAATTAAACATCCAAAATGGTTGGTCTATTGATAAGCCCTGTTGTAATTATTTTTATTCGTTTGACATGGTTTTAAGAAAAGTTTATATTTATCTATAGTTAGTTGGATTTTGACAAATCTTTTTCTTTAAATTAATTATTGTAAATACTTTAACCGACAATTTTGTTTTTTAATTGGAGAAATTGCAGATTTTACGTTTCAGTGTTGTATTAAAAATTTGTTATATTATTTAATTTTTTTAACTCAATGCAAAACGTGAATATTACTTTTGCATTACTTAATTTTTAAATAGGCTGGACATATCTCTACATAGGCACATATAAGTAAATGCATTAAAATTATTTTATAATGATTTTGTCTGCACTAATATTCCTGTTTTGTTAAACACATGGCTCTTTTATTTTCTGAACAATACAAATAGATCAAACTGGTTTTACTCTTAAATTTTTGATTTTATACCTAGCTTTAAATTATCAAAATAACTAAAATTATTTTAAAAATAACGGGGTATAAGCAAAACTGACAAGGCCTTTGTTAACAAACTAAATGTCTTGAAATGCATTTAAATACGTTGGAACAATTTACCACTTAGGATAACCCTAACACAACCATCCAAATAAATCGCCATCAAATAAAATTTTTCATTTTGCCCATGTTTCCTCATTTATTTATAGATAATCAATTTTTTTTTCGTCAATGTAATTGTATTACGATTTTGAAGGGACGTCTCGAGTTAGAATTTCCAAAATCGGTCCATTTCGAGTAGTTACATTTTTATTATCCAAAAAAACTAACTTAAAAAGCTAAATTCATAAAAGTACCTCGATACATCCCTAGAAATTTTCCTAAAGATTCTATGTGTAAATTTTTTTTTTCATAATTCCTTACATAATACCTTGGCCGGAAACACGAGCGCAATTAACATTATTTTTCTTATGAACAGATTTACTCCTGCTCCGCCTTAAGAAAAGCTGTCGATTTCTTTCTTTTTGTTTTTGGGGGCGAAAGCTTCCACCCCCCGAACCTTTAAAGCTTAAGACGTTGAGGGAGTTCACGATATGTAAACACAAGATTAATTTCGAGTAATAACTTCCTCGAAGCCGGGGGCCACGTTTAAAATTTGTAAATGTCAACACTTTAGATAGTTGGATACGGGAATTGAGAAGAATACACCGGGGGTGGCTTTCTATTTTTTTTCTTCTTTGCCTGTATGAAAAGCGAGGCCGCTCCAAAGCGGTCCCAAAGGCAAGAAGCAATAGAGAAGGGCGCTCAAGAATTTATATAAACATATAAAACGGCGATGCATTCGCCAGTCAATCGATTTCAATATACCTTCTCCATTTACTTGACGTTCCTTCTTCGGAAGACGCCCCCAGGACATCGTACCGACCGCTTTATACGAGTGAATGTCAAACTGTGAACTTAACGTCGAATTTATTGCCAATTCGCCTCTCTTTGAAACGCGCCACTTTCTTACAAATTTTATGGAGCAAAAGACACCCCTCTCAAAATTGCCAACAATTCATTTTTGCAATTCCCAATAAAAAATTCATCCGCTGCCAATTCATTTTCCCACCTCCGATCCCTTTTAAAAAATTTCCTTTGTGTTACGCACAAAAAGTAAACAACTTCCCCACACAATTTTTTTTTTGGAATAATACCCAAAAGAGCCCCCCGTTCGCACCCCCCAAAAAAGCTCAACTTTGCAAATAATTACCTTAAGTATCATTAGAAGCCATAATTAAAGCCGCTCGAAAAAACATTCAGGTGAGTCCAAAAAACGCGAGTCGCAAAAGTCAGCGCCGCATTTTGGGCGGAAAGCACAGATTCGCACGCGCGAAAAAAGTTTGCGAACTTTTTTGTCGAAAAGTGCGGTAAAATCAACCCTAACAAACACCCGGTCGAACCTCCACTGTTGCTGTTGGAAGCAAAACTCCAAACTGATGAACGAAGAACTCGTTTTACCGGTGGGGATGGGGGTGGGAGCAGAGCCAACTTGTCTGCGCCGACCAAACGCTCGGAATGTACTTTCATATTAATATAAAGTGTGATAAAGAACAAATAATGATCTTTTTTTATTTGTACAACGATTTGTTTGACCTTGCGGCCTGTTTGATGTTTTTTTTTCTCCTCGATATTTCAAAGGGTGGAATATCTTTTACGATGTTTACATTTTGATTGCTTCCAATCCCCCATCGGAGATAAAACGCAAATAATTCAATCAGTCTAGATTTTTATATTTAGGTGAATGAAATGTGGGAAGGTCAGTGCCGGATTGAGGAAATCTAGGCTGCAATTCTCAATTGCCTTACTTCGACCACAAATGTATTTGGTCCGTGCACTTACCCCCATAGCAAACTACTTTTCTATGTAACATTAATCCAAAAAAATTAAAAGTCCAAAAATTCGATATTAATTTAATTTAATTTCGATTGGGCACTATACTGACGTGGTAAACACAAATATTGTAACTGTAATGACAATTAATTTGAGAAATTTAGAGGTTTTGATTTGCAAACTACACTGTTAAAAAGATTTCTAGAATTATAAGATATTTAAAAAAAAAAGAATATTCAAATTAATCAACTGTGTGCTGCAATGCAATATTTCTTTTGTATACTAATACAAAAGAAAGATTTGATTATTTTAATAGAGTTAGTATTAATTAAATATTTAACTTAATTATAAAAATAATAAAAGTTGAAATTTTATAATATAATTCCTACAACTCAAAATGTATTTTTGATATAAATGTCACTTATCACCTTTGTGCGTCTTAGTACGGCACTGTAATTCTCACAGAAAAACTAAGCAATTTAATGTTGATCATTCGTTATCGAAATCTTAGATCACTATAGAAATAAAAATATAAAAAATACCAAAGAAAGTTTAATGGAAGTTTGGAATTAATAAACCTATTTACAACAAATAAATTTGTATTATTTAATTTTGATATAAAATTAATGACATTAATTATGCCTTAGTCGTTATTAACTAGATATAATTAAATAAATAATTGTAAAATCTACTTGAGTTACAAATTTTTTATATTAAAAAAAATGACCTATGTAGGTCTTAAAATGTTGACTATATAGAGTTAATGAATTTATTATTGAGAATATCTCCATAAATATGAATATCATGAAGAAAATAAAAAAGACCTTTTTTATAGAGAATTAAATTTCCTACAAAATTACTTGTATAACTTTTTCTCAAATCTGTATACTTTAAGCGATATTTACAAAAAACTACGATTTTGGTCAAAAAATGAACTTATATTGTCTTGAGGCACGTGTTATTTTTGTTAAAAAAAATCCCTTGTATTTTTTCATTAAAAGAAAGTTATTTTTGAGGCGTCACAAGAAATTTAATTTTTAACGACCACCCTAACGTACCTGTATTATTTAAAAAATCTGAGGTACCACAATTTAAAATTATGGATAAAAGAAACGTGAACCAATTAAATAAGCATATTGTAGGGAAACAGTTTCTAATTCGAGTAATAAAAGAATTCAAGTTATCGAGGTTCGACTGTATTTAACAAAAACATCATTTTATCCAAAACTTTTAGTTAAACACTTATTTATTTAACCCGCCGCATACTAGGTGACTAAATGTCACAGTATAACAATACTAAATGGGGTTTGCCATACCCCGAAAATAAAATGAAATAAAATCCACAAAATTGTATTTCATGACAGTTAGTTGATAAGAAATATATTTTAATAACCAATAATGAATAGTTTTAAGTAAAAAACATATTTATTTTCGCATTAGAATAGACTTTGATTAATAAAAATACAAAAACTCAACTTTTTCTTCACCTTATAAACTATTGAGTCTTTTCTTGTGTACTAAATTCCGATGACACGTGTCAATTAGGATACCGAATATTAAGAAAGCCTAAGAAGAATTTAATTCTTCCCTCCTTATTGAAATCCAAATTAATTTCACGGCAATTTCTGAATGATTCGTAATAATTTAGACCAATACATTAAACGAAAAATATATTGAATAATTTTAATCGTTCCCTCTCACTTGCATTGACAAGATTATCGTATCTTCTCGCTCCCTTCCCCTCATTGCTATGGTAAATACGTTTTACCAATATAAAATCGATAATTACTAAATTAAATTAAAATTTTTCATATGAAACGGTAAATTATATGAATATGATAAACACGAGGATGTCCGCATTCGAGCGAAAAGTGGCACATTTCCGAGCGAGGGAGGCAAATGAAGCGCGACGCGGAGCGGCGCGCTTCATTTTCCCGAGATCGGAAATGTGCCACTTTGAGCTCGAATGTGCACACTCGGTTTTAAACTCGATTACCAACTTTCCCGTTTTAACAAAAAAAAAATTGTTCACGTTAGTTGTACCCCACCTAGTACACAGAAGGTTAATGCAATACATCAGAAAAACATGTACTAATTGATCTCATCACAGTACTTTTTTCATTATTATTCATAAAAACTGAATTATAATTTTTTGTACGAAAACAAACTAAGAATCGTTCTTTTCAACCCTTCAGATTAATCCAATGCTGCTCATATTAAAGAATCCAATTCGCCACCATTATTCGCAACCCTTTCGGTGTGCAACACATATGCAATCGTCTGAATTGCGTGCTAAGGGGATCATTTGATTCGATTTAAAACAATAACACTTAGGAAAGCGGAAAGAATTGTTTCCCCTAAAAATGCGCACCTATTGTGTTCTTTGAAGCTGCGATGTCAGTGTTCGTGCAACTGGAAAAAGCCACATATGCACTTGAGTGCAACTATTAAAGAGCAAGACCTAAAGGGTTCGTTTACCCTCGACAATATTAACTAACCCCTAACTTATTTAATTATAAGACGTGCGAGCGGATGATTCTAACGGGCCTCCGTTAAAGATGAATGCGACGAGGATTTACTTCGTTATCAAAATTCTAGGAAAAGACGCTTACTATTTTAAGCCACAGAAGTATTTTTAAATGAAACTCAATTATCGTAATCGTGACTTCACAACGAAGTGCCGAGACAACGTGAGAAACTACAACAGTAAAGGATTAACTGGGAGCATGACATTCACTCATATTCGGTAGTTTCTAAACACCTGGCTTTTGCTTGAACAACCCTCCCTTTTGTATAAAATAATCCTACAGTTCTATGACGAATTGAGCTGGCGTTTAATTTGCATTATTTAAAAAATGAATAGGCGCCCCAAAAGTAATGAAGCCTAATCCTTATCCTTACACATTTTTCCAATTTCTTTTAAAAGGTATTTTTGTACTTATTTCCCCAGCAGTTATTCGTAATTAAAATAAGCCTATAGTCCACATTAAGCCTTCCCTAAACGCGCACTTTTTATCAAATTTTGATTTTAATTTGAAAAGTGCACGCTATCGCCATCTCTTACATAACTTCCTAATTAAAGTTTGACATTCATTTTGCATTATATAAAGAATTAAAGGATACAAATATTAATCTTATCCTTAAAGTTTTTTTCGATTTCTTCTAAAAGGTATTTTTGTAATAACCCCTCGAATAGTTATCAATAATTAAAATAAACCTACATTTCGTATTAAGCTCTACAAAAACGCGCACTTTTTATCAAATTTTGATTTTAAATTGAAAAGTGCATGCTAGCGCCATCTCCTACAAAACGTCCCAATTACAGTTCGACATTCATAACATAACCCACAAAAGCATTGTTGTTTTTAATAACAATTTTAAGGATTGCACACATTTACGTGGCTATCTAATAACTTGCATGCATTTGATATATAATAGTGTACATCTAAATATCTAATATTAAAAGAATAAAGTGGTAGCCACACCTACGATTAACCTACATCTTAAAATAAAGTGCAATAAAAGGTTTTCAGCTTAAAATCTCTATCAAAATGGACAAGAAAGAAGTTACAGACACAATAAATGATGCCAGAGAATACATGAAACGTCTAAAGAATTTAAACGACGAATTACATTATGCCGAGCAACAAATAACATCTACTGCAAACGAAGCCGAAAGAAATATACATGCAGTCTTTTCTAATCTTCTAAATGAGATAACTTTAGCTTTAGGTTCTCGCCGAGATGATTTAATCAATCAGTCTAAAAAAATACAGCACGATGGTTTGGTACCATTCGAAGAATGTAAAAAAGTTGTAACGCAAAAAATCACAAATACTGTGAATCTTGTTAAGCTTGGATCCAATTTATTAAATAGACAAAACGGTGCCGAAGTATGTTTAGAAGAATTTAGAAAGAAATCTAGTCTATTAGGAAGTTTACCTGAAGTACCTCCCTTGAAAGAAGTGCCTTACATATCTTTTCAATACGAATTAGGAATTGAAAAGGATTTAATTAATAGTTGTAGTAATTTTGGTTCTGTGATACATATAGCACCCGTGCAAGTAAAATATTTAATAATAGAACTGATAAAATATAATTTAACACATCTACTTTCAGATATCTTCTTTGACCGAGAAACCTGGTGCAATTTTAGTTGAATGGAATACGTCAGAAGCTGATGATCACATTTTAGATATACAACAGTACGAATTACAAAGGGCTTTTGGAGATTTAAGTACAGAAAAGTATTTAAAAGAGAATTTTAGAACATTTTACACAGGTATAACACTTAGAAAGGTAACTTCGCTAACACAATAATAAATAATGGTAATTTAGGGCCTGACAATCAATATTTGGTAAAGGATTTAATTCAACATCAAACTTACACATTCCGAGTACGATGTAAATTTGAAGGGGAGGCCGAATGGAGTCCCTGGTCTTTGCCACAAGTTTATGCGACAAATCTTAAGCCCTTTTCTTGGAGTGACAACGAAAATTTCATACTAACAAATGATAATAAAATAGCTACACCGATAAGTCACGCGTCTTCCATTCTATTTTCGGATAGGATAGAATTTAATGCAGGATATTCAGTTGAATTTACAGTAAGCAGTTTATTTTTAATTTTGTACTATCGTTAAACTGAAAAAATCTCAAGTTTTTAGAATACGACGAAAGCAATTTAAACGATACTTTTGTTGGCCTTTTTTTACAAGATGACATAAGAGATTTTAAAGTAAAAGATACGGAATGTGTGTGTGTGGAAGCAAATGGAAATATTTATGGTTCTGGGTTAAAAAAATCTACACAATTTTCTCCCGTTGGCAAAGGAACAAAGGTATGAAATTTTGTGAAAAATAACATTTATTTGTACTCTAATTATATAAAATTAATATTTTAGATCTGCTTTTCTTGTGATTCAATTAATCAAAGTAAAATACGAATAAATATAGACTCTTGTGGAAGAAGAGTAACGTATGATTGGTCAGTTAAACAAACATTTATATACTTTGGAGCAATTTTAACTTCAACAAGATGGAAAGTCATGATCGATTAATGATATATGTTATTCTTAAATTACTAATAGCCTAATTCATATATTTCAAAGCTTTTACATGATTGTTTTGATAAATAAATTAAAAAATAAAAATTTATTACTAGCACCTACCCTACTATACTGCTGGCTCCTCTTAGGGCTAAATATCCTGCTGTTATATCCATCGGCAAACCAATCAATGTTGCATACTCCTCTTTATTAGCAAATCTCAATCTGGTTTGTGGATCTGTGTATGGAGCAGGTAGCCCAGATAAGTCTGAAAACTTCTCTGCAGGCTTAAACGACGGTGGAGCATTTATAGAACTGTAATGCACAGCATCTTCGGGCCAAAGCAGTGACCTTTCCGCCGATATTATTTGCTTTAGAGACTTCCAAGCTCGTTTCTTGTTATTCGACTTGGAAGTATGTTGGAAGATTGTGGCTTTAAAAACCGGCCTCACATCTTGTTTACTTGTTTCCAAACTCATTTCTGATAAATCTATAACGATAAAGCATCATGTCTGGTAAATCATGATTGATACACAAGATATACAAGTTGCATTAGTCAATCCATGCAAAACTTACCCAATGTAAACAAAGGTCAAACGCATAAAATTAACATTACACTATATTATTTTAAATTTAATATAACATATAAAATAATTATAACATCATAATTTTAAAATATAATTACAAACAATTTGTTCAAAACGCGGTTAAAATGGTGACAACTACAACTACCAACTGCCTACAGCTTAACCAACATTAAAAAGTTAAAATGCCAAGTTGATTGTGTTAAATATGGCCGAATGGGTACGTAGTTTTTCGTATACTGTAAATTGTTAAAAAATGTTAGTAAAATCGTTCAACTTTTGCGTTATTTATGCTTTAGACAAATTTCTTTTATTCGGTACAACGATTCAAATAGTTTTCGATCTTGTATGGTAGTCGCTGGTCTTGTTTTACTTTCGGAAAATGAACGCGTATTGATTTGCGTGGGGGGGTCAACGACTTTGTTGTTAAACGTGCAGCAAAACGTTAATATTATAGGTACAAGAAGCATTTACACAGAAAGAAATTAATCAGAATACTTTTTGGTAGTGGTCTCCAAGTTTGTGAAGTGATGGAACAAGAAGTGACTTTGTGCTTTCGTTCATTGATCAGTTTTGTTTTATGGAATTGCCAATTGCGAAGAAATAGTATGCCGAAGTTATGGATTGATGTTACCTGATCTGGAATATATAAATTATACGAGTTCTGATAAATATACTTCGGGTTATAAACTCTGTCACAATCTGTAACAATCGTTATTTGTATGTTACAATTTGATGTAACACGTTGTTAATCAAAAGTTTATATAATGTAATGGTGAACTGAGTCTCTTTCAGTTATATACCTTTCATTACATAGTCTTAGATGTTATAATGCATAAGATTATAATAATTTATTTGTTTGTTGTATTGAATACGCTTTTCTGATGTCGGGTCATACTTCTAGTGTCTCGGATAAATCGGCTACCCGTTCGAAGTTAATTCATTCGGCCGTGTATATCGTTCGCGACATTCTTTCGAAGTAAGAGCCACATTATCTCGTTGAAGCTGCAGGTATGCCTTTTGTCGCTTTTTTTTAAATGTACTAAAGGGAGTGTGCTTAGGATGTCTTCAAGGAAAAGAAGCAAAAGCAGGGACCGCAGAGGAGGAGGAGGAGATTCGAAGGCTTCTTCCAAGTTGAGGATGGACAGCAAAGCTCCCACACCGCGTATTACAGGTAAAAGAGGTAAAGTTGCATAAATGTTAAGGTTACATGATGGGTTTGTATAGATCCTAGTTTACCGGCAGGAAGAAGACGCGAAATAGATAACGTAATGAAGAAAGCTCGGGCGTCGCCAAACGCATATTGGGACAAAAAACTTCTGGAAGTAGAAGCGAAAGATCCAAATCGGTAAAGCCTTTTCTACTTTGTTGTTGTTTAATTAAAGGATGCGAACATTCTTTAATCATCAATGATAGTTAAGAGACTCCACATTATTTTAGTTGGCGACACAGTGGTTACAAGTCGTTGTATGTGGATGGCTCATCGTCGCCATCTCCGAGTCGTCGAAGTCGTTCGCGGTCGCCCGTTGGTCGTAGATCGCCGCGATCTCCACCATCTCGTAGATCTCCTATCGGGCGTAGATCCCCGCGATCGCCGCCTTTGAGACGCTCTCCTGTAAGTCGTAGATCGCCAAGATCGCCGCTGCCTCGTCGGTCACCGGTTACACGCAGATCGTCGCCGCCGGCTGCTCGTTCATCGAAGATAGTCAGGCCCCGCTCGCCTGCTCCCCACAAAGGACGCAGATCACCATCAGGAAGTTCAGTGAGTAGCTGCTCCGACGATTCCTGTTCAGTTTGTTCCCCCAAAAACCACAGACACGCACGTACTCGGTAAGTATCCGGTTTCTCTGTCCTTATCTAGAGGACTAAAGGTTTTCGTAGATCTCGATCGGCGTCTGTCTCGCGTTCGCGAAATAAACCACACACAAAACAACATGCTTCTCCTAAGCCGAGGTCTCGTCCCCGACCTCCATCTCCTTCGCCAATGCCTCGTCGCCTCCCAAGGCCCATGACACCGCCTCCACTACGAAGACCCCCTAAAGCGTCAGCATTTGATAGACCGACAGATCCCAGAAGACAGCCACCTCCCCCGCGACCCAGGAATACATCTGGAGAAATCATAAATGTTCCAGGCATCACACCCCCAACAATTACTAAGAAAACAGGCAAAAAGAAGGACAGACCTACCGAACCAGTAAGCTACTTTGTTGCTTAAGGTTTATAAATATTACATACATTTCGCTTAAGGTTTTTCTAACGAAAATTAAAAAGGAACGCACTAAGAAACGTCCTGGTTCTCCGGAATCGTCCGGGAGTGATGATAGTTCAACTTCTTCACTTTCGCCGATTGTTGCAACAACTAGATTAACGCTCTCTGAAAGATTTGGTAAAATGGCCCAGTGGAGCATCGATAGGGAACGAAGGGATATAGAAAATATGCGTATTACTAAAAATTCCAGTGGCGGAGATTTAAAAGTTATGATCGAAGAAGATGACTTTCTTTATGGTAGTCCTCCACGTCGTTATAGGTATTTGATTGTATTTTATATAGTTTTGTTACGATTTGTTATTTGTAATTACTTGTAGCCATTCGCCCGCTCCGCCTGGACATTATCCTGACGAGCTTTTGCCGGCAGGGCCTTCGGGCTTAGCTTCATGGGATGATGTTCGTGTTCGCTATCAATATTATAAGGATTTGGGATATTTAAGGGATCTGACGCTGGATGACTACATCAAATGGGAAGAATGGTGGTATAAATATCAAGACTGGTTAGCAAACGAGAGGCATTATGAACACTGGCTGACTACACAACGAAGAGGAAAGAACAGACTGCCAGCTTCGCAACGTTTGAATTAAATACGAATAAAAATTATTAATTATGGTTCGTATGGGTAACGTAAAAACCTTTTTTATTTATATGATCGTTGTACTGACTTAATTCGTAATAATATTATGAAGCAGCCATTAATCGCATGCTCGAGTAAGCATGATTATACAACAAGTATATATTTACATATATATATTTATCTTTAAAATTATTCTCGTCTTTTTTTAATTATACGATTACATCAATTTATTAGCAATTTTTTTATTAGTTTTCTTTTTATCAAATTTATTTTTGATAGAATAACAATTACAAATAATCTATGTATTATTTATTATTGGAATAATAAAATTAGCATCGTATTCCATAAAGAGAATAAAATATATTAATTAACATGAATACATTGCGTTTATTTTATCTATATCCGTTTGGCTAAGCCCAACTCTTTGTCCTATTGGAGCGTCTGGTACCTAAAAAATTGATAATTAACAATAACTTCATTCTAATTTAATATAAACTTACGGCCGTGGTTACGATAGTTTTCTCGCCATTCTTTGAAAATGAATAAGCACTGTAATGCAGTATACTTCCGTAATCATAAGCGTACCCAAAACTAGTAACTACAGTATCGGGATATTTTCTAAAGTTACCTTCGGTGCCTACGAAAGAAATGTAATAAACAATAATACGGCGAGTAAAAGAAATATACCATTTTTAATATTTTGCCATTGAATGTCAACATAATTATCTCTGTCAGAAGAACTCTGTTGGTGATAGAAGCCTAGAGCATGCATAAATTCGTGCACAATTGTTCCGGCACGGAAACAACCATTTCCTGGTTCATTTGGTTCCAAGTTCACGATTTGTTTTCCAGTTTTGCGACCTACGCGCGAAAAACATCCTGGCTTTGCTGGCTACAATGAAATATGTTTTTGATATTCATTTTCTAAAAGTAAAGGCAATAAACTTACGCTAATGTAGACGTAATCAACATCACCAGCTTGCCGTCTGCGAGCCGTAATGCAAGTTTTATTTGCGTATTCGGTTAAGGCATGGTCAATCTGATCAACTTGTTCTGCAGCTGTATAACAAAAACAGATACTTTTATGTTACATACTCAATTCAAATGCGCTTAAAGCAACTTACTATAACTGGGATCAATCTCATAAGGTATTACTTTGTTTAACCATCTTTTGGCCGGATTTATCAAACCATTTCTTTCCCTAGGTGAGAGTACAATATCTCCTTCAAACTGTCCACTGAGTTCCCAGATATTCTGTTTGTCATCTTCAGTCCATGATGCTAGCCTGTTTAGATCTATGAGAAACATTATTTTTTGATCAACAAATAATATGGAAATTTACCTTCGATTGATGTAATTGGGAGGGTATACGGATCGATCACCAACTCAGCAATGGCCGAGCCAACAATTACTAAAACTAGAATATAAGTTGATAACGACATTTGAAATTGTTTAATCGAATCGGACAAAGTGAAGCCATTTATATAGGATTGATTTGGATCTAATTTATGGAGTTGTGAATATTTTGGGAAATGATTACATTCCACTATAGATTTTGATCTATTAATTACGTATTATATTTTAAGGTACATAGAGAAATACTCGAAAAGTTTAAAATAGAATAATAGTTTAATATTGTTATCTTATTTAATTACTTAAAAAGTAAGTTTTGCTTTTTGATTATTACAAATTAACGTTTGGTCCAAATCACAACGGGTATATGGGTATATTTTCAGATTACATTTAATTGCAACGATTAAGTTCGTTCATTGCAATATTTTTTAATTATACAATGACATTCATTTATTAGAAAATATTTTATTAGTTTTCTTTTATCAAATTTATTTTCGATAGAATAACAATTACAACTAATCACTGTATTATTTATCATCACAATAATAAAATTAAAATCATATTTCATGCAGAGAATAGCAATTATCAATTAACATCCATACATGGCCTGTATCTTATCTACATCAGTTTGGCTAAGTCCCACTCTTTGTCCGATTGGGGCATTTGGTACCTAAAAAAATTAAAATGTAGTTTATTTTTATATGCATAATAACATTTCCAATTTAATATAAACTTACGGCGGTGGTTACAATAGTTTTCTGGTTATTCTTTGAAAATGAATAGGCACTGTAATGCATTACACTTCCGTAATCGTAAGGGTATCCAAAACTAGTAACTACAGTATTGGGATATTTTCTAAAGTTGCCTTGGGTGCCTGCAAAAGAAATGTAATAAACAATAAAACGGCGAGTAAAAGAAATATACCATTTTTAATATTTTGCCATTGAATGGCAACATAATTATCTCTGTCAGAATCACTCTGCTGGTGATGGAAGCCAAGAGCATGCATAAATTCGTGTACAATTGTTCCCGAACGGAAACAACCATTTCCTGGTCTATTGGGAGCCAAGTTCACGACTTGTCTTCCAGTTTGGCGACCTACACGCGAAAAACATCCTGGCCTTGCTGGCTACAATGAAAATTTTTTGATTTTCATTTTTTAAAAGTAAGAGGAATAAACTTACGCTAACGTAGACGTAATCAACATCACCAGCTCGCCGTCTGCGAGCTGTAATGCAAGTTTTTGTTGCGTATTCGGTTAAGGCATCGTCAATCTGATTAACTTGTGCTGCGGCTATATAACAAAGACGGATACTTTCATGTTACATACTCAATTCAAAGGCGCTTAAAGTAACTTACTATAACTGGGATCAATCTCATAAGGTATTACTTTGTTTGACCATCTTTTACTCTGACTAATCACACCATTTCTTTCTGCAGGTGAGAGTACAATATCTCCTTCAAACTGTCCACTGAGTTCCCAGATATTCTGTTTGTCATCCTCAGTCCATGATGCTAGCCTGATTTGATCTATAAGAAACATTGTATTTTGATCTACAAATAATATGCAACTTTACCTTCGATTGAAGTAATTGGCAGAGTATACGGATCAATCACCAACTCAGCAATGGCTGAACCAGCAATTACTAAAAGTAGAATATAAGTTGACAACGACATTTGAAATTGTTTAACCGAATCGTACAAAGTGAAGCCATTTATATAGGATTGATATGGATGTCATTTAAGGAGTTGTGAATAATTGGTAAGTGATTACAATTCCATTACTTAAAAGATATGATCTATGAAGTACGTATTATATTTAAAATACTCAAAAAGTTTTGGTTCTTTATTATTATGAATTAACTTAATGTTTGGTACAAATCATAATGGGTAAACACTTACATTTTCAGATTACGTTTAATTGCAACGATTACGTTCATTTATTGCAAGATATTAACACTTATTTCCTTGAATGCATTTCAATTGATAACATCTTGGTCCTGTTTTAGATTACAAAAAAGAAATTGTTGTTCAAAACAAAAATTTGTTTTTTCATACACAATGCTTATTATAAGCTCAAGTCGTCCAAACGTTTTGATAGTACATACTCTTGTAATGTTCCTGAAGAAAAATATAATTAATAAGTTAATTAAAATGGGCTTACATTTTATTTGGAACTGCTAACTGTTCATAGAAAGAATATGGTGTAAACATACAATTTCCACACATATTAAAATTATCACAAATGATTGCTATTAATAAGCTACCACGTAAGTATTTATTCTAAAGCTTTTATGATTTAATGTTTTTTTTAACATATCAACTTTAGGTCAAATCAATTATTTAATGATACGGCTAAAGCTTGAGCATTTGATAGATCGACAGATCCCAGAAGACAACCACTTCGCCCACAATCCAGAAATACATCTGGAGAAATCATAAATGTTCCAGACATTACACATCCAACAATTGCTAAAAAGAAAGGCGAGAAGAACAGACCAACTGAACCAGTAAGCTACTCCGTTCATTAAAGTTTATAAATATTATATTCATTTTTTTTAGGACTTTTTTAACAAAGATTTAAAATGAACGCTCTAAGAAATGTTCTGGTTTGCCAGAAAGTGAAGATAGTTACGTTTCTTCCCTTTTGCCGATTGTTGTAACAATTAGATTGACGCTCTCTAAAAGATTTGGTACAATGGCCTTGGTACAGCATTGATAGGAAACCTAGGGATATGGTAAATATTCCATTGGAATTTGTAAATTTGGAACTCAAACAAAAAAAATTGTCCACTCGGGACCTCGGTTGATTGAAACCCCGGATAATGGGGGTCCTACTGTATATACAAACTTTCAAATTATTCTCATCTTTTTTTAATTATACGATTACATTAATTTAATAGAAAATATTTTATTAGTTTTTTTTAATCAAATTTATTTTTAATAGAATACCATTACAACTAATCAGTGTATTCTTTATTACCGCAGTAATAGAATTGAGATCATATATCATGAGGAGAATAGCATATATCAATTAACATGAATACATTGCCATTATCTTATCTACATCAGTTTGGCTAAGTCCGGCTCTTTGTCCGATTGGAGCATTTGGTATCTAAAAAGTTTAAAATAAAGTTTTGTTTTGTATAATAACATATTTCTAATTTAATTCAAACTTACAGCGGTGGTTATAATAGTTTTCTGGTTGTTCTTTGAAAATGCATAAGCACTATAATGCATTACACTTCCGTAATCGTATTCGTACCCAAAACTAGTAATTATAGTGTTGGGATATTTCCTAAAGCTACCTTCGGTGCCTACAAAAGAAATGTAATAAACAGTAAAAAGGTGAGTAAGAGAAATATACCATTTTGAATATTTTGCCATTGAATGTCAACATAGTTATCTCTTTCAGAAGCACTCTGCTGGTGATAGAAGCCAAGAGCATGCATAAATTCGTGTATAATTGTTCCAAAACGGAAACAACCTTTTCCTGGTTCATTGGGAGCCAAGTTCACAATTTGTCTTCCTATTTGGCGACCCACATACGAAAAACACCCTGGCTTTTTTGGCTATAATGAAATATCATTTTTTATATTCATTTTCTAAACGCAAGACGAAGAAACTTACGGTAACATAGACATAATCAACATCACCCACTTGCCGTGTGCGAGCTGTAATGCAAGTTTTATTTGCGTATTCGGTTAAGGAATGGTCAATACAGGGGGGTGCAACTTACATGCAGAATTGAGCAACACGGAAATTTGTAGCCCTGGAACTTCTGTTGATTGAGGGGTAAGGGGAAGGACCATTCAACAATGCTCTGAACATAGCGTTTTGTTAACCTAAAAATTAATTTGCATTCCGTTGTTCAGTTCATTAAAATTGCGTTTTTTTTTATGAATGTAAAGTGACTATTTTTGATTAATTAAAGTGAATGGATTGCACATGGATTGCACAAAATAAAATTAGAAGTTAAGAATAGGTACGTAAACAGATTAAATACACTTAACCAATTAGTTTTGTTTTTAGTTAAAGCTGCAAGGGATCCATTTTGTAGATTCTGGTCTATCAAGCATTTGCATAAATCGTGATTAAAAAATGGAAAGAATTGGAAAAAAGAAATACCTTTGTAAGTAACCAGAATGCAATAAGTGGTATTATAGTAAAATTAAAAGTCATTTTGTAAATAAGCATATCGATTATTGCACTGTATGATCAAAATGAAGATGGTACATAATCATCTAAGGGTATATTATATAATCAATATTAAATAAACGCAGGATACATAGATTCTTGAACTTGAGAATGTACTATTTGATTTAAGTTTTGTATCTATTATATATATACATATTTGTCATTAATTTGAATGTTTGATTCATTTTTATTGTAAAAAATAAGATTTTAGATCTAATTTTTGTACTTAAAATTAAGAATTTTTGCTAATATAAGAATAACAAGTCCAACTTATTAATTATATTGAATTACAATTAATAAGTTCTATTTGCTATTATTTTACATTGCATGTATAAAGATAAGTTATTTTTTTATTTTAAAAATAATATGAGATTACTGATATATATTTGTTGTTAATTTGTATGTTTATTTTGAAGTATTGTATGCTATTTTATATTTGTATTAGATATATTAAGTAATAAATGTGAAAAAGAAACTAATTGCGTTTAATTAATTTAAAATTAATAATTCTTGAATAAAACTGGCAGTAAAGCGGGAAAAAATTCTCATGCTTAACGGTTTTTTTAAATTCGCCAATATGAATTTTAGTACCGACCATTGGCCGCAAGAGGTTTGGGTTGCCAACAATTTATACGGAGATTGCATTTCTCTACAATACCTTTTCTCTGCTGTGTGGTTTCAAATTTTGATTCAAGTAAGTAAGTATTTTTATTATTAATCTTTATTATTTTATTAAAATTATATTTATTTGAACTGTTTGAATGACTGTAAGTGTTGGTTAACATGAATAACGTATATTTCTGTTGATGTGTTGCATAATATTTTGATGGGTTAGAGTTCACATCGTGAGGCCGCCCTTGAATCGTACCGAAATGTATGTAGGGCGTTAATTTTGTATTCCAGGTTAATAAATTAGATAATATCAAGTGTCCAAACCATTCAAATCAAAAGATATAACAGTTTTAATTTCGTTGTTTCCGAGCTAAAATTGGCCATCTTAGTCAAATAGTTGGGCTGACGTAGGTTAGATGGCGCTTTGAAATCAGATGGAAATTTGAAAGTGCCGAACGAGTAAAGATGCGAAAAGTAAATTGGAGAAATAAAAATAATTATTCTAAGTTATTAATGATGCATTGTTATTTTCTATATTAACTCCAGGATATACTCTTTTGGTGTCTGTGAAGACATGTTGCAACAAATTACCTGGAGAGCGATTAAAATTTTTAAGAAACATCTTGCGATATAAAAAATCCGCGATATATAAATTAGCCGCGTTGTTTTCTCTACTTCTTATACAACTCCGACAGGATTTAATACTTTTTTTCAGTTTTCGCCACTGTCTTTCCTCTTTGTAGTACACACTATTTCCATACCTTCTCGAATGATTAATTACGAAATGATTCCCCATTCCGCATCAGAATCTGGTGATGGGATCAAATTCTTCCTCGATATCATTGTATCCACCCCAAGAATCAGAGTGTATGAAAGTAAGAGGCTCAACATATGTTCTAATAAGCCTATGCAATTCTGCACGATTTCTTTGTTGAATGGGCACTATAAACATATCATCCGTTTCTCTGAAAATACCATCGAAACATCATAATTGTTAGCGATAGATGGGTCTTCGGTAGTATTTGCAAGTGTAAATATGCATGCAGAATTGCATGCATTACCCAGTGTGTTTATTTCGAATTCTTGTAATTAAATATAGTTTTAATTTTTTGTCATTCTTTATTATTTACAGAAAGCAGCCATAAAATCGATAAAACTTTCGTTGACGCGCATAAATTCAAAATTGTTTCATTCCAAGGCACAAGTACCTAAAAAAGTAAACTCTGGGGGTCTTAGAAATGCTCACCAAGAAGTACAAATTCTAAATGGTCTTGGAAATATTTAGGTTTTATCATTTATGATCCTTTTCAAACATTTGCTGATGGTTTTTCTTTGAGAATGGCACAGGACGGAACTACAAACCTGAGAATTCATTAAAGTTATATAGATGTCAAAAACCTGATGGAAGCAAGAAGAGTTCGTTCTTCTAGCAACATAATTACAATTTTTTTTATCTTTGTGATCTTCAAAGTTTTGTAAATAGATAATAATTTATTTAAGGTTTGCTTTTGATTAATTTATTAATTTTGTTGTGTTAATTTTATGTCTGTTCCTAACTTAAATTATGTTTCAGTAAGCTACAACAGAAGATTAATGAATATGAAAGGATATATGATATTTACTTGTGTTTCTAACAATTTTAATTCTTTGGACAAATAATATTAGTAATAATATCAGTAATGCGATTGCGAGCTCCAAATATGCTTTATAACTTATTCGAATTTAAATTATGAAATGCATTTAGTTTATTGATTTTTAAAACGATTCTAACATATTTGCGCCATTAAATATCGTATTGCTCTGTAAATTTGTTAGTTTCTGTTTAACAGTTATTTAACAAAGAATATTTTCTTTTTTTTAGCTATAAATTGGCAACTTAGAACTTCATTAATAATCAAAAGGATCTTGGCTACTTTTTACCTTTACCTTTAAGCAGCCTTACATCTCAGAATTGTAGTGCCGACCAAAGAACACCCCTTGAAGAACAACAGCTTGCTTTATTATTTTGGGGTGAGTTTTCTTTTTTAACTACTATTTTCTTTGCGAATTATCTCACATACAGAACAACAAATTAAAGCTTGTGGGGCAATGTTAATTTTTATAACAATTAAGAGTTAAAATTAGTAAATCGTTTTTGTACCACAAAATTCACATCTCGGTTACTTGTCGACGTATCTTTGAGAACTTTGTAGATTTCAAACTTATGGACTTTTTGGCTGCGGATTGGTCTATAGGTATTTAATAATAAATTCTTGGTATTTTTCATATTGAACAAATATAAAACTACAATTTTAATAACTAAATGTGATAAAATCGATGTTACAATCATGTTCAATAAAAACTATTAGAATAGGATATCAAGTCTATTTACTTCATGTAGTTATTATTAAATGATTGGAAATATTTATGGACAAATGATATATCAGTAAGTACACTGTTGTAAATTTAAGCATAAACTTAGTCTGTTTTCTTTTAGTTTATATCCGTGGTCGAAGCCAGGTTCAACTGTCGCAAACACTAAGTCACTCTGAAATAATGTTTTTACAGTACAAGAAGATGTACAAATTAACAGCTCGCTCATCACAGAGAACTTTTATAGCAGGAGTCTTTAGTGAAATTTATGGCTATGATTGGAATGCTCTAAGCGTAATATCTTCTTCTGAACTAACTAGGATGGTTGTGTCGTCTACATATTGCAGATTTTGAGATCTTCTGACCATATATCGATGTCATCATTCCAATTCTCTATTGCTTTACGAATACTCCATTCTCTGTAGATTTTAAATAGAATATAAGAAAGGACACAGTCTTGTCGCACTTCTTTGCTAATGGTAAAGCTCTACAATGACCTTATGTTAATAGGTATGAAGGTATTGTTTGAATAGTACACCCAAACCACACTTTACGTTCCGAAAAAAGTTGGCTATAAAGCAAAAAGCCGTATAACAAATCAATTTAACACTTTGTTAAAAATAGCAACTGTCCGTGAATGGGGGATTGCTTTTAAGTACCAATAAACTAGTCTTTGGCTTCTAAAAGGGTTTTAATATATCTTAAAAGATATTTGGTTCCCCAAAATTGTATTTCTATTAAATAGTTTGTTTGTAGGTAGTATTAAACAAATTCGTTTATTTCTTTAACTTTTCGTTGCGTTTTGGAAAATATTGTTACAGCTTTTAAGGGCCAAAGGACTAGTTTTTTCGCTCATGAAAGGGTTTTTCTTAACTCTTAAAATTAATAGAGATACAGGGCTGTAAAGTATATGTTTTTCTTCTTACAAATAATAATGGTTATTTTGCTAATTCTGAAAATGTTCTTGTTTAATTGATTTCTTTTCTTTCATAAACTAAAAATGAGTGCTTTAAAATAAAGTAGGAGCCAATATTTATGTATTACTCTGTATTTGTTCTTTCTTTTAAATTATTTATCGCTTTTGATACCTGGAAATTTTGCTTTGGGGTCAATGCGATAGCGTATATCGGCTTTTACATTAATTTCGTTTACTGACTCATTTGTGAGTGTATAGCGAAGGCAAACGGTTGTGTATTTGTATAAATAAGTGCTCCTAATTTTAATTACAACCCCTAATCTGAGGTAAATATTAATTCTAACAATTTCTCTTTCATTCTACAGCAGGGTGCCGAAAGTACGGGAATGTTTTTTCTACATAGGTGTAACCATTATTAAATTAAAGGGTTCTTAGTTTCAAAACTCGATAGTTAATTTAAACATATTTTAGTTGCTGCACTAAATTTCAGAACGGGCGGTTTAATTATATTGCGACGTTACAGGACGTTTAAACTCGTACCGACTGCTAGAATTGATTAGTGTTTATTGCTTATGATAACAAATCGAAATGTAAATTTATTAGTAGTTGAGTATTTTCTAAAAACATCCCGAGTTCTTATTAAAATAATGAAAAAAATATGATTCTTTTAATAGAACCTGCTAAACATTTAAATAATGCTATTCAAATCTTTTGTATATTTTATAAATCTCTTTTGTTCTTAGGAGAAAGCGAGTTTCACCGGTGATCACTCGAAGGACTTGCCCAGTAAGCGAGGCACAGATATCAGTCAAAGGCATCTGCTTTTGGTGGTCGGTCTTCTCATCGGATTCCCAATAACGCACGGTAAGTTTCTTTATTGACTTTTATTTGTTATTCTTTATTATTTATAAAAAGCATATCTTTGGGTTGTAGCAATGGTACTGTAGCATTTCTCAAAGGATATAATTGTAAAAAAGTAAACTCTGGGGCTCTTAGAAGTGCTCACCAAGAAGTACAAATTAAAAATTCTAAATTGTCTTGGAAATATTTCGGTTTTATCATTTATGATCCATTTCAAACATTTGCTGACGGATTTTCTTTGAGAAGGGCACAGGACGGAACTACAAACCTGAGAATTAATTTAATTATCATTTTGTTTTGAACATTAATAATCGGACACTGATTAAATTTTATTTGACTTCATTGGAGCGAACAAAATTATTGTTAATTAATAGAATCCAAGTGGATGTTCTCAATTCAATTAGCCATCAACAATTATAGAATTACATTCACTTTTTCCACTTTAATCAAGTCCCGAAATAGAAAATAAATTAAGATCATGAATAAGGACCGACATTTTATTAGCTACAAAATGACAACAAATTAATTTGATACTTGATGTGACATCTGCTGCTGTTTTCCAGAACTTATTACAGGAATTTATAAATGGTTGGAAAAGAAGGGTTGGTTTTTAACTTAAATATTAAAGTGTAGACTCTAAATATTAGATGGCGGCAGTTGTATTATTTGGGTGCAGAATATATTTTCTAGTATTGACAGATTGTTATTGTTTAGTTTTACATGTTTAACTTTAAAAATTTTACTGAGAAAATAGTGCATCCAATGTATGATTTAGGATATTATATCATACTTCAAGCTTCACTTTTGTTACGGATTTGTCCTTTTGAAAACTGTGAAACTCATGAAGTAATTAGAGTTATATAGATATTAAAAACCTGATGGAAGTAAGAAAAGAGTTCCTTCTTCTAGCAACATAATTACAATAATTTTACATTTCTGTGATCTTCAAAGTTTTGTAAATACATAATAATGTATTTAAGGTTTGCTTTTGATTAATTTATTAATTTTGTTGTGTTAATTTTATGTATGCATATTTTAATTTCAGTGTATGTGTGTGTCCGTAATGGTCTTTGCGATCGTGGAATGATTATCTTTAATTTGAAGTTACAAACAAAGCTATGGCCTATTTTTAGTTTTATAATAAAATGCATTGGGTTCATATCGAATCATTATAATTAAACAGAACTTTGTGTCAATTATTGTTATTTATAAGACACATACTTTCGATATGTAGCAATGGAACTAGCATTTCTCAAAGGATCTAATTGTAACAAATTCAGAAAAGAAGTGGTAGTGATTCTGGGGGTCTAGAGGTACTCATTCACTTACAGTTTGCCTGCAGATTAGATAAGGTCAATTACATATACAGGCTATCGACACACGAGTCTATTGTAAGATTCAATTAAACTGAAGGCTGTAATCTATAAATGGCCTTTATGTGTAATTGCCCTTGACTGATCTGCAGTTCTGAACTGCAGGCGAACTGTAAGTGAATAGGTACCTTAAAAAGTGCTCCCTCGGAGATACAAAATACAAATCCTAAATTGTTTTTAAACTACTGATCGTGGAACAATTGTGTTGAATTTGTAGTTATAAACAAAGCTTATGGCATATTTTGAATTCTTCTTTATTTCAGGGATTAGGCTGTACACCCTGTTCCGACTCTCATCCCTTTCTTGGCCTTCCAGCATCCCTTTTGGTTTATAATTTGTTGAAGCTAACGGAAGCCCTATCTCTTAACATTCTGCTTTGTAATAAAACCCAGTGTGTTTATTTCGAATTCTTGTAATTAAACATAGTTTTAATTTTTTGTCATTCTTTATTATTTATAAAATGCATGCCTTTGGGTTGTAGCAATGGAACTGTAGCATTTCTCAAAGGATATCATCGTAAAAAAGTAAACTCTGGGGGGCCTTAGAAGTGCTCACCAAGAAGTACAAATTCAAAATTCTAAATTGTCTTGGGAAATATTTCGGTTTTATCTTTTATGATCCTTTTCAAACACTTGCTGATGGATTTTTCTTTGAGAAGGGCACAGGACTGAACTACAAATCAGAATTAATTTAATTATCATTTTATTCATAATCGAACACTGATTAAATTTTATTTCATTGGAGCGAACAAAATTATTGTAATTTAATAGAATCCAAGTGGATGTTCTCAATTAAATTAGATATCAACAATTATAGAATTACAATCACTTTTCCCACTTTAATCAAGTACCGAAATAGCAAAAAAATTAAGATCATGAATAAAGGCCGACATTTTATCAGCTAAATATTTCAACAAATTAATTTGATACCTTATGTGACATCTGCTACTGTTTTCCAGAACTTATTACAGGAATTTATAAAAGGTTTTAAAAGTAGGGTTGGTTTTTAACTTAAATATTAAAGTGTGGCCTCTAATTGTTAGATGGCGGCAGTTGTATTATTTGGGTGCAGAAATTATTTTCTAGTATTGACAGATTGTTATTGTTTAGTTTTACATGTTTAACCTTAAAAATTTTACTGAGAAAAGAGTGCATCTGATGTATGATTTAGGATATTATATCATACTTCAAGCTTCATTTTTGTTACAGATTTGTCCTTTTGAAAACTGTGAAACTCATGAAGTAATTAAAGTTATATAGATGTTAAAAACCTGATGGAAGCAAGAAAAGAGTTTGTTCTTCTAGCAACATAATTACAATAATTTTACATCTCTGTGATCTTCAAAGTTTTGTAAATACATAATAATGTATTTAAGGTGCTTTTGATTATTTCATTAATTTTGTTGTGTTAATTTTATGTATGAATATTTTAATTTCAGTGTATGTGTGTGCCCGTAATTGTTTTTGTGATCGTGGAATGATCATCTTGAATTTGAAGTTACAAACAAAGCTATGGTCTATTTTTAGTTTTATAATAAAATGCAGTGGGTCCATATCAAATTTTTCTAATTATACAGAGCTTTAACTTTGTGACCATCGTTATTATTTATAAAACACATGCTTTCAGGATGTAGCAATAGAACTGTAGCATTTCTCAAAGGATCTAATTGTAACAAATTCAGAGAAGAAGTGGTAGTGATTCTGGGGGTCTAAGAAGTGCTTCTTCGGAGATGCAAAATACAAATTCTAAATTGTTTTGGAACTGTTTAGGTATTATCATTTATGATCCTTTTCTAACATTTGCCGAGGGTTTTTTTTTTGGGAGGGATGCAAGACAGGATAACCTGGAAATTAATTTAGTTAACATTTCAATTCAATTCATGGGATATATTGTTTTGGAAAATACTAATCTGAGACTGATTAAATTTTAATCTTTTAATAAATATTATTGGGTATACTTTAAATAATATTAATAACAGTTAAAATCTCGATCTTGTATTATATAGGCTTTAGTAATTTTTCTTAATTTTGTTTTTTATTTTATTGCAGAGAATAGTCGTGTTGAAAAATACTTTCGGAAGCCAATGTGGATTCGTACATGTACCCTTGGTTCTTCTTCACATAAGGCAATTCAGGAGCCTTTGGGAAACCTAATCCAGCAGCACCAGCAGAATCATCAATGGAAGACTAAATCTTCAGATTTGTATATTAATTATAGTTAATCTTACAGAACGACCCTCATATTTTTTGTCATTTTTTCTACATAGGATTAAGTTAGATAATCCATGTTAGCGTAGTTTTTGCTAAACTTTTACTATGTTGTAAATTTATTTTGGAAATTTTAATTACTTTTAAAACACATTTCTTTTTGCCACACTTATTTATGTTTAATTATTTATTTATAAATTGTTAAAAGAGTTGCAGTCCTATCATATTGATAAGTATATTATGTTTCGATCAAACCTCCCTTAATTTATATATTTGACACTTTGTTTAATTTGAATAGGGTTTCTTTTGAAATTAAATGACAAAAAAGGGATGCAGATTTTTATTATTTTTAGGTTTTTAAATTGTAACAAATTGTATATCTTTTTCTGTTAATCTAAGACAACATGTGCTCTGATGCGAAGGGCTTAAGTCTTCGATTAAAACTTTTGCTTTCGTTGGTTTCATACAGTGGTTACCCTTCACATCGGACCACATAATGTTTGTTTAATGATGGGGTGTTCTAAGATTGTATAATCTTAAAACATCCAATCAAGGGCTGTGCTCTATTCTAAACATATTTGAATTTTATGACCAATATTCCTCTGTTAGGCTAATTAGATGTAAAGTGGGATGTAAGGGGGGTTTGGGAAATAAAAAAAACTGTTAACTACCTGTTGTTTCTTTTCACACTAAAAATGTAAGGAGAATGTGTCAACTGGTAACAGGGGCATAAAAGAAAAATTGCAAAAATGTGATCGCGATCTACAGTCGTAATATCACAAATCGCGAGGGACGGTCGGCCGAGTCGGCCGAGTCGGCCGAGGGTTTATCTTAGAGATTTTTAAAAATATTTTTCAAATCACGAGTATCCTACAGTCATTCGTCATTCGTCATTCGTCTCGTTCGGCTCGTTGCTCGTTGGATTTTTCTTAGAAATTTTTAAAAATTTAACTTCGACTGGTATCGAACTCGAGACCATTTGAACAAACAACCGATCGCTAACCATCTGAGCTATGGCGTTGTTATACGAAGTAAGTGTTTTAAACGTTATAAAGTACACGTCCTATAATATTAATTTAAAATTTATTTTTAAATGTTTAAGTAGTTAGGTGTAAAAGCCCACCTGACTCTTGCTCTTGCTCTTGCTCGTGCTCTTGCTCTTCCAATTAATAATTATTAAAATTCGGGTAACAATAAAGACTCTTTATTATATCTAATAATTTATACAAGTTATTTTACAGAGTTCAAATTTAACAGTTAAGAAGTTTGAATCACACATTTTTTAAGTCCGCTTCTTCAAAAATATTTAATTCAAACTTCTTATCTGTTTTAAATTATACATTATTAAAATAATTAATTAATTAAAAAAACCAAATTTTAATATAATAAAAGTTGCAACCCTTACGATTTTTTATTGTAATTAATTAAGAGTGATTTGCACGTCAAACTTGGGATTGCAACTTCTTTTACAATTACATTACATTACAATTACATACTATAAATAAAAGGGAAAAGGAAGGTGTTTTAAGTGTGTGTGAAAAGATAAAATAATAATATGTGGATGGAGTGGGGTTATTTTATAAAAGTAATAATAAATAAAAGTTAAGTGCCCTTCAAAGTGCTACATAAATCAAGGGAAGACAACAAAAAAGGTAAGTATTAAAAAAATAAATAAAGAAGTGAAATATTAAAAAATATTAAAAAATAATAAATTAAATAAAAAGTATAAGAAGTAGTAATTTTTACCAAATTTTGAAAAAAATCTAAGTAAACATGAATTAATTTTGCAATAAAATTCAAAAGTTATAGCAAGTTCGAAAAATAAACAAGACGGGAAAAATTAATAAGATATAAAAATCAAAACGCACGGTCCAATAATTAAATGAAGAGAGGGTGGCTTTAAACTTTTATGAATTATTTAGTTTTATCGAAATTTTTATTTTAGAGGTGTAGCGCGGGGAAATGACACCGGTTATAGTTAGTAGGGGTACGTAGAAACGTCCCCTCGCAATATAAAGCAATTCTATTTTTTTCATATTTTGCCAAAAAGACACCCTATACATATTATACATGTATCTTATGTAAAAAAGCCTCAGGATTCCGAATCCGTGTCGTTTGTAATGATTGGATCGAAAATAAGGGCGCTACGATTTTTTTTTTTGAATCAAAGGGTACGTATTTCTATTGATTTAGTTTGTATCGAAAATTTTTATTTTAAAGGGGAAGCGCGGGGAAATGACACCGGTTATAGTCACTAGGGGTACGTAGGAACGTCCCCTCGCAATATAAAGCCATTCTATTTTTTTCATATTTTGCCAAAAAGACATGGGTTAAAACCCATCGATTTTGAATTTTCAAAACGTTTTCCCAAAGCTCTGGAATAGCACGCCTATGGTTTCTTAAGCCTATCCGAAACCAAAAAGGCTGCCAAATCCGATTCTGAATAGTTTTTAAAGATCCGTCCACAAATAACGGCGCTACAATTTTTTGAAAGTTCAAAATTCCCTCAAAATGAGCTCTAAAAATCGCAATTTTTTTTTTCGAAAAATTAACGTCGCACCCTATACATATTATACATGTATCTTATGTAAAAAAGCCTCAGGATTCCGAATCCGTGTCGTTTGTAATGATTGGATCGAAAATAAGGGCGCTACGATTTTTTTTTTGAATCAAAGGGTACGTATTTCTATTGATTTAGTTTGTATCGAAAATTTTTATTTTAAAGGGGAAGCGCGGGGAAATGACACCGGTTATAGTCACTAGGGGTACGTAGGAACGTCCCTCGCAATATAAAGCAATTCTATTTTTTCATATTTTGCCAAAAGACATGGGTTAAAACCCATCGATTTTGAATTTTCAAAACGTTTTCCCAAAGCTCTGGAATAGCACGCCTATGGTTTCTTAAGCCTATCCGAAGCCAAAAAGGCTGCCAAATCCGATTCTGAATATTTTTTAAAGATCCGTCCACAAATAACGGCGCTACAATTTTTTGAAAGTTCAAAATTCCCTCAAAATGAGCTCTAAAATCGCAATTTTTTTTTCGAAAAATTAACGTCGCACCCTATACATATTATACATGTATCTTATGTAAAAAAGCCTCAGGATTCCGAATCCGTGTCGTTTGTAATGATTGGATCGAAAATAAGGGCGCTACGATTTTTTTTGAATCAAAGGGTACGTATTTCTATTCATTTAGTTTGTATCGAAAATTTTTATTTTAGAGGGAAGCGCGGGAAATGACACCGGTTATAGTCACTAGGGGTACGTAGGAACGTCTCTCGCAATATAAAGCAATTCTATTTTTTCATATTTTGCCAAAAGACATGGGTTAAAACCCATCGATTTTGAATTTTCAAAACGTTTTCCCAAAGCTCTGGAATAGCACGCCTATGGTTTCTTAAGCCTATCCGAAGCCAAAAGGCTGCCAAATCCGATTCTGAATAGTTTTAAAGATCCGTCCACAAATAACGGCGCTACAATTTTTGAAAGTTCAAAATTCGCTCAAAATGAGCTCTAAAATCGCAATTTTTTTTTCGAAAAATTAACGTCGCACCCTATACATATTATACATGTATCTTATGTAAAAAGCCTCAGGATTCCGAATCCGTGTCGTTTGTAATGATTGGATCGAAAATAAGGGCGCTACGATTTTTTTGAATCAAAGGGTACGTATTTCTATTCATTTAGTTTGTATCGAAAATTTTTATTTTAAAGGGAAGCGCGGGAAATGACACCGGTTATAGTCACTAGGGTACGTAGGAACGTCCCTCGCAATATAAAGCAATTCTATTTTTTCATATTTTGCCAAAAGACATGGGTTAAAACCCATCGATTTTGAATTTTCAAAACGTTTTCCCAAAGCTCTGGAATAGCACGCCTATGGTTTCTTAAGCCTATCCGAAGCCAAAAGGCTGCCAAATCCGATTCTGAATAGTTTTAAAGATCCGTCCACAAATAACGGCGCTACAATTTTTAAAATTCAAAGGATTCCTAAAATGAGTTTAAAAAATCGCAATTTTTTTTTAAAAAAATGACCCTATACAAAAAAGTACGAAAAAAGCCTCGGTTTCCCAACCTTTTTTAATTTGGGCAAAAAAGGGCCACGTTTTTTTTAATCAAAACGTTTTCTTTTATTTTTTTTACAAAATTTTTTTTAAAAGGGAACCGGGGGAAAACCCCGGTTAACATAGGGGTTGGGAACCCCCTCCAAAAAACCCATTCTATTTTTTATTTTTTCCAAAAGAAGGGGTTAAAAACCCCTCGTTTTTAATTTTAAAAATTTTTCCCCAAATTTAATAACCCCTAGGTTTTTAACCTATCCAAAACCAAAAGGCTGCCAAATCCGATTCTGAATAGTTTTAAAGATCCGTCCACAAATAACGGCGCTACAATTTTTGAAAGTTCAAAATTCCTCAAAATGAGCTCTAAAATCGCAATTTTTTTCGAAAAATTAACGTCGCACCCTATACATATTATACATGTATCTTATGTAAAAAGCCTCAGGATTCCGAATCCGTGTCGTTTGTAATGATTGGATCGAAAATAAGGGCGCTACGATTTTTTTTGAATCAAAGGGTACGTATTTCTATTCATTTAGTTTGTATCGAAAATTTTTATTTTAAAGGGAAGCGCGGGAAATGACACCGGTTATAGTCACTAGGGGTACGTAGGAACGTCCCTCGCAATATAAAGCAATTCTATTTTTTCATATTTTGCCAAAAGACATGGGTTAAAACCCATCGATTTTGAATTTTCAAAACGTTTTCCCAAAGCTCTGGAATAGCACGCCTATGGTTTCTTAAGCCTATCCGAAGCCAAAAGGCTGCCAAATCCGATTCTGAATAGTTTTAAAGATCCGTCCACAAATAACGGCGCTACAATTTTTGAAAGTTCAAAATTCGCTCAAAATGAGCTCTAAAATCGCAATTTTTTATTTTCGAAAAATTAACGTCGCACCCTATACATATTATACATGTATCTTATGTAAAAAAGCCTCAGGATTCCGAATCCGTGTCGTTTGTAATGATTGGATCGAAAATAAGGGCGCTACGATTTTTTTTGTAAATCAAGGGGTACGTATTTCTATTCATTTAGTTTGTATCGAAAATTTTTATTTTAAAGGGAAGCGCGGGAAATGACACCGGTTATAGTCACTAGGGTACGTAGGAACGTCCCTCGCAATATAAAGCAATTCTATTTTTTTCATATTTTGCCAAAAAGACATGGGTTAAAACCCATCGATTTTGAATTTTCAAAACGTTTTCCCAAAGCTCTAGAATAGCACGTCTATGGTTTCTTAAGCCTATCCGAAGCCAAAAAGGCTTCCAAATCCGATTCTGAATAGTTTTTAAAGATCCGTCTACAAATAACGGCGCTACAATTTTTTGAAAGTTCAAAATTCGCTCAAAATGAGCTCTAAAAATCGCAATTTTTTTTTCGAAAAATTAACGTCGCACCCTATACATATTATACATGTATCTTATGTAAAAAAGCCTCAGGATTCCGAATCCGTGTCGTTTGTAATGATGGGATCGAAAATAAGGGCGCTACGATTTTTTTTTTGAATCAAAGGGTACGTATTTCTATTGATTTAGTTTGTATCGAAAATTTTTATTTTAAAGGGGAAGCGCGGGGAAATGACACCGGTTATAGTCACTAGGGGTACGTAGGAACGTCCCCTCGCAATATAAAGCAATTCTATTTTTTTCATATTTTGCCAAAAAGACATGGGTTAAAACCCATCGATTTTGAATTTTCAAAACGTTTTGCCAAAGCTCTAGAATAGCACGCCTATGGTTTCTTAAGCCTATCCGAAGCCAAAAAGGCTGCCAAATCCGATTCTGAATAGTTTTTAAAGATCCGTCCACAAATAACGGCGCTACAATTTTTTGAAAGTTCAAAATTCGCTCAAAATGAGCTCTAAAAATCGCAATTTTTTATTTTCGAAAAATTAACGTCGCACCCTATACATATTTCACATGTATCTTATGTAAAAAAGCCTCAGGATTCCGAATCCGTGTCGTTTGTAATGATTGCATCGAAAATGAGAGCACTATTGAAACTAAATTTGAATACAAGTGAAATTTGTAATTACTTTTTCAAACGTAACGTTTTCATTAACAGATCTTAAAATAATCAAAGCCACCCCAAAGTAGAAATTTAAAGTGAGTCTCAAGAGTACACGAGTTACTCTAATTTATAAAATGTGTATGTGGGGGTTGTGTCTGTTTGTGTGGAAAGAACATGGTGATTTCTTCTTACCATTAGCTGATCTTCAATCTTTGCCCAAGATTTGAGGGCGCATTATTTCTTTGTGTGTCAGAGGCCTTGATATTTCTTAGATGTTGTTTAATAATACTTAAATTGTAATAAATCACCCCCTCTTTACTGTTATATTTTCTAATTACAAATATCAGAATTCTTTCCCCACCCTTTGCAATGTGTATTGTGTTTAAATTGAAATTTTGATGGTATTTTTTTGATAATAAGATTGTTTTAGATTAAGTTCTTAACTGAATATAGATTTATATTAATTTCAAATGTTTACTAAAAATGTCTAATTTTAATTAAAAGAATAATAATAAAAAAACTAATTTAAAACCAAAATAATGAAAAGCATTTTAAAAGTGTGGTGTGTAATGAACTTATAAACTACCCTAACACAATGGGTCAAACAGAAGGGCCCCCGTGCACAGCACCGGTAACCACGACTGTCTTCAGCTAAGAAGAAACAACATCTAAGAATATACCATGGCCTCATTTGCAAACCGTGCTACCGTATTATTTTACTTTCTTTCGTTAAAATGAAATAACCTTCTCTGGAATGTTATTTAAATTAATTTTTCTTTAAAACTGACCACGGTTTCTTTTTCACTTCATGAAATATAACGTGGACACACAAAGAAATAAACAAATACAATAAAGAACTTACTTACTAACACAAAAATTATTACAAGCATATAAATACAAATATAAATAATAAATTAACTAAAAGTCTATCACAGCATAGACTTGAACATGAAACGATAGCTCTTAATAAGCCGAACTAAATAATTAAACAAAATTTACAAAGAACAATAAGACCCCTGTTACTCCACCTTAAATTATAGGAGAAAAAGTGGTAGAAAAAAGGGTTTCAATAAAATGTAATACAAATAAGCAAATTCATGTAAAAAATGTAAAATTAAGACATTATCAAAATAAGACAATAATTAATCGTAATATTCACGTCCAATATCTTTTAATATTATTTAAAGTTAATAGAAATTGTTGGACTGCCAATAAAACAACTCTTCTTAAATATGGTAGTCCTTAGTGAGCCTGGGGGAATTCTCCTGTGTTACTTATGTCGGTGGCCTGCATTGTCCTAGAGCACTCGCTGTCTTAGATGAGGTTGTCCCCCTTTCGCCCGCCAACCTGCCAGCCATGTCGAGCCACGGGGCTTGTAGTGCCTATGGTGGTCCTTGGTGAGGATTATGTATTGTCTAAAAAGAAAGATACAATAGTTTAAATATCATAGAAGCACATATAAAAAACATAGTGACAGTAGAGTAAACTAGTAAAAAGTTTATTAGTAATATATAGAAATACATATTTTAAAAATTATATTAAATAATTAATTAAATAAATAACATTATTGCGTATATAACGTTGTTTCACTGATGACTATACACTATCCGGCCAACAGAAATAGTTAAACCACTCCCCAAATGTGCGCTAAATTTAAATAGAATTTTTTCTATTGGCTTAATTTTTAAAGCACGTAACACAAGTAACCATATTAGCATTTATGTCCTGCAAGAACTGGAACAAACTTGATTATTAATTTGTACCGTGTAAAACTGGGCACTGCATACATTGGTTCAATTTAGTGGGGCGTGGCTTAAATATTTCTGTTGGCCGGACAAAGTATAATATATTTATTTCCATTTCTAACACCGGCTATAGTTACGAAGGGTACGTAGAAACATCCCCTTGCAATATAAAGCAATTCTATTTTTTTCATTTTTTGCTAAAAAAACATGGACTAAAACCTATCGATTTTGTTTTTTCAAAACGTTTTTAAAGATACGCTCACAATTAACCGAGCAACGAATTTTCAAAGTCAAATGTTCGAAAAATTATAATACAAGTCCGGAGTATCAATGTTACAAATAAAAACAATACAGAAAAAAAAGAGATATTAACAAACCCAAGTGGCTGGAACCTACCTTTGATTTCCATAAAGAGCTGGAAAACATCGTCCAACGATCCCACAGAAAGGAGTCCGCTCGCAGCAGTGGTGACTTTGGCCGACACCTCTGCGTCGCTCGCCGGGAACTGCCTTCGCGCCATCGACGGTGAAATCCGGTTTTCTCCTAAACACAAAAGAAAATAAAATTACAAGATTAATAAAACGTTTTTCGAAAAACACTAAAACACCAAATATTTGGATTTAAAGTTATGCAAGTAATAAAGAGTTGAAACACTAATCAATTTTAAAAATCGGTGGGACTTTAAGAATTAAAAAAAAAACAATCGGCCGTTTCTAGAATTTAATGAAGCGATCAAAGGATATTCAAATTAATCACCAACTATAGTAATTAACAAGCCTTTAATTTAACAAAGGCTACCCATGGAGGAAAAAAATAAGACCTTCGTACTTACATCATTTGAAAATGTGCATCTTTTTGATGGGTTGGCTATATCCAAAATTTTACTTTTAAAGAGGGTTGAAGGTGGTGGGGCGTAATGCATGGTACCTTCGCGTTTAAATTGCTGTCTGTAAAATAAAAAAAATAATTATTAGCTGAAATCTTTTACGAAATGTGTGAATTTAGAAAGAAATCGTTAGAATGACTATTTACCTTAAATAAAGGGTTGTAATGAAAATTAGATGCACTACTTTATAATAATAATTAAGACACAACCGTACGACTTCGTTGTATATTGCAAAATGATTCAGAAATCGAAAGTTTTATGTAAGTGCTGCTATAAGTCATATCCGTAGACCCCCAAAGCCAAGCTGCCCGATATCAAAAGCGATAAAGCTACCTAAACGGGCCGCGATTATTTTAAATAAAATTATCGATTTAATTAGTTCAAAAGAAAAACATAATACAGGGTATTGCAAAATATTTGTTCTTACTTTATTGTAATTTATTAAATCCTTAATTTTTAGTTTATAATCGACAAGGGGTTAACCTTTCCGTGTACGAGGTGGGGTATAACTAATGTGACCAATTTTTTTATTGTTAAAACGGGATGCTTGGTAATCGTGCTTAAAACCGAGTGTGCACATTCGAGCTCAAAGTGGCACATTTCCGATCTCGGGAAAATGAAGCGCGCCGCTCCGCGTCGCGCTTCATTTGCCTCCCTCGCTCGGAAATGTGCCACTTTTCGCTCATATGCGCACATCTTCGTATTTATTACATTTATCTAATTTATCCTTCTCTCTTTCAAAACAATAATTTTAATTTAGTTTAGTAAATATCGATATTATATTGGAAAAATGTATTTACCATAGCAAATGAGTGAAAGGGAGCGAAAAGATACGAAAACCTTGTTCTTAATCTACAAAATTGCGAGAAAAATGCATTTTGATTTTCCAGTAAATGGCAACACAGCAATGTCTCTACATTTATGTTTTTAAAAGAGAGTGCGGTCATTTAGTACGTGTTCCATTGCTAATTGACATATTTGTTATACGATTCCTATGCATTTTTCGTATTTTTGTAAAAACAAATTCTACGTTCGGCTTTAATGGCATCGTTATAACAAATTTGAGTAAAAATAATAAGGTATTTACCTATTACAAATTTTTGTTTGGTTTAGGGTCGTTTACAAGCGGGTTAAGTTCCAGTACTTATTCGTCCGACACCCCGTCTATTATTTTTTTTGTTTTTTTACATTACTCTATTGTTTTTGTAATTTAGTAAATTTTTATTAGTCTATTGAAACAGAAGAAAAACTAATATTCAGAAATCTTGCAAACAGGTTAATAAAAGTGGGGGGACCCATCTATCGCTAACAATTATGATGTTTCGGTGGTATTTGCAGAGAAACGGATGATATGTTTATAGTGCCCATTCAACAAAGAAATCGTGCAGAATTGCATAGGGTTATTAGAACATATGTTGAGCCTCTTACTTTCATACACTCTGATTCTTGGGGTGGATACAATGGTATCGAGGAAGAATTTGATCCCATCACCGAATTCTGATGCGGAATGGGGAATCATTTCGTAATTAATCATTCGAGAAGGTATGGAAATAGTGTGTACTACAAAGAAGAAAGACAGTGGCGAAAACTGAAAAAAAGTATTAAATCTTGTCGGAGTTGTATAAGAAGTAGAGAAAACAACGCGGCTAATTTATATATCGCGGATTTTTTTATCGCAAGATGTTTCTTAAAAATTTTAATCGCTCTCCAGGTAATATGTTGCAACATTTCTTCACAGACATTAAAAGAGTATATCCTGGAGTTAATATAGAAAATAACAATGCATCATTAATAACTTAGAATAATTATTTTTATTTCTCCAATTTACTTTTCGCATCTTTACTCGTTCGGTACTTTGAAATTTCCAGCTGATTTCGAAGCGCCATCTAACCTACGTCAGCCCAACTATTTAACTAAGATGGCCAATTTTAGCTCGGAAACAACGAAATTAAAACTGTTATATCTTTTGATTTGAATGGTTTGGACACTTGATATTATCTAATTTACTAACCTGGAATACAAAATTAACCATAATGTTCACGTCCAATATCTTATAATATGTTAATGTTCACTGGAATTGGACACAATAAAACCACAAATTGTTAACTTGCAACGTTTCGTTTCTTTATTGAAACTTTATCAAGCAACTTAACAACACAAAAAGGAAGTTAACCATTAAAACTCAATAATTCTACATGTGTCAAAATGAAAGATTTTAAATATATTTTAAAATATATTTAAAAATATTGTTAAAATATGCGCGCCATGTAAGCCAAAGTACACGAATCACTTGAACGGGTAGTCTCTCTCTCTCTAACATGCAATGCATATGGAAGTAAATTTTCCATATTAATAATCTCAATTAATACTTTGTTAATTTGAACACGACTTGCACCAAATCAATCCTTTAAACTTTGTTCGTGGTGAGACATATTTCAATTTTATGACTTCTTTTGTAGTTTTAAATAATTTGCATCTTTAAGATGACCGCGAAGTTAAACTTGTGAATTAAAATGAATTCGACTTTTAAAATTATGTCTCATCATTTTTTAAACAATCCGAATTCATTTTATTCAAACAGAATTCAAATTGATTAAATAATTGAAGAGATTTGTAGGATTGAAAATTCGAACGAATCTAACCTCAAAACGTACCCTGACAATCCCACCTTAATACAATGTGTGTATTCTTTAATTTTAATAATTGTAAACGCTACTAGTGAGCTATCAGCATTTTATAATACCGATAACTGCTGACAACACTGCACACCTTATTGCAGTATTCTCCAATATGTCTGACTTAGTTAAACCCACAACCTTAGAATTTCAAAACGGAATAATTTAAAAACTGTACATTTCCCAATCAAAAGAAAGTAATTTGCATTCTCTACGCGATTGCAGTTTTATATCTATACCAAATAGAAAAAGATTCGAGAGCGTGCCCCAACCCTAAACGTTTACCTAAGGAAATACACTAAACGTTTAATATAGGGTTTTGATTTTAATGTTACATTTATCTCTCCATTTAAACGGTTATATTTAATCGGTTACAGAAAAAATCGTGTAAATTGAAATTATAATTTTTCGTGTAGAGAACCATTGCAAATCGTAAACAAAGCAAAATGTACATAAATTCGATTACTGTCAGATATTAATTTATTTTTTTAACGTAAAATAGTAGTGAAAAAACTGAATAGGTAAACACTTATATCTCTGAACGTTATTGATAAATTATTAGACATGTAAACACTTAGTTATAAATAATGCTTATTCTAAAGAGCCTCTCAAGATAGGCACGCGAAACTTTCTTTTGATTATACCCATTCATTAATTAATATTTTTAGTATCTCAATTAAGTTGTTTTTATCTTTCGTGGAAAAACAACTGGTTTTATACTGATTTAATTCATGGCTTAGATTTATTATAACAATACACCTTGTTATATAAATCTGCTGAATTATATCAATATGAGAAATTGATTGGCTTTAAATTGTTCTGAGATATTCCGAAGGAGCAGCAGTGTCTCTATTTGCAACCATTTTTCCCTGCTGGCCCTTTAACTCTCCAAATTTTGAAGGAAATTATTTAATCAAAAGTAAATAAGATAAAATCGCATTTACTCACTTATTTAAAGGTGTTGCTATTATAAAAAATTTAATCCAAGAAACTTCCCTTAAATGGAAACAATCATTGGAAAGCTCTACAAATACAAAATCTGGACATTTGAGAAATATATAGGAACGGTAATTATTTTATTAGAAACTTATAAGAAGAGCTACAACAAATACCCATCTAAATAAAATAATTCCGAAGGTCTCTACTAAACAGCCCTTGCGTTAGATTTCATTAATTTCATAAAGCGAAATACCATTGTAATCGTAATCGTATCCAAAGCTCGTAACTTTTTCGGCGAGATATTTTTTAAAATTACTTAGGTGCTCTAGAACAAGGCTATTTAGACCATGATCTAAAACCCTAAAATAAATAAACTACTTGGATGAATATTTTCTTTTACAATTCTGACATAGTCATCTCTATTGGAATCACTTTGGTGATGATAAAAACCAACAGCATAAAAAAATTCGTGTACAATTGGACCTAATGTTAAACAACCTTTCCTAGGTTTGTTAGAAGCCAAATTTAATCCCCGACGTCCATTTAAAACGTTCAAACAATTGTAAATCGAAGCCATATTAAGATTGAAACAATTTACAAGTCTAAAATTAGTAGTTTATTACATTAAAATGTTTAACTTTATACCAAATATTATTGTTAAGAATATGTTAAGTGTAAATAATTATTTGATTTGTTCGCTTTGTTTATAATTTTACGTTCAAGAACCACCAAATTTAAATATTTAGGGCTCAAATTATAACAGGGCTCTTACTTCTTTTGAAAAAAATTATTCTCGTCTTTTTTCTTTTTCAAATTTATTTTTGATAGAATAACGACAATAAATTAGCATGAATACATTTTTTTAATTTTTTCTACATCAATTTCGCTAAGCCCAGTCCTTTTTCCGATTGGATAATCTGGTATCTAAAAAATTAATAATTAACAATAGCAACGTATTTCTAATTTAACACAAACTTACGGCAGTGGTTACAATAGTTTTCTTCTTATTCTTTGAAAATGCATAAGCACTGTAATGCATTACACTCTCATAATCGTAACGATGTCCGAAACTAGTAACGTCGCATCGTTTGACAAAGTTGTGTTTCTTGTCTACAAAAAAAATGTAATAAACAATAAAACGGTAAGTAAGAGAAATATACTTTCTATAATGTTAAGCCATATAATTTTCACAAAGTTATCTCTTTCAGAATCATTCTGCTGGTGATAGAAGCCAAGAGCATGCATAAATTCGTGTATAATTACTCCTAAACGGAAACAACCCTTGCCTGGTGGAGCGGGATGCAAGTTCATGATTTGTATTCCTTTTTGACGACCTACACGTGAATAACACGCTTGCTGTGCTGGCTACAACGAAATTTGGTTTTCAATATCGTTTTTCTAAAAGCAATAAGCGGAAACTTACGCTAATGTAAACATAATCTTTATCAGAGTCTTTCGCTATGCGAGCTATAATGCAAGTTTTATTTGAGAATTCGGTTACCGCAAGATGAATCTGTTTAACTTGGTCTTTATCTGTTTATCAAAGATGGATACTTTTATGTTACATATTCAACAATTAGAAGGCCCTTAAACCAACTTACTATAACGTGGATCAATCTTATACAATATTGTATTGTTTAACCATTTTTTCTCTGGATCTATCGCACCATTCATTTGTTCCGGTGAAAGTACAATATCTCCTTCAAACTGTCCACTGAGTTCCCAGATATTCTGTTTGTCATCCTCAGTCCATGATGCTAGCCTGATTTTATCTATAAGAAAAATGATTTTTAGTTCTAGAAATATTATGAAGATTTACCTTCGATTGAAGCAATTGGAAGAGCATATGGATCAACGAAGAACTCAGCAACAGCTGAGCCGACAGTTACTAAAACTAAAATAAAAGTTGATAACGACATTTGAAACTGTTTAACCGAATGGTACAAAGTGAAACCATTTATATGTATAGGATTGATTTGGATCTAATTTAAGGTGTGACAAAATTATCGAAAAATGATAAAAAATCAAAACAAAGCAAAATATGCATAAATGCATTAAATTAAATTAAATTAAATTTTTTTAACATAAAAATAGTTGTAAAGAGTAAAATATCAGAATTCGTAACACATATTTCTGAACGCTATTGATAAATTACAATTCTGCGAAGAAAAAGTTGTTTGCATAATTTTAACTAAAACATGGATTTTGGTTTGCTGATTTCGAATCACCTTACATTTTTTATATCCTGATATATATGTATGGTTGGAAATTAATTTTTTTAAAAATATTTATACATTTGAAACAGTAATCGATCACTCTTTGTACAATTTCACCGACCCCAAGGAAGTGTTGCTTCCGCCTTTTCAGAAGATCAAATAAACTGATGTTTTAATTAGTTGTCTATAATTTAAGATTTGTTACAATATTTTATATTACTATTTACTAGTTATTGTAATTTTTATTTTTGCTTTACATACTTATGCTGAGTAATACATATATAAGCATCCTGTTCTTAGTTGTGAATTTTAATTGTTAAAAATTAATTAAAAGTATACTTATTGTTAGAAGCAGTTTATTCTAATTTAGATAAAACAAGCTTCATAGCACGTAAGTTTTATAAATTGTTTCAACAGCTATACATTGCATTTAATTTTGCTATATCCACTGGACTAAATCCCTCCAATTGTCCAATTTGAGCATTTGGATCCTGCAAAGTACCCAAATCTTTAAAAATTGTACTAATTATTAACATATTTTACCTTAGTGGTCACTATTGTTTTCTCATTATTTATTGAAAAAGCGTAAGCACTGTAATGCATAATACTACCGTAATCGTATTCGTGTCCGTAGCTCGTGCCTTTATTGGGTCCTAGTTTCTTAAAATTACTTAACTTATCTAGAACAAAGCTATCAAGAAAATGGTCAAATACTCTAAATTAATGTAGTACCTGGTTTAATGTTTTCTACTATAATTCTAACATACTCATCTCGATTGTTAGCATTCTGTTGATGATGAAATCCAAAGGCATGTAAAACTTCGTGTAGACGACACCTAATTTTAAACAACCAAGCCCCAAATTTAATATTTGTCTACCGCCCTTACGCCCAACATAGGAGAAACATCCTTGTTTTTCTAACTGTTTGAAATTTATTTATAACTTTTAACATTTTTAGTAAGCAGTAAGTACTTACAGTAATAAAGATATAGTCAGCATCTCCTTCTTGGCGTCTGCGAGTTCTAACACGCGTTTTGTTTTGAAATTCAGTTAATGAACGTTCGATCAAACTAGCTTGTTCTGGGGCTGAAGAGTAAACAATTTTTGATGTTAATATAAAGCATTCTGAAGCAACTTACTGTATCTCGAATCGATTTCATATGGCATTTCTCTGTTGTTCCATCTTCTAGCATTTACAACGCCATTTTTACTATCAGGTTCTAAGAGGATGTCGCCTTCGAATTGTCCACTGAGTTCCCATATATTTTGTTTGTCTCCTTCGGTCCACGAGGTGAGCCTGTTTAGAGCTACAGACGAATTAAATTGATTGACTTTTTTTTTCAAAATCTAAGAACTTACCTTCCACAGAAGTAATCGGACGCCAATTGGGATCAACTGTAAAATCATCATCAGCAATAGCCGAGCTCAGAATGATTACAAATGAAAAGTAAGTTATTAAAGACATTTTCAACAATTCTAATACACTTCTTAAAAGGAAAACCTTTATATAGGACGCCACTAAATTTATTATTGGTATGATGTGCAATTTTAATAAAAATGCACTTCGTGCGAAGATAAAATCGTTCTTTCAAGCACGAGCTAAGATAATATTCTTTACAAAGGGCTATTAAAGTTTTAAAGTATATTTTTGTTTCTAAACATGGCTTTTTGGTTTAAGGTTTTGTTATCATTTTATGGGTTTAACTTAACTTTTGAAGGTAAAGAGTTTAATTTACTTTTTGGACTCCGATAAGTGTACCGAATCTCTATGTATTTTTAAAAGTTTCCCCTATTATGAAAGAGCTGCTGTATCTTTTAATATATTTCCGTATAATTTGAATATATAGTTTCAGAGATAACTTCTTTTATTCAGCTACCATATTTTATAATGATTTATTCTAGATCTAAAACAACTATAAGTGACCATTATTTTATGATTTAATGTCTTATTAAACTTATCATTTTCGGGAATTTGGTGATGAATTATATAAGCTTCATTAGTTTAGATTGTGATTTGTATTACTCCTAGAATATTTTACAATAGAAATATAATTATTAAATTCATTAAAACTGACACCTTATTTAAACTTTATTTTGAAGTTCAACAAAATCCTAATAGATGTCGCATGCATGCAGTTTTCCTAATTAAATTCAAATTCATACATATAAAATAGTTATTATCAAATTTAAGGGGTTTCAATCTCGTAGTACATTTTATAATAACTGATTCTAGACTTAAATTGCAAAGTTAATTTTAGCTTTGTTATTTAATGTTTTCTTAAGCTTGATGGATAAATGATCAATATGAAATATATTGATATTTAATTATTTGGTATCGAGCATCTTTGCTATCGTTGGGCATTACTTCTGTAATGTTCTAATGGAGGTATATAATTAATAAATTTATCGAAATTTGCTCAAAAACCTGTCATTTTATTTTTTACATATTAACAATTCTCCGAAATTATGCAAAAAAACGTTTTTTTGTTAGAAGAATTACAAATACATACAAAATATGCATAATTATCAGAACTGAGATTTTTTAATTTTGCTAATAGTACATCTTATAATAATTTGTTAAACCCTGTTTAATCATTTCATGTTTTCTTAAACTTATCAGTTTAAATGCTCATTAGCACTTGATTTTAGATATATATTGAGAATATAGCCACCTCCCGAAAGGCTAATAGTTCCAAAAACTGTTTAAATAAACTTAGAAAATATAGTACATTAAAAAAAAGTTGTAGTCTCCAAAAACTAAATTCAACCTAATCTTTAAACCCAATTTGATTGATGTGAGAATTAGGAAGTTATTAATTAATTCAGTTTTGATTAAGAACACCTGTTAAAACAAAGAAATCGATAATTACAATGGTTTATTAAATTAAGATAATATGAATAAATAATTACAATGAACTCTTAGAAATAAAACCGAAATTAAAATTAAGAAATCCTTTAAACAGTTTTAAATTTCTAGTGAACTAGGTGCAAATATCATTTATTCACAACAAAGTAACAAGAAAAAATATATAAATATATATGTATATATAATGAATTAGATTTTTAAAAATCTTTTACAGATAATGTCACGCAATTTAATTCTAAAGAAGATGCAAATAGATTACTTTTTAAATTAAACAGCTAAAGACCACCTCAGTTATAATAATTTTTTATAGTAAAGTAACACAAAATATAACTTAAATTTACTATAGTAAAAGAGGATTTTTAAAACCAAGAGCAACGCACAATGTTGTTATTACAATAATTTATAAGCATCGAATGTCCAATGCAGCAAAAATTTAAAATTTAATGCGCTAATCAATAAAGCTTTGTTCGACACATGCTTTTACACGTTTTTCGTATTCTCTTCTGTTTTCCTTATACAATTGTGCAGCCATTGAGTTTGCTGGTGAGTTTGGATTGGGATCACTTAATAAAGACTAAAAATATAAAAAAAAATTAGCCAATTTACACAATATTAGGCAAACCACTAAAACAGCCAATTACAATTCTAAATCATCATTGTTTTGTGATTGTATTAAATTGCTCGAGTATAACTAGTTTTAAATGCTTTAATTGTAGAACTGGAACACTTCATTGGTGTTTTTTTTATTCTTTTTGTGTAGAAGAAAAACAGGCCAGAGGTCGACAATGACCCACTTACCTGAATGGAGGTTAAAATAGCAGAAACATCATACGTAGGGCTCCATCGGTTTTGTAAAATATCTAAACATATTCCCCCATCTGCATAGACATTTGGATGAAACATGTGACTCACAAATCGAACCGTGGGTGGTTTATTAGGATATTCTTCTGTAAATTCGATGGTTAGTTTAAAAGTTCCGTCTTCAAACGGCGTGTCATGTGGACCAAATATAACAGCATTCCATATCATAATGTTATTGTCTGTAGGTGCTCCACTAACTCCAGTTGGGGGGTCCTCTTGCAACCTACATTTAATTTACATCACATGATTTTTGCAAGATTACAGGCTTAATATGAAGCAAAACCAAGCTCGTTTGTCTTATATAACTTATAAATCAAGAAAACGAGTTATAAATTAAGGGATGAATCATTACAGACCTTTTGAAATCTCTCATAAGGCGTCGTCGGGCTGGCGTAGACATTTCAAAGTAATCTATGAATCAATTTGACAGTGCTGCACTAACTAACTTGTTATATTTTACTTAAAATTACAAGAATTTGTTAGAAGTACTTAAAAATTTATTTAATAATTAATATCAGATGATATACGATTTTCTAGCATGACGTATAACTTACTAAACGACTTTTATAAACAAAAATAGCACTAACTCTAAAATGAATAGGTTATTCCTGGCTAGGGACCCTAAATGGTCCCGCCAAATGGCTATAGGTGGCAACACTAAACCAAAGCCGTTTGGCAATTGTTTTTGAAGTTCTTTTTCGGGTTTGTAATGTCGCGATAAGAAACTTGATAATTAATATTAAAAGTGATTAGAAGTGTAGAACAATATGTGTAAAGTGATTCTGAATATTTATACTTTGTGCTGAGAATATTGCATGTTTATAAACAATTCTGCCATGGAGAAGTATATTCTCACTATGAGTCACATCCCGATCATACAGGTATGAAGTTTTTTTTAATTGTATGCTTTTCTAAATGTGTTGTAATGCTATTTTGTGTATAACTGATTGTGTTCATGCTATTTGAGCAGTTGCATCTTTTCAGTTTTCTTTGTGTTGGTTTATGAAATGAGTACCACTGCGGTGACTTTTTAATATGAGCCTTTGCCTTTGATACCTTGTAATATGTATAGATTTTTAGGTATACAGGGTAAATATTACGCCAGGAGTAAAGTATTTTGTTATTTGATGTACTACTACTGTTGTTCCCCTTGTAGGACATGTTACGATGTTTACTTTGTTAAACCAAAATCTTTAGTCTGCGCTTATGTATAGGACAAAATGGGTGTAATTAATAATACACGTGAGTATCTGAAGTATTATCCTAAAATTACTATCTTAGTAGAACAGTTTTAGCTACTTGATTATAGACAAATTACCCCTGGGGTCCCCTCGATAAATTCTGAAAATGTATTGTGCATGATTTCATGGATAAGTACATTTAACAGCTCATCAATATTGTGTATTTACTATCGACCTTTATTTAATTTACATAAAAATGATCTTAACTCCCACTCAAACACCTGCATTTGTAATTAGCAATGTGCAGCGAAGCTTAGTTAATGTGAAAATTGTAGTAATTCGTACAGGTTGTTAAGTAGTTTTTGTTGTGTAGAAGTTATTTAGACTTGACATTCTGGGATATGAACTAACTTATCAATTATTGCAAGGTATGAAAGTATTACATGTATTTACGTTTTGGTAGGCTTCTGATTATGTCACGCTTAAGTGCAGGAGCATTTAACAAGCTTAGAGCTTTAGGAAGGCTTGATTCAATTTAACAGATTGTTTCACAGTAATTTAAAACTAATCTCTAGAGATTATTTTATCTAAAACACTTTAGTATCAAATCAGTCAAAGGAATTGGTAAAGATTTATTAACCATGTAGATCTTAATATTCAATTTTTAATACAGAACAATGGGTAGAATTAATTAGGTAATTAACTAAGTGTACGCTTTAGTGGAAGAAAAATCTCCACTGAGATTGAAAGTTTTATTAATGAAATTAGTACAGCTTCAAAGTAAGTTAAATCGGCTCATCTTCATTCAGAGTTCCAACTAAACCATTAAATTATTCTCTTAATAAGATTACAAGTCAGATTTTGGATTCGAGTATCTCGCAAAATTATTTGTCTTATTCTATGGTTGAAGTGTTCACGTTAACTTCCAACAATTCTGACAATTTGAGGGGTGTGAGTGAACGCTTTTTCTTATAAGGTGTTAAAATTCTGCTTAATGTCAGTAGGAAAATTTATAAAATAAGGGAGAGAGCTTTTGCCAAAATTCGAGAATGTTTAGAAATGAAAATTTAGTATAAGCAAACGTTCGAGTCTTTAGAATTTGCTTGCGGAAGCTCATTAATGAAACCTGAAATTATTATGGAAATGTAGATAAGGGTAAAAGCAAATAGATTTGCTTTGATAATCGCAACCGAGGGGTTTATTTTAGCATTTTTAAGTTATGCGGAAAGAATTCTTAAAAGGCTCTTCGGAAACGTTAAGAGGAAGGGTATAAGTTACAGAGTTATCCGACAAATTAATTAAACGATTTTTATGTAACTTAATTAAAATACCTGAAGCTTGCCGAAGCGTATTATGAAACAATTTTTAGGCAGTGCCGGATTTAGTTTGAGGAGTAACCGTAGAATAATAAGTTTTACAGATCTACCGAAATTTGAAAAAAATACATACTAAATACGTTTGTGATGCCCTAAAATTTTGCATAACCAATTCACCCTTTTGCAAAGTGACTTATACAAAAATAATTCGCTAAAGAAAGAGCCCCTTTGGGGGAAAATTGAACTTGCTTCTCTAAAAAACAATTTTCAAAAACTGCTAACAATAAGCAATCACAGTACTCGTGGGAAATTTAACAAAGCCAAAAATTAAGTTCAAAACTTCACGTAGATAAATCTATAGAGAAAAACAAAAAACGTCACAACGTGCAAGGTTCAGAAAGGATTTGCAATAAATTTTTTATTAGGTATTGTTAACTCGAAATGCATCCTTTTGTAAGTCTTTTTGCCTTTTTGTAAATCAAATTTTTACAAAACAAATTTCAACAAATAGATGGTTTTGTTCTGCAAAAAGGCGAAATTGTTTTTGGAAAAGGATGAAATTGATTCACAAAAAAGTGAGTGTGATTGGCTAAAGGGTGAATTTGCAATGCAAAACCTGTAATTAATTTATATTTGATTGCATTATTTGGTGAACTTAAAAAGAAAGGAATGTATTTATGGGAAAATACTAAATTTACAAAAGCATGAAATTTAATTACAAGTAAATGAATATATGTGCATTGTTCTAAACATCGAAAAAAAAATACTTATTTAATTTCAGCCCTTAATTTTAATTTTAAGTGCTGACTAATTGAGTTTAAAATTTTTCCATTTACTTAGCATGCAAATCTATGGCTTTTTTCTTCAATTATATAGGTATATATATATCTGCTGATTTTATGTAATCGACTTGTTCTGTTTGATCAATTTTAGGGAAGATATCAATCTTTAAAAGTGCCCATGTTGGGATCCATGTAACTTGAACGGTTTCACCCCTAAAAAATCTTTAAATTAATTTTTATTCATTTTTGCAATTTTCTTATATATTGGTCGACATACAACTGATGCTATTTTCCTTCTTTTAGTCAGTTTCTCCATTCTTTCTTATCTTCCCAGTTTCCTTCTTTTAACCTTTTTTCTCCATAGTCTCATCTACGTCATCCCTCCAATATCTCCTCTTCTTCTACCGATGGGGCTCCATTTCGTTACCTTCTTTATCCATTTGGTGTCACTGCTTCTTCTTAGATGTCTGTTCCAATTGAATTATTTTCTCGTAATTTTATTTATAGCATCTTTTTGTACACCCATTCTGTTTCTCCTTACTACCCTACAACATCTTCAGCATGCCATCTCCAATGTGTCCTAGATCTATTGCTTTTATTTATGATCCATGTTTTGGCGATATTTGTCATAATGCTATCTATAATGGAACTATATATTTTCATTTTTGTGCTACTTGTTATGTATTTAACTGTTTAATACAAGTTCGAGCTTGTCCAAGTCTACATTTTATGTCTTCCTCTGACGTTCCTTATTTTGCTATTATACTTCTTAGATATTTAAATGTGTCTGTTTTTTTAATTTTTATATCTTCATCTACTTTCAGTGTCCAATATCTTTCCATATTAAATTTTCATATAGTGGTTTATTTTTTAGGGGTGAAGTTGTTCAAGTTACATAGATCCCACTATAGGCACTTTTAAAGATTAATATTTTTCTTATAATTTACTGCAAAGAACAAGATGTTTGCATGAAATACAGCAGATATACATAATGGAAAAAAAACTATAGATGTACAGTTCAAATTTATTCTATTTAACACGCTTTAAACCACTTATAGTGATCGAGCTATTCCAAGAGACCTTACCAAGATTAACCTTGAATTTTCTTTCAACCATGCAGCACCAGATTTTGTCTCTTGGAATAGCTCGATCACTATAAGTGGTTTAGAGAGTGTTGAATAGAATAAAGTTTAACTGTACATTTTGAGTAAATAAAAAATTTAAAATCAATTATCGACCGCTTGGAATTAAAATTAAGGGCCAAAATTTGGCGACAATTTCTTTTTCGATTAGAACAAAATTTTGTCTGTGCTCCGAAGAAAAAAAATTGTTTAAAAACGAAGCACCCCAAAGTATATACTTTTGCAAAAAAACATTAACTTGATTTGTAGAAAGATGAATTCTATTTGTAAAAAATGTAAACTCAATTTCTCTTAGATCTTCAAACCATTTTAAAGCTTCGGCAAGAAATAAGACGTTGCCAAAGATCAATTTCTCGCTTACGCCAAAAAAAAAAGTTACGATTCAAAAAATTGCGAGCCGAGAGCTTTCCCAAAGCTTTGTAGCTTTTCAGCCCCACGAATTAATCCGGCGCACTTATTTAAGGCGCTTCTTTTTTGCATTAATAACTATTTATCTTAATTCCAGAAGCCGAGATCTGTAAGGATTAAGGAGCTAATCTCTTCGGTTAAGAAGCCGAAAAAGTGGAACAAGCTGAGAGAAGCAAATTATGGGGGTGAGTGCTTTTTTTTTTCTATATACAAATTCATCTTCTTCGTTCGCTTACGTTTGAGTTACGCTTTTGATTGATTAATCGAAAGATACAGAAATCAACCCCCCAAGTATTGTGCGCACTTTTTCGGGCCCGAACTCTGATGAAGATTAATAGTAAAAGAAATATGAGAGCGGGTAGTCTAATATTGGATAATTATTATTGATAGGCCGTTGGGGCATATCTGAAGACGTACAATTTGAGTTGATAATGCTGGCGGGATAGAACTTTGCTGATCTAATTTAGAAAGCACCGAAGCTTGACCTCGTAATACAAAATAGAGGTATATAACACAGGCGCACACACACACCCTCGTGGGAATTTCATTTCCGCTAAACAAGTGTAGTTGGTATTGAATTTTGCTTCAGCCATTTCGCATCCGCAATTAGATAAATGTGTATAAAAAAAAAACATGGAAGAACACTTAAGCTTTGATATAAGTGTAAAACGCGGTTTCGCTTTTCTTTTCACCGGCCCTCCTCCCCCCTTTAGAATCCTAATGGATTTTGTGTCATTTATCATCGTGCGTAATTAATTTTAAAAATTTCGATAGGTTCGTAGGTCGGACGAGCGATTAATTTGATTATTGCAAATTTCGTTGGGACGGGCAACGAATTCCGATAGGGACGGGGCGGGCAACTCTTTAATTATTTAAAGAGGACGCAGTTTCTTCAATTAGGCCGTTCGATTTGCGAATAATTATCAGCGGAAACTTCAGGTAGAGAATCGAAACCGTTCTGTGGCATTTATCAGCAAATTCATTCATTAAATTACACTCCATCGGATCCTTTCAGTGGCACGTTTGATCGACACGTATTCGAGATAATGTTAGTCATTCTAGTCTATTGGTATTGTTCCATCCTTTCTGTTATCGCTTCAATGGGGTCCGTTCGCTTTTTTAAATTCGACAGACACTTATGGGGAAGTGCGAATTAAAATACCATTGAATGAAGACTATTCGATGAAGTGGGGCAAATTGTGCTTTTACAAATTTTTGTGTCGGACGTTAAGGTGGATGGGTACCCCACTACTTTTAAACTGTCCAAAATATTTAGAAAAAAATTGATATTTTTCAAATGTAGTGTCACAAAATGGCAAGTTGCGGCAAGCACAGAATCATAGATTTGGTGTTTCTGATATAAATACAGTCGGATAATTTTTAATCAAAAATTTGTTGATTATGAAGAGGTTATTGTAAATCGTGCTTAAAACCGAGTGTGCACATTCGAGCTCAAAGTGGCACATTCCGATCTCGGGAAAATGAAGCGCGCCGCTCCGCGTCGCGCTTCATTTGCCTCCCTCGCTCGGAAATGTGCCACTTTTCGCTCGAATGCGCACATCCTCGTGTTTATTATATTAGTATAATTTAGCGTGCGCTCCTTCAAATCAAAAATTTTATTTTAATTTATTAAATATCGAATTTATATTTGAAAAACGTATTTACCATAGCAATGAGTGGAAGGGAGCGAGAAGATACGATAATCTTGTCAATGCAAGTGAGAGGGAACGATTAAAATTATTCAATTAATTTTTCATCTAATTTATTGATCTAAATTATTGCGAATCATTAAGAAATTGCCGTGAAATTAATTTGTATTTCAATAAGGTGGCAAGAATTAAATTCTTGTTAGGTTTTCTTAATATTCAGTATCGTAATTGACAGATGTCATCGGAATTTAGTACTCAAGAAAAGACTCAATGGTTTATAAGTTGAAGAAAAAGTAAAGTTTTCGTATTTTTATTAATAAAGGTCTATTCTAATGCATAAATAAATAAAAAAAATTATTAAATAAACTAAGACAACTCATAACATAATATGAATTCTAAGTGTTTTTTACATATTTTTTTCTGAAAATAATGTAAGGTAACGGACCCAAATAAGGCCCACCTTAAGTTTATAAAGGCATAATTAAACGGTTTTTGAAAAAATTGCATCAATACTTCGTAATCAAAATGTTTATTTATATTAAACTTCAAAATAAAAGTAACAATCTTTCTTTTGTAACAAAAGAAGGAACCTTGAGTAAATACAAAAAATATGTCGGTTGGGCCTTATATTTATATTAAATTATTATTAGTGTTATTAAACTTAAAATAATAAAATATTTGGTTATAATTTAATATTTTTAATAAAAATTGACTTTAAAATTTTTAACAACTTTTAGTTAGGGTTTTTTTTATCTTTACCTTTAAACAGTTTTCTGAACAATAAAATTCTTTGTCTGCGACTGTAAGAACATTATTATTTTCAAATAAACTTAAAACTGAATGTGTTTCAAATAAGGCCCACAAGATTTTTTAGAGGGGCTTATTAAAACTTGTAATAGAAACATTTGTCACATAACATATACTGATAGGATGGTTCTGAAATATATATAGGAGGGTTAGTAAACAGTCTATTGGTATTGTTCCATCCTTTCTGTTATCGCTTCAATGGGGTCCGTTCGCCTTTTTAAATTCGACAGACACTTATGGGGAAGTGCGAATTAAAATACCATTGAATGAAGACTATTCGATGAAGTGGGGCAAATTGTGCTTTTACAAATTTTTGTGTCGGACGTTAAGGTGGATGGGTACCCCACTACTTTTAAACTGTCCAAAATATTTAGAAAAAAATTGATATTTTTCAAATGTAGTGTCACAAAATGGCAAGTTTGCGGCAAGCACAGAATCATAGATTTGGTGTTTTTGATATAAATACAGTCGGATAATTTTTAATCAAAAATTTGTTGATTACGAAGAGGTTATTGTGAATCGTGCTTAAAGCCGAGTGTGCGCATTCGAGCGAAAAGTGGCACATTCCGATCTCGGGAAAATGAAGCGCGCCGCTCCGCGTCGCGCTTCATTTGCCTCCCTCGCTCGGAAATGTGCCACTTTTCGCTCGAATGCGCACATCCTCGTATTTATCGATTTGCCTTTATTAATCTTTTCACTTTAAACGCACAAAATTAAAAGTTCAGTTAATATGGATTTTATGTTCAAAAAATGTATTTACCATAGCAATGACCGGAAGCGAGCGTAAAGATACGACAATTTCGTAAGTGCGAGTGAGAGAAAACGATTTTTTTAAATTAATATTTTAGCTAATTTATTAGTCAAAAATTTTCATGGGATTGCCAGGTTAGGACCCCAAGCATGTCTTACGATAAATTTCACGGTGCGGTCGCGATAAGGCAGCCCAGTTAGGGCCTAACAAAACTTACTGAAAAATTTCTAGTCGCGAAACCGTTTTGTTTTCGTTTATTTTAATTTGAGAAAACTATTTAAAATTTGTGTCAGTATTAGATTAAGTCGCCTTGGTTAGGATTTATCAAAATTACTAAAAGCCTTTGGCTTATTTTTTGAGATATAAAACTGTTCTTTTGCGGCTTCGATAAATTTGTGGGCAGCCGTGATATCAAAGAATTTATGTAATAACATTTTGGCGCAAAATTCAATGTTATTCAGTTTCTAATCGTAATCAGACATGAAATATTTTTAGATTTAAAATTGTTTTAAAACAGCGTTGTCTTAATATTAAATAAAAAATCAAAAAGGTGTCCTCGCCCAAAAAATAAATGAGTAAGCATATTCATATTCAATAAAAATTAAAAAAGACGTACTAATTGAAAACGGATTTAGGTAAAAATTGCAGTCAATTGAATTATTTTTGATTATATCAAAATTTAGAAAAAAAGATTTATTATTACATCAAAAATATTTTTTACCACACTTACTAAAATAAAAATTGAAAATAATTTAATTATTTATTGTTTTAACAGTGTAAACAGCAGTAAGCCTTTTTACTTGATTTTTCAAACCGTAATTGAATTTAAAAAATTAATGTGCTACTACTTTTAATGTTAATAAAAATAAGACTTAATATTATCATTAAATGTTTAACTGTGATTAGAAATTTAAACATTTTTAATTACAAATTAATAGTGAAAAATGAAAATTAATCAAAAATTATACAAGTTTTATGATTTGTTTTTATTTCAATTAACAACTGCTTTTAAAGTTGCGTTCGCTTATAATTATTGGTTTATTTAAATACGAAAGATGTTTTTAAAGTTAACATAAACAAATCGTGAGAAAATGTTTGTTAAAAGAGCACGTATGGAAGCTTATGATATTTTCTTGGCTCACTTGAACTTAATAGAAATTAAAATATTAATCAATTAAAGTACTAATTTTACTTTATGAACAATTACTATGCGAGGTATTGAACGAATAGGTACTGGGACTTCACCAGATGGTACCTGGAACCAATCTAAACAATAAAAGTTGGTATACAACGTGCCCTATATCTAAACAATTTTGAGCAACATGCATTTTAATTTTTCAATAAATGGCAATAATTGCTTCATTTGCTTCCCTCGCTCGGAAATGAGCCACTTTTCGCTCGAATGCGCACATTTTCGTATTTATTACATTTGTCTAATTTAACCTACGCTTCGTCAAATAAAAAATATAGTTTAATTTAGTAAATATCAATTTTATATTCGAAAAATGTATTTACCATAGCAATGAGTGGAAGGGAGCGAGAAGATACGAAAATCTTGTCAATGCAAGTAAGAGGGAACGATTCAAATTATTTAACTAGTTTTTTGTCTAATTTATCGACCTTTCATGCTGAAAATCGAGTGTGCACATTCGAGCTCAAAGTGGCACATTCCGATCTCTATAAAATATTTTACCTTTCATTTTTTTTACAACATATTCATTGATATTTTGAAAATATACAAAGAAAAAGGATAAGCAAATTAAGTAAATTATAAGTTGGTAAAATTGGGACTAAAATAAAAAGGGGTGTGCTGGTTGACACGATTGCAACCCTTCTCGTCATCTGAAAAAAAATTTAAAGAAATGATGAAAGTGAAAACCTAAAAATGTTTTTTAAAAATTATATGCTCGCGGCATTTTAAATGATACACTCGGTATATATATAAGGTTACTTGACTTTTGTTCAATTTAGGGCCATTTATAAATGGGTTAAGTTCTAGTACTTATTTCTCTTACAGGTTGCAGCTGTATTTTAAAATTTGAAAGCATTTATTGATTTTTCGATTTCAGAAAGAAATACAAGGTGTAAATGACTAAGTTTTGTTATAGTTCGAGGCACTACTGATATCGCTTGTAGATAAACAGTATGCACGTGCAACTTTTTCAATTTTAGCTTTACGGGTCCGGCGATAACATTCGAAGTACTTAAAAATCAATACTTCGAATTAAACAGTTTTTGGAGATCGAACGAAAATTAAATTTAAGCAATTCCGTGTCTTTGATAACGAATTGAAGTTATACTTCTTTTGGCTATGAAAAAAATACATTTTTCGGCTAATTCTCTTCATAATTTTTAATTTTATTAAAATAGTAAAAATAAATTATTTTGATACGAAAATGGTACGGGCGATAGAAAGTTATACATTGAAAGTTGGTAGATAATTTGAAGTAAATGGGCTAAATAGAAATCGAGATATTATATCAAACGGTGTTGAAAAAAAATGTTTGTTCTAAATAAAATATAAAATTTTTAAATAGTTACTTTATTTGTCTTTCAAAAAGGAATTTGCTAAAATATGAAATTAGTTTGTGAAAGCATAAATTTGTTTGAGAAAAAGACGAAAAAGATTTCGAAGTAATCGAGTTTAATTTGAAAAGATCGTTTTTTTAATAAAGCTTGCGAAAAGTATTCTTAATGTACAGTGTACAGCGCAAACTTGACTCCATACAATATAACAGGGGTGGCCAAGCTCCTTGATAGTCCGAGCCATTTTTCAAAATTTGAAATTTTTCGCGAGCCGCAATTAAATACGTAATTAAAAGGTATGCAAAAAAGGTATTAAAAAAATTTTCTTTACAGAAATTATATTTATTGAAAATATAAATAAAATTACAAAATATGTGTATTAAATTTAAATATTAAAAATTAAATACATTTATTTTTCTTCTCTTTATAATTCTTGAAAATTTCAAAAACCACAAATAATTCTTCAAAGAGCCGCATGTGGCTCGCGAGCCGCAGGTTGGCCACTCCTGCAATATACGATATGTTTAATGGACCAAAATTGACAAATTTGGTTCTATTTTTACGGGATTTGCACTTTTATCTTTACGTATCATGACAAAAAATTTGAGAACCCTTAAATGGGCACTACAAATTGCTAAACCAGCCGCTTACAAAATTGCAAAGTAGACAAAAAACATTTATGCGATAAATTTATCAGGAAAACAACAAAAGGGACAGTTTAGCAATGAATACCATTAAATAAAGATCTGCCTCGCTCTAATATTAAGATTAAATAGAGAACTATGGAAAATTAAATATATCTGACAGCGTAAATTGATACCGCATATAAAAAGTCCCGCGTAAATCGAGGGCCATCTGTACTTACATCAAAACATTCCTCGGCTAACACAATTTAGGTAATTTCTCCTTATGTAGCGCCATGGCAACGCAAATAAAGAAAGAGAGACCCACAAAGAAATCAATGGAACGGCAAAAGATAGCCATTGGCGAATAAAATTTTTAAAGTTGAATGAAATTCTTAGAAAGTCCATAAAAGTTTCGAAATACACTACATTTAAAACGAAAATTAAATTTTTCATTTCGATCGGAAAGTTGCGTTCGAGCCCATCGAAGGCTTTCTTCTAAAATAAAAACGCTCGTCGGGGAAGTTTCGAAAAAAAGAAGACGGAAAAATGAATGAGAGTACTTAAAGGGCTTTCAAATATTTACATAAAAACTACCTCCGGAAAATCTCCTCAAATCTCGCGTCGGCTTCTCTTCGACGTGGCTGCTTAGATTTTGCCCACGTCGTTTCGAATGATCGAAAAGTCCGTCCTGCTTCGCTTATGGCATTTGATTTTTTTGCGTTTTTTTCGGAAAGTTCTTTATTGTATAAGCGTCTGAAACGTAGGTCGTTATTGTGACGCGCGCGCGCTTCAGGATGGGCGCTGAAAATGCATAGGGTTTTCAGTAGGTCGACGGCAACAGACAGAATGGCGTCGCGACGCTAGCTTTACACCTTCCGGAACACGCGTCTCTCGCCATATCCTCCGATTTCGATACATTTTCGCGGAAAAATCGATCGCTCCAGCGCCCCCTTCTCTCAATTTCAGGCGCGATGTACGCTTTTTCGATTTTCGAGGGGGCCGAAGATAATAACAATAATTACAATAAACATCCACAAATGTGTTCGGACGAACTGCTGGACTTCTGTTACTTCGCATTTTCGATTTTGGATTAGCTTTCGAACGGGATGTGCCCTAAGCTCGTCCGCCGAGCTGGTGTTTCGCTCTGAAATTTTTGTTTAATGTCTTCTTCCACCCCAAAAGTCGTAACATAATAAAGGTAAGATAAGTGCATATTGGTGAAACTCCATCTCGCCCTTTCATCCCCCACGAAACCCTTTTATAATCGAACGGATCTTCGCTTTCAAAATACGGACCATTTATTTTAATTTTTTGCCCGAGCAATATTTCGTTATTGATTTTCGAAAATTTCGCGATAAAATCAAATTCGATACGCCACCGAATTTCCGTTCGCGTTTTTTTTTGCGCGCCTCTTCCGACGTCGCTCGAAGAAAAAATTGGAATCGCCAAAAAAAAGCGTCGACCGAAATTCGAGTTTTTTCGCACGCTTTTACAAAAAAAGTTTTTTTCGAGTACAAAGGGAAAAAAGTCGATTAATGAAAATCTGCGGAACGCTTTCGCAAATTTCGACCTTCTGTGCGATTTTGAAAGGACTCATTAAGCGTTTGATGTGTCCACACAAAGGGGGGAAAACAAAAATTTTTTTTTGTCGCGATTGGAAAGCGCCCCGCCGAATAATTAACATTTGTGTTTCGTTTATTGATACAGTGGAAGCTCGGTTATCCGGACTAATGATTGTTGCAGCTCATTCGGATAATCGAAAATTCGGTTAATTGAATTTATAGGAAAAAAAAACGAATTTTAGCTATATATGTATAATGTGACCATACTTCCTGTTATGAATGGGGTTGTTCCGATTTCAAAAAATTGTCAATTACGATACCGAATATTAAGAAATCCTAACAAGAAGTTCATTCTTGCCTCCTTATTTAAATACAAATTAATTTCACGGCAAATTCGCAATGAAAAAAGTTAAAAATTATGAAAAATAAGCGAACTACGGATTTAGAATTACTTAAATTTTTTTAAAGTAAATTGATCATTGTTAATCGTGGCGAAAAGTCGAGTGTGCACATTCGAGCTCAAAGTGGCACATTCCGATCTCGGGAAAATGAAGCGCGCCGCTTCGCGTCGCGCTTCATTTGCTTCCCTCGCTCGGAAATGTGCCACTTTTCGCTCGAATGCGCACATCTTCGTGTTAATTGGATTTGACTATATTAATAACAAATCCTTCAAATTCAGATTTTCTATTCGGAAAAAAAAAATTGAGTTTGCCTATCTTAATCTTCTCTCTTACAAATAATATTAATTAAATCAAACTGAACTAAATGTACCACTTCTCGCCTTTCTTTTAATTAAAAATTACAGTAGGGTATTTTTACGAAAAACCACATTTCTAATTTAGTAGGGGAAGATAACCGGTTGTGGGCCTTGTCCGGTTGTGGGCACCCCCAAATAACTTTTGATCGTGAGCATATACAGGTGTTTTCATGATCGTCATTTGTTCACAATGTCAGCACTATGTTTTATTGCTAATATAAAACGAACAGACGCATATGCGTAGTAGCTACGCGTTATCCCATGTTTTCATCTCTAAAAATGTACCGCGATGTAATCGTGTATTGTGTTTAAAGTGCGGTAAATAAAAGTAACTTATTGCAAAAGGTCGGTCTAATGTAAATATATGCAGGAAATTAAATATATTTTATAATTTTAATTTCGATTCAATCAAAATCTTCGCGAAATAAATTTGCCAGTCATTTGTCGACAGCTATGAATTTTCCAGTTGTGGGCACCTACATTTTACTAGTTGTGGGCACTTAGGTTTTTGCCATTTAAACCTTGTATTTCGCTGACAATTTGTCGAATATTGTTGTTCATGTTAACATAACCCCCCTGCGAAGTCTAGGGGTGTAGCCGCGACCTGATTTCGAGGGGGGCGGGCAAAGACGCCGCTCGATTAACATGTACGACAAAAATGTGAAGATATCAAAACTTTTTCACAATAATTTAAAAAAAAATTAAACATTTTTGGTTTTGGATTTCAAACAGACTTCTTTTCACAAGTCGACTATTGAAAATCAGATTTTCGATTGTCGAGCATCTTTGACACACCAATTCATATGACTTGAAAATTGTAAATAATATATTTACAAAATTTTTGCGGTTTTTTAGTGCATTTTTAGTCATGTCGATTTCAAAAATCAATTTTGATGCGTACATTGGAGCCAGTTGACGGTGATCCCGTGAAGTCCACTGCGAAAGCCTATTTTAAATTTTATTTTCATAACTGAAGGCTTTGAATATGAATAAATTGTGTCTTTTCTCTATATAGTGGCGTTTTACTCTATATTTACCCATTTTGAGGGGATTTTCCTGATGTGCCCACAACCGGTTAAAAAAAATTGACTACTTTATGAAAAGTTGAAAATGTTTTTTTTTTAAATTTATAGAAAATTAATTCTTTTGCCAGTAGTTAGCTAAGGTCTCTAGCTACCCGATAATATGCTCATTTTGCAAAAAATATTGAGTTGGTCAAAAGTTATGGCCTAAATAGCTAACTGTGCCCACAACCGGTTAACTTCCCCTATTTTTAAACTAGACTAGATGGGAGACTTCATCGTACATGAAAAAAAAATACTTTGACTTTTTCCGAATTTCGACTCTTATTTCCCAACTTTTTTTTTAACACACCTCACCCAAGCCATTCTAAAATTTTGATGCACCCTTTAAGTAACATATAAATATTTTTTTATATTTAAAAATTGAATTAATCCATAAATGAAGTCTAATTGCAACAGTGTCTACAAAATGTGCCTTAAAACTAATTTGTTTATAATTTTCAGAAAAATAAAAATTACCCAAAAATATTTGGAGACATTAATTTTGACATATAAACCTTCAAGAATCTGCAAAAGATGATATAAAAATCAACTATACTCCGTTTTTAAACTAGGAGGAGCGTTTTAAATTATACGCGCTAAAACCTGCATCTGTGATTGGTTGCTTCGCAGATAGGTTTACACAGGCAAAATGCCAAATATTCCAATAAATTTGACATATTTCTCGTAAACGCTACATTTTGACTTTATTTGGTTTATATTGAATATTAAAAGGAAAATAGAGTATGTCATTACATGTTGAATTTCGTGTGACAGTAAAGAAAACACTTGTCTTGCTACAAGTTCTAATTACATATATAGTGACCCGTTTCGACCTACTGGGTCATTTTCAAGCTCACCCCAACCTATATAATTAAAATTATAGCAGTAGAACGTTTTTTCTTAACGGACACAATTCATTAACTACAAATAGCATGAAATCCATTTTATTATGAATTTTCTTTAATGGGATAAAAGAAATACTAATATTATAATAAATAATGATCACACCATGATATAAAAAAAATTTCTATTTAAAATTTACCGCCAGAATGATCTAGTGATTTGTCTCGTAATGTTTGCTGTGTAAATCTGGCTTTTCCATTTACTCCTCATAGTTTAAAAACGGATTATAGTTTATTTTTAGTGACCCACTTCAGAAAATTTGACTCCTATACAATTTTAATTAATCAAAAATGCGAATTAGTATAGATTCGAAAGTACACCCGAAAATATATTTATCAAGCTCGCTACAATTAGGCGTGCGGAAGAGCACCACGGTAACTTATCAAAAGGAATAAAATATCTAACCTTTTTCAAACAAAAAATAGATCTAATTTATTCGACTTTTAATTTTTTGAATTGAAGAATAAAATAATAATATAGACAAATCCGATAAATACGAGGATGTGCGCATTCGAGCGAAAAGTGGCACATTTCCGAGCGAGGGAGGCAAATGAAGCGCGACGCGGAGCGGCGCGCTTCATTTTCCCGAGATCGGAATGTGCCACTTTGAGCTCGAATGTGCACACTCGGTTTTAAGCACGATTACAAAGCGTCCCGTTTTAACAGGAAAAAAATTGGTCAAACTTTTAGATATATGTTTACAAAAAACGCAACAAATATTAATCACTACATAAAACAGTCGCACATTATCTCAAAATCCGGATAATCGCGAATCCGCATAACTGAGGTTCGGATAACTGAGGTTTTACTGTAATTGTTTTATTTGTCTTTTGCCGGGGGTAGGGAGTTGTGATTTTTTTTATTAGGCGAGAAGGAAAGGAGCAAATCGAATAACACGATATCGGGAACATTGGAATAAAGTTGGGATAATTTGGGATACAAGGAAGTATGTAAGGCTTCCTTCCTTAATGCATAACTTAAATTTAAGGGATGAAACTTGCTTTTTCAAGTAATAAGGTGTCTGTGTGTGTGTGTTTATGCTATGGTTATTATTAAATTATCTACAAATTTAGTTCTTGTAAGCAGAAGTTCGATTTTCTCGAAGAAATTCCGTGATAAATTGATGTTTAACGCGGAAAATGCGGCGAAGTAATTCAATTACACGTTTGATTAGATTTTTCTATAACATTTCCATTTCTATCTGTCTTTTTCGTTTTCGATTTTTCGTAAGGGTCGTAGCCGGTTGGTACGGCAAAGTTGCCCTTTGTGATAGATCCATCGAGCTGGCAGTGGGAAGTCGACAGAAATCAATAAAAAAAATACTGCAATTAGTTGCTAATTTTTTGCTAATTAGTTACCGAAAAAAAAACGATTTTGTTGCTCAAACCGATCTTTGGGAATCGCCTCTATTATTCTGCTAGCAGCAAAATTGGAAAAATTAACCAAAAATAAACTACTTTAATTAAACTAGTCGTAAAAATCCAAAAAAAAATTAAATACGTTACATTTAAACATCTAACAAAAACTTTTCAACAATTTTGATCGCAGCTCCAACTTCTGCAGAAGTAAAATTCCATTCGTTGGATTTCTGACTACTTCCACAAGCAATTATCATTAAATTCAGATTATTTTTGATTAAAAAAGAGGCAAGAATAAAAAATATACTTTTGAACGTGTCATTTCGAGGAGAATTATGCAAAATACATTTAGGAGAAAAGCTTAAGGGTTAAAATTAAATGGCTTAACAGTGTAAATGCAGAACTTTCTATTACATTTCCTGCTTTTCGCGCTTTCCTACAAAGTAAACCGGGAAAATGCATTATTTATGCTTAGACCTTTCAAACTTTCAACAACGGCCCGCTACGATAAGTAGAAATTAAAATCTCTAATTGAAAACCAGCACCTTTTTATTTATTTTCGCACAAAGCCCTCCCTTTTCAAAATAATAAAAAAACCTAAAACTTTTATTTGGGCTCGTTGTTTAGAAAAAAATGTTTCGATAAAAAAAAATTGAGAGGGAGAAAAAAATTCGAGTAAATAACGCAAAACATCCCCTTTAAAAATAGTTGACACGTCTGGATATTTAACTGTCTTGTTACACGTTCATAGATTGACAGTTTTCTTGCAAAAAAAGCAGACTGTTATGAATTTTTAAGATAAAATATTTCACCCTAAAAAAAGATACAGAAATCTCACCCTTCATATTGGCACTTTGATCAAAGACGTTCGAAATAAATTTCAAATAGCTTCGTCGAACAACTTTCGAAAGACTTTAAAAGTTTTATTTGACGTATCAATGTGCCTCTTAATTAATAAATTTTAAGGGTTCTTAAGCTAATTTATTCAAAAGTTGCTTCTTTTTGTAAATACTACAAAAACAGCTTTGCGAAATTCAAATTTACGTCTTCATTTTTCGCAAGTTGAGTTAATAAAGAAAACTATAAAATGTAACCCCCATACATAATGCGTCACGCAAGCGGCGTTTTTCCAACGCATCCTTTTCGAGATTTCCCAATTTTCTTTTTATTTTTTTTTTCTAGTAAATTTAAAGAATGTTACTATCGATTTAATGTTGAGACACCGAAGGGTTGCACGATGTATTGGACGATTAGCAAAAAAGCTATTCTTCGGTTAAAAAGTTTTACGATATTAAAAAAAAACCACCCCTCAAAGCTAATCCGAACATCATTCGTTTTTCGGCCTATTCAATCTTTGTAAGAGTAACTTTTTACAAAGTAACTCATCAACTTTCATCCCTTATTATCATTTTTACGAAATGTAATTTACGACGATATTTTTGTCCTTTTTTGTGGTAGCTCTCCAAGGGACTGTCGAAAAAAAAACCTTAAATACATAATTTTCTTTTGTGTCGTGGCATGTGTAGGCAACCTTTAATCTGCGTAAAAGTTCTGCAAAATAAATTCCGATACGGTACGTGGAAGAAATACGTCACCGAGAGTTAAAGGGATAAGCAACAAGCTATTTTTTTATATAACAAGGGCAAAGTAAAATTAGCCTCGACCTTTACAAGTACAAAAGCTGCAAATCAAATAGCTTATGTATCATATTATTTTTTTATCGTTTTTATCTTAAAATAGAAAGCCTTTATTAACAGTACAATAATCTCCTATAACACGATATTCTATAACACGATTTAGCTCTAACAGAATAAGAACATTGGGGATACTTTCGTATAACACTGTACTATAATAATACTAGAAAAGGCAATTTTTATTTAAACATTGAGAATACTATTAAAGTCGTTAAAAAAAATATTATGGTACGTATAGATTTTTTAAATTATTTTTGTGATTTTTAATATAAAATCATGTGTAAGTCTTACATTTACAATTGATTTTATGCTTGCCCTGCTTTTTTAGGGGTAGTAAGAATTTTTTAATTATTTTTTGAGTGTGTCTTAAACTCCAGTAAATAACTTCTATTCATTATTTTTGCCAAATTTGCAATTTTGTAAAATTGTGTTTTTAACATAAAATCATTTGTAATTCTTACATTTTCAATTGATTTTATTATTGCCCTACTTTGTTAGGGGTAGTAAGATTTTTTTAAATTATTTTTTAGGTTTGTTTTAAACTCCAATGCATAATAATTTTTATAAATTATTTTTGCCGAATGTACAATTTTGAAAAATTGTGTTTTTCAACATAAATTTATTTGTAAATCTTACATTTTTAATTGACATCATGCTTACTCTGCTTTTTTAGGGGTAGTAAGAACTTTTTAATAATTTTTTGGGTTTGTTCTAAACTTTAATAACTGACTTTCTTAAATGACTTTCTCAAATTAGTTTTATAAAGGTTTTTACAAATTTCTTATAATCTTAGAAGGAAATCGTGTTATAGGAACCCGTGTTGTAGGAGGGCTGCTTATATATAGTGCATATAAAGTAAAATGAAAATGAATCTACCAATACATAATTCTAAAAAAAAATTAATTATCAAACAATAAAAATCATAATTCGCTAATAGGTAATATGAAATCTATATTATATAGCTAACGCACTTAGAATCGCCTAAAAGTATATCCCTCTCGCTCCCACTCATTGCAGGCGAAAATTATTAAAAGGTGCATAAATCGGAGAAAGTGTATCAATTTACATGTAAATTCGGAGTTGCTAAGCGCTTCCCATTGGTTGAGCGTCTTGACGCGTGAGCTTTTCCCTACCCTACTTAAATCCCCACTCACATCAGTAAGTCGGTGCACTTCAAAGTGGTACGATCGAATTTGTGTGACGTCACGATTCTAGAACTTTCCCGTCGTTCCGGCCTTCGTGGGTGGTCCCTTCTTGCTATTGCCGTTTTCTTCGGACTTTGGAAAATAAAATTGGGCTTCATTTATAAGGTATTTACCGTTTATTTTCGAAGCAGTTTACATATTTTTTTTATGATTTAATAGAAAATAGAAATATTTGTGTCTTTATTTATATGCAGGAATATCATAAATTAATTAGTTCAAATCGAAAAATTAATGTAAACAAATGCAATGAATACGAGGACGTGCACACTCCGTTTTCAGCATGTTTCACATTAATATAGGCCAATAAATTAAACGAAAAACTAGTTGAATAAAATTTCAATCGTTCCCTCTCACTCGCATTGACGGGATTATCGTATCTTTTCGCTCTCTTCCACTCATTGCTATGGTAAATACGTTTTTCGAATATAAAATCGATATTTACCGAATTATATTAAGTTTATTGAAGTGACATAATTTGGTATTGCACGTTTTGTACAATTTTCTCTTCAGAATAAAATTTGTTGTAATTTTTGTATTACAAAATGTAAGTTAAAAAAATTGCAGGACATACTCGTGATTTATAGAAATGCAATTTAATTTGTAAAGTATATATCTCATAATTTTTATTGAAATTAACAGAATTTAGGCAATTGTTATTTTTTCGTTAAATTCTCAGCAAAACCATAGGTATGACCTGGCAAAATTTAAGCAACAAAGTAACACTGTTATTTTATGATCAACCAATAGCAATGAAAGCACTTTACTAAAAATACAACACACATAAATTTTGTGAATAAAGTTTACAATGAGATAAACAAACCACAGATTCAAACACCAACGACTGTGTTTTGCCCATAACTAATATTTACAGTGGGACCTCCATTATCCGGGGTAATGACGGGTAGGGGAGTTCACGGACAATAGAAAACCCCTGAATAAACGTATCAAAATTTTTATTGACTAAATGTGCTAGGTAAAAAGGTTATTTAAGAAAAACTGTGTAAAACATATCATTTTTATTAAAAACAAACGTTTTACATTAATTTTCGACATGTAGCTATACACAAATACATACACATGTATTTGTAATAAATGTCAAAAATAAAAAACACTTAAAAAAAATTGAACCATTAGGACCTCGGTTGATTGAAACCTCGGAAAACGGGGGCCTACTGTGCATCGATGGTTAATTTAATGAAACGATCTGTAAATCAATTAATAACTGCTACCAACATGATTTAAACAAATTTAACAACATTTTAATCATTTATGGTTATTGATTAGTAGAATTTCAAAAAAAATATTATTTTTAACATGAACAGTACTTGAAAATAGCGTTAATTCGAAAATGCATAATAAATTGTGCTGCGGACTGGTACTTTTTATATAAAAATTTTCCACGCGCGTTGCTTTTTCAAATATACCAACTGTCGTTAACACGGACATTCGTATAATAAACGTAGGCAACATAAAATGTTGCCGAAGTTGTGTAATTCTGGTGAAACGGTTTCTATCTTTGTTACGATAAATTACCATAAAAACCATAATGAATTTTGCCATTTAATTTACGAAAATTTCTTGTTAGAGTTTTTGTCTTTCGTCGAACAAACGTCTTTTAATTTTCCTACGTACGTACGTCACTATCATTTTAAAAACCAATTATTTATACATATTATTTAAAATAAACAGGAATTGGACTGTCAATAAAAACTCTTGTTAAATGTGCAACGTTTTGTTTCTTGATTGAAACTTTTTTAAGCAACTTAACATCTCAAAAAATGTGTTAACCATCAAAACTCAAAAAATTAATAATAAATACCCTTTAAGGCTCCTTAATCGTTTTTTAAATAATTATTATTAGTTTAATATATAATGACATCTGAAATAAAATAAAATAAAATTTTGAGTTTGATGATTAACAAATTTTTTGAAATGTTAAGGTATTTTACAATTTTATTTATAAAATACTTGTAAGTAGTTATTGTTGTTATACAAATTTGTTAATTTTCAGTTGCCTGAAAAAGTTTCAATAAAGAAACGAAACGTTGCACATTTAACATCAGTTGTTTTATTAAAAGTCCAATTCCTGTTAACTTTATGAACATTATGATTAATTTATTGTTATTGTTATTCAAATTTGTTAATTGTCCGTTGCTTGAAAAAGAAAAGAAACGAAACGTTGCAATTTTAAACAAGGGTTGTTTTATTGGCAGTCCAATTCCCGTTAACTTTAAATAATATTAAAAGATATTAGACCTCAATATTATGATTAATTAATTTTACATATCGTCATTGGTACTAAATTTATATTCGATGAAAATTTTTTGTTGTTTGGTACAAAAAAATATTTTCTTATTTGTTATAAAAATTAATAAATTTGCTGGCCAACATCGCCATACAGCTGATTTGATAAGATCGCAGACCGAATGAAAAAAGAGTATTTGCTACTTTATTTAATAAGCTCTTCGAAAACAGAAAACAAGCCCGATTTATTTCAACGAAAATAGTATATATAATTTTAATGAATGGGAATTGTCATCTGCACACGAAATAATGGAAAAATCTAAACTTTTCATGTGGAAATTACATTTCCATTTTCTTCGACCCCTCTTTCAAGTTTTAGAGCATTAAAACTTGATGCGTTTTTCGAGAGCGCCCTTTTCACAATTTCACTATTGCGAAAACTAAACTAAAAACGGTCGTAGCCCCCCCTCTCCGCCCCTTCAACTTTATAAATTAAACGCGTTATTCTTAATTACTTTCTTGTGTGTAAAATCGACAGTAAATTGGTCTTAAAACGTGAGCAAACTTTATATTAAAAATTTAACGTGAGCCAGCCTTTTTTCGTAAGAAATTTTCCAAGTTTTCTTCGCGTCCAATAATGCATTTCTATTGCAATAAATTTAAGTGCTGATCAAACACGTTCTTTGCCTCTAATTGCCAATTACGCTTAAGCTTCATTTTCATTTATTTTATTAGCTTGCGGACTTTTTTATCAAATTGTAACTTTTGAAAAATTAATATCGCAGCACAGATGCGTGTTTTCAATGTAAATATATAGCTTATTAACTCTTGTAATAAATTTCGTTATGTTTTAATAATTAATTTAGCAACAAATTTCGAATGTTTTTCTCCTAAATTTCCCTTTGAGTAATTAATTTCGTTTTACCTAACGCAAATTTTGAGTGGATAAGGTCACATTCTAAGCTTTAATTAATTGACTTTAAAATAAAGAAAACTACATCTTTGTTGTAAAAACAATGCCTCATTTTACATAATTACAAGCGTTGCTGCTTTGATAAATTAATTGATTTATTTCGTTTAATTACTGTAATGGCGCGCAGTAAACTTTACTCGTACAAAAAAAAGGGGTTCCGGAAGTTAGGGCGAAATTTCTTTACGGGAACTTTGCGGAAAATTTGGAAGTTTAGAAGTAGGGGAGGGCGCTTTATATTCAAAAGGAGAACGTTATAATAAAGCAACATAAATTTCGAAAATCGACCCTCGAGTCGTATAATCCCGAAAATAATTAAAATATGAACGAAAAGGAGGACAAAAGGAAAACTGGGTCGTCCTAAATCTAAACGACATCTGTTTCCACCAAATCCTATTAAAAATAATCCCGATATTATTGCGATTTGAATATGTAGGCAGTGGGAATTTTGCTATGAGTGGCGCGAATGATTAGGGCACGCTCTTCTTTCTGTGTTTAAAAATTTCAGTTGGTACCGCCCTTAGTTTTTCTGATATTAATTCTCAATCAAAATTTATTTCAAATAAGGTAGGAAAAGATCGCATATCCGATCACTTACGGTATTTTTTGTACTTATTGTCATACCTTAAACGAGCAATTCTTGTATATATATACAGTAGAACCTCGATAAGTCGAATATCAAGGGACACATTGATATGTTCAAGATACGGAAGTCAAATATATTTTTTTCAAGTTATAGAGGGATAATATCTACTGAACTACTTCGTAGGGAAATACTTATTATTTCAATTTATCAAGGACTTAGATTTTAAGATATAGAGGTATTGGGGCTTGAAAGGAAGGGAATAAGGGTTTTTTTTCGAGTTGTAGATGTTTTCGACTTATCGAGGTTCGAGTTATGGAGGTTCCGCTGTATATATAAATATGTTACAGTCAAAGCGTGCGTTTCAGCCAAAGTATGCATTAACTATAGAACGTATACGTTTACTGCCTTTTTTAGTAAATGTGTTTACTTCGATTTGCTGTGAAATATACTACTAAAAATAAAATTTTTGAATTTCACTAAATCTGGCGTTGTGATGCTTCATAATTGTTCATAAACAATTAATACACACTAGAAAAATACTTGAAAAATTCCCCGATGGCTATCAAACCAGCGAAAAATAATTTCCGATTCGATTTGCTGGGAAATATACTGCTAAAAATAATTTTTTTGAATTTTACTAAAACTGGCGTTGTAATGCTTCATAATTGTTTATAAACAATTAATACACACTAGAAAAATACTTAAAAAATTTCTCGATGGCTATCAAACCAGGGAAATTTTTTTCTGATTCGATTTGCTGTGAAATATACTGCTAAAAATAAAATTTTTGAGTTTTACTAAAACTGGCGTTGTAATGCTTCATAATTGTTTATAAACAATTAATACACACTAGAAAAATACTTAAAAAATTCTTTGATGGCTATCAAACCAGGGAAAATTTTTTTCCGATTCGATTTGCTGTGAAATATGGTATACTGTTAAAAATAAAATTTTTGAATTTTACTAAAACTGACGTTGTGATGCTTTATAATTGTTTATAAACAATTAATACACACTAGAAAAATACTTAAAAAATTCTTTGATGGCTATCAAACCAGGGAAAATTTCTATTCCGATTCGATTTGCTGTGAAATAGACTGTTAAAAATAAATTTTTTGAATTTTACTAAAACTGACGTTGTGATGCTTTATAATTGTTTATAAACAATTAATACACACTAGAAAAATATTTAAAAAATTCCTCGATGGCTATCAAACCAGAGAAAATTTTTTCCGATTCGATTTGCTGTGAAATATACTGCTAAAAATTAAATATTTGAATTTTACTAAAACTGGCGTTGTGATGCTTCATAATTGTTTATAAACAATTAAATAAGGCCTTCAATACCACAATGTCTAAATTCTTGAGAAAAATTTGGCAATAGAAAATTTGAAAGCTCTGATTTGGGAAATTTATTTTCAAAGAAGTGTTAATTGTTTAAGAAATTTTACAGGGAGTAGGGGAACCTGTTGTACTTTGGTCCCTTTGTACCTAGGCCATCTTTATTTTTTTTAATATTTGCGGGCTTTGGCGACCCATAATTTTCGATATTTCAAATGCCACATTGACAGACATTAACGTAAAGTTAGCAGCAGCTGGCCAATGTACTTTGTTAATGTATGAGATCAATTGAAATTTTTAATCGAAAAAAATTAAATCTGTTTATATTCTTTTTACTTAAATATCTTATTGATTTTTATTACCTAATAACAAATGACTCATCGTAATAGAAAGATTATTTATTAATGTTTGCATAGTAGTGGTCTGATTTTGCACAGCATAATCTTTAATTTTATTTTTGAGTTTAAACATCAAGGGGTCGGTGTGTTGTACCTCGGTCACTGTCAATAAATTGTACCTTGGCCCTAAGATCAACGTGCAATAAATAAAAATTTAGATATACCTTTGTTATAAATTCTTATTTTTTTTTATTTTGCTTTAGATAATATGGCTCTCAAGTCTAACGAAAAATTTAAATTTTTGCAAAGTTAACTATTAAATATGTGAAATTTTAGTATACGAGAAAAGTTTTGTTAATTTTTGAAACAATTTTAGTGTCATCTCAAAGAATAACATTAGTAGTTCTTAAAATCCAAAAATAAATAACTAGTTTTCATAGAACAATGGGTTTTATTTTGCTTAATGTGAATAGAGCCAAGGTACATCACTTCTGTTGTACTTACCTAGGCCACAGATCCACTAATTTTTAAATATTATAGCAATTTGAGTAAACGGTTGGTAATGCTTTCAAATACTTAATGATGATTACCTTATTAGTGCCCCACTACGATGCAATTCATTTTATCAACAAATTATTACATATACAATTAAAAAAAAATACAAGTGAAAAAAGGGCCAAGGTACAACAGGTCAGCATAATTTTTTAAGAGGATTTTCGTAGTCTTAAGGGCTTCTAAAACAATAGCAATCAAAGTAAAAAACCTTTTTCTCGCTATTTATAAATAGCTTAAGCCGTTAATACACTGTCAAGAGAGTACACTACGATTCTGTTTTTTCGCCCCAAAAGCGCCATATTAATAAAACCAAACGTTCGTGTAAAAATATATTTAAACTTAAATTAATTTATTAAAAAAAACAATTAAAAAATAAATTAATAAAGTCCGTGACCAAGTCCAAGACCTAAGTTGGAGCCGGCATAACCGACTGGTCCGGCGATACCGTGACCGGCTAAACCATGACCGGCTAAGGCGGGAGCGGCGAAACCGTGACCGGCGAGCACTGGTCCAGCGGAATATCCCAAACCGTGACCGGCATAGCCGAGTCCCAAACCATTACCGGCATAGCCGAGTCCCAAACCATTACCGGCATAGCCGAGTCCCAAACCTGGACCGGCCAAAACGGAGCCGCCTAAACCGGCTAAGCCGGTGGAGACGCCGAAAGCGGCTGGGGCAGCTAAGGCAGCGGGTGCGATGGCTGGTAAAGCTGGGATGGCGGTTCTGATGGCGGGAATGGGAGCTGGAGCGATGGCGACGCCCAAAGGTTCTTTGGCGACGACGGCGTTGAAACCGGTGTATGGGCCGGCGGTGTAGGACACGATGCGTCTGGTTCCGTCGGAGTCGATGAGGGAGTATTTGCCTTGGACGACGTCTCCTTTGCGGATTTCTTCTTGGCTCTTAACGTCACCGGTGTTGGGGTCCTTGACGGCGTAACCGAATTCGTAGTTGGCGGGGGCGGCGGCTCCTACCAAGACTGGGGCTTGGACTGCCAAAGGTGCTCCAGCGTAAGCTACGGCGAAGAGGGCGGCGAAAAGGATAGCCTAAAACAATTAATACATTAATACAACCATAAAAGACCACAAATACAATTTCAAATAATTCTGGCGACTCCCATTGGCTAATTCAAACCGGTACCATGATTTCGATTCGAATTAACCAATCGGAGCGCAGATTTTATAAATGTTCGGTAGACGAGGTGTACTTACTTTGATTGCCATTTCTGTGCTTTGTTTGACGAATTTGAAATAAGTGATTAGACGAACAAGAAAAATTGTTTATATACGTTTTTTCTGTTAATTGCTTTTGAATTAAAAGTCGATTTATTACTTTCAAACTTTTCAATTTTGTTTGTCGAACGGTTGCGGTCTCTAATTAAGCGATTAACGTGGAATGTCCGAAATTTAGATTTTAAACTTTGATTGATAGGAATTTTATTAAAAACAAATTAAGTGCGAGGGCCCCTTCTAACGCACCTCGGGCGCGACTCTTAAATTAACAAATTTTTGGCGTTTGTTGTTTCGATAAAGCTTTCGCCTTAAAGAATTCTCGTTTATTGTTGTTTTTTTTTAACGGCAATTTTTTTTTTCGTATCAAAAATAAAGGGCTTAAAGACGAAACAATGGCTTTTTCGTTCGAGGCGACGAAAGTAGAAAATAATTATGATCCACTTTAGATTTGTTTATTTCGGTGTCCGAAGTACGTCGAAAAAAAAGAAATTTTAATTAAACTCGAACTGTTTTCGAAATATTTTTATTTGGCGAAGTCGAAGCTTAAAAATGTTTTAGAGAAAAACTTTATGCTCGGCGCGTTTTATTTAAATTAATTAGTGCGAAATTTTGGTTTGGATTTTTTAACAAACTTTTTTCGTTTTTAATATAATTTAGATATATAAAAAAAAAAAATTAATTAATACTCTTGGTTGCTTTTCGACTCCTAAAAAATGAGGGTCGAGATATTTCCGCCGTTTTTTTTTTGTGCGGGGAATAAAAATGCTTTATAATGAGAAGAGTTTAGTGGAGTCTTTCGGGACGCGAAAAACGTTTTTCTATTCTCCGGGGGCGCTCTGTCGCGTATTTCTTTCTGTGTCTCTTTTTGTTGTAAAATGTAAGAGGTGTTTTTTTGCGGTTTTAAAATTTGTATTCTTAATTGTTAATTTGTCGAAAACGCAAAAGGAGAACATCGGATCCAGCGTTTTTTTCTTTTTGTAAACGTTCGTTTTTATTATTTTTCTTTAAAAAAGTTTAGTGTTATTTTTAGTTTAATTTTTGTTCGCACAAAAGGGATGTTTGTAGAAGTTTTTTTTAAAAGAGAAGGATTTGAGGAAGAAGCACGAAAGTCAAAAGGTTATGTTTATTCAACTTTGAAGGTTTCCAATTTCATTAGTGATAGAGATACAAAAAAAAACATATTGTGAGTTTGTTTTTTTTGGGAAAACGACGAAAATTATCTAACAAGTTTCCTTAACCTTCGGTGTACTAGGTGGGTATAACTAACGTGAACAATTTTTTTTTTGTTAAAACGGGACGTTTGGTAATAATGCTTAAAACCGAGTGTGCACATTCGAGCTCAAAGTGGCACATTCCGATCTCGGGAAAATGAAGCGCGCCGCTCCGCGTCGCGCTTCATTTGCCTCCCTCGCTCGGAAATGTGCCACTTTTCGCTCGAATGCGCACATCTTTGTATTTATTAGATTCGCCTACTACATTCTTCGCTCTTTCAAATCAAAAAATTTAATTAAATTTAGTAAATATTTATTTTATGTTTAAAAATGTGTTTACTATAACAATGAGTGGAAGGGAGCGAAAAGATACGACAATCTCGTAAGTGCAAGTGAGAGGGAACGATTAAAACTAATTAACTAACTTTTTGCCATATAATTATTGTGAATCGTGCTTAAAACCGAGTGTGCACATTCGAGCTCAAAGTGGCACATTCCGATCTCGGGAAAATGAAGCGCGCCGCTCCGCGTCGCGCTTCATTTGCCTCCCTCGCTCGGAAATGTGCCACTTTTCGCTCGAATGCGCACATTTTGGTACTTCTTAGATTTGTCTACTTTAACCTTAACTCTTTCAAATAAAAAAATTCAATTTAGTTTGGTAAATATCGATTTTATGTTGGAAAAATATATTTACCATAGGAATGAGTGCAAGGGAGCGAAAAAACACGACAAACATGTCAATGGGAGCGAGTGGAAACGATTAAAATTATGCAACTGCTATTTCGTCTAATTTATTGGTTTGAATTATTGTGAATCGTGCTTAAAACCGAGTGTGCACATTCGAGCTCAAAGTGGCACATTCCGATCTCGGGAAAATGAAGCGCGCCGCTCCGCGTCGCGCTTCATTTGCCTCCCTCGCTCGGAAATGTGCCACTTTGAGCTCGAATGCGCACATCCTCGTGTTTATTATATTAGTATAATTTAGTGTGCGCTCCTTCAAATAAAAAATTTTAATTTAATTTAGTAAATATCGATTTTATATTCGAAAAACGTATTTACCATAGCAATGAGTGGAAGGGAGCGAGTAGATACGATAATCTTGTCAATACAAGTGAGAGGGAACGATAAAAATTATTCAATTAATTTTTCGTCTATTTTATTGATCTAAAATATTGCAAATCATTAAGAAATTGCCGTGAAATTAATTTGTATTTCAATAAGGACCCAAGAATGAAATTCTTGTTAGGTTTTCTTAATATTCGGTATCGTAATTGACACGTGTCATTGGAATTTAGTACTCAAGAAAAGACTCAATAGTTTATAAATTGAAGAAAAAGTAAAGTTTTCGTATTTTTATTAATAAAGGTCTATTCTAATACATAAATAAATATGGTACTGAAGGGTAATAAAGCCCACTTGGTGTTAAATATTTTTTATTAAATAAACTAAGACAACTCATAATATAATATGAATTCTAAGTGATTTTTACATATTTTTTTCTGAAAGTAATGTATATTTAAAATCCAAAAAACTGAAAACACATTGTTAAAAAGCAAAAACATATACACTAAGACCCCGTTTAACGCAGGGGACACGAAATAGCGTTAAGCGAGGTCATCTCATCATGTAAATAATGGGGTTAGGGGAAAAAAAGGTATAAAATTGAAAAATTGTTCAAGTATTTTGTCATTTAAATATGTTTTTTTATTACAATGCAACAACAAAAACTTATTTCTTACAAATTTAGAAACAACAAATGAATATGTATATAAAAATTATTAAATTCTAAGTCAATATTTATATTTGAGATCATGCATTTCCAATTTTTTGCTTTTTTATCGAGAAGGCATCTAATGTTATTTGTATTTGTTGATGACACTATTTTTTCTTTATTCTTGAGAATTGTTCTTATTGTCGAAGTTGACAAGTTTAATTCAACATCAATTTGACATTGACGTTCACCACTATCTAATCTTCTAAGCACTTGCATTTTAGTTTCTAGAGAAATGCTTTTTCTTGTCGCTTTATTTTCGTGTTTTTTATTATCACCCATATTAAAAATTAAAAATTATTATATTTATCACTATATCAGTCATTATGTTACAAAAATTTATACTTACAATAACAGCAGCAAATGTTTGAAATAATAAAAATACGTTTGTGTAACACTACAGACAAGAAACAATGCAGATAAATTACTTTGAATTCCGGGGAACCCCCAATGTTGCATGAAATTTTCAGGGAATTCCAGTTCCAATAAAACCGCATTAAACCGAAACAGCGCTAATCGGAACAGCGTTAAGCGGGGTCTTACTGTTCACTGGTGTTTGGGCTTTATTAAACGAACAAGCAGATAATAAGGCCCACCTTAAAATACAATGCCAGATATTAAGTCCCGAATAAAGTATTCAATTCAGAGGTAGCAACTTTGGCATATAAAAGGTGCTTGGTCATCTTTCGTTGGTCCAACACATTCTTCATGTACCCAAGTGTTACATAACGTACAAGATCTCATGTCATCCACAAAGTTATGGTTGCAGCCGGAACACATCCAAGATTGTTTTGAGGAGCCATATTGTATTTTTACGTAACTCTGATTTTGATTGTAAGTCACGACCCTCAAGCATTTGCCATTTATTAAAATGTTAAGGCCCGGGCCTTATTACCTGAGTAGTACATTTTTCCTTTTTTAAGATTATCTTTTTTTCTGATTAAATAAATCAAGTCAACTAAAGAAGAAGTCAAAGAAGAAGCTTACCTCTTTGTATATAATTTTGCTCCTATTAAATATTCACACGATAGCACTAATTGAAAGTTAATTTGGCAGAGATACATTTATAAATTGCACATAATATTGAGCTAGATTCACTAAATGAGGTTTTCCGCGTTAATTGAAACCCAGAAAATTTTCCAACCCAGAGATGATATGTTTTAGAAGTTTCTCGCTCGCCGATGGCACTAAATAGGCGATTTCGATTATAGTTTTTATTTAATGGCTTCTGGGCTTTATTACCTGGTGGGCCTTATTACCCTTTGGTACCTTATAAATTAATTTCATGGCAATTTCTTAATAATTTGCAATAATTTAGACCAATCAATTACACGAAAAATTAATTGAATAATTTTAATTGTTCCCTCTCACTTGCATTGACAAGATTATTGTGTCTTCGCGCTCCCTTCCACTCGTTGCTATGGTAAATACGTTTTTCGATATATAAATTAATATTTACTACATTAAATCAAAATTTTTGATTTGAAGGAGCGCACGGTAAATTTAACTAATGTAATAAATACGAAGATGTGCGCATTCGAGCGAAAAGTGGCACATTTCCGAGCGAGGGAGGCAAATGAAGCGCGACGCGGAGCGGCGCGCTTTATTTTCCCGAGATCGGAATGTGCCACTTTGAGCTCGAATGTGCACACTCAGTTTTAAACATGATTCACGATAATTTAGGCCAATGCATTAGACGAAAAATCAGTAGAATAATTTTACTCGTTCCTTCTCACTCGTACTTATGAGACTGTTGTATCTTTTCGCTCGCTCGCACTCATTGGTATGGTAAAAATACATTTTTTGGAACAAAATCGATGTTTACCGAACTAAATTTAATTTTTTGATTTTGAAAGAGCGATGAACAAAGTAGATAAGTCTAATAAATACGAGGATGTGCGCATTCGAGCGAAAAGTGGCACATTTCCGAGCGAGGGAGGCAAATGAAGCGCGACGCGGAGCGGCGCGCTTCATTTTCCCGAGATCGGAATGTGCCACTTTGAGCTCGAATGCGCACACTCGGTTTTAAGCTTCATTGTCAAACGTGCGTTTTAAAAAAAAATTGGTCACTTTAGTTATACCCCACCACGGTTAAAGAAAATTTTTAAAAAATAATCACCCAACATTATTCGTTTGAATTTTTTTCTAAAGTCTATTAAAGCTTTCTGTCGATTTAATTTTTTTAAATTAATTCTCCATCAAAAATGTCTTTCTTTCGTTTTTAATTAAAAATCGCGAAGATGGTTTTCGCGAAGCGGCTTTGTAAAGTTTCGTCCCCATTATTTTCGAAAGCGTTTTAATAAACAAAACATATCATAAATCTAGCAACTTTCTTACGTGGAGCGGGGCAAAAATTAGGGGTTGATTTATTAAGAAAAACGCTTCAAAACTTATAAAACGTCGACGTTTACGCAAAAGAAAATTAATTAAACAACGCGCGGTAATAAATTTCGATTATAACTTTTAAGAAAGCATCGTTTTAAGCGAGAAAAGTTGCTACCGCATCTGCCGAAAAAAAAACCAACCCCCTCGACACTTAATATCGTCAAAGATGAAGTGTTGACGTGTTTAATGTTTTAGCAAAAGAAAATTACATGACGAATTACGCGAATTTTTCATTCCTCGTAAAAAGGGCGACGTGTGGTCATTTAAAATTTGAGGACGCCTACAAATAACCTTTGCCCTTGCATTTTCCGAAGCGAAATAATAAAAAAGCACATTTTGTTCGGCGAAGCGGAAAAAAAGTAATTAGAAAAACAATACGAGAAAATTGTTCTTTCGCTTTGCGAAGGCAGTTTCGGGCCTTTCAGAAGCTATGGCCCGTTTATTTGTTTTAAATTATGAAAATTAGGCATTTTTCGCTGAACTAAGAAAGGAATTAGGCTAGACGGAGAAATTGGTTTTTATTTTCGTTGGGCTTTAGAAAATCGAAATCAATTTCACGCACATTTTGCCAATTCTAAGACCATCGGCCCGGCTCGGATTTTCCTTTTTTTTTTTTCAAAAAAAGGAGGATTTAATTTTTTTCCGGAACACAAAACCGGCGGACGACCGGTTTTGTTGTACTTTCGTTTCCTCGGAATGGAAAGCAATTAGTTCGTTAAATGTGAATGCTTTATTAAAAGACAATTAAAATTACTTGAAATATTTAAATGGGAAGCCGTTTAAAGATGTTTACCGTCGAAAATTGAATTATTTCAAGTATTTTAAGTAATTCGATCCGAAATGGAAACGTGAAATTTTTATAAAGCGATACATAATTTGTTTTTTTTTCTCTTAAAGTAATTTTCGAGTTAAAGTTGATGTACTTGGAAAGATTAAGCAAAGAATTGTGTGCTCGCTTTTGGGCGTTTTTCTTTAACGGTCGTATTGGGCGTTGTAATTTTTGTTAGAAATAATTTTCTCGCAGGGTATTTTTTAAAAATCGCAACAATGATAAAATAAATGTTAACGCATTTGAAATCGCCTGCGATTCTATTTTTTGAAGTAAAACTTCTTTGGCCGCGTCTTGAGATCAATTTGTATAAAAATGATACGCTTTTTGCTATTAAAAATGAAAAATCAATACGAAATTTAACTATGTTGAACATTGAAATTTCCTTATTATTTAAAAAAGAAATTAAAATTGAATTAGGAAGTTTAAGCCTCATGAAAAATAACAATTATTAGGGGTATTTCTGAATGATTTACATTTAATGTTTGAAATAACGGCAACGTTCCATTTAGCAATAATTTAAATATATTAAATTGTATGGTTTAAGGTTATATTTATAATTAAAATATACGGTACAAGTAAATAATATTGAGTTTAACTAATAATAGATCTGCAATGGGTAATAGATTTTATTAATAAACTAGGGATAAATAATTTCAAGTATTTGTTTTAATTATTTCATTAACAAAGTATTTATGTTGAAAATTGCATTTATAAAAGTAACAATATAAATAAATAAATAAAACTTAAATCAATATAACTCAAATTTATTCATATTGAGATTTGAATAATTGTTTTTAGAACAAATATAAATTAATATGAAATAATAAGAAATAAGTAATATGTAATAATAAATAACCATAAAATTAAATATATCTATATACAGTCGAACTTTTATAAGTCGAACGTTGATAAGCCGAATTTTTGATAACTCGACTTATTTTTAGCTTCTCTTCAACTTCGACTTATCGAAGTTCGACTGTATTAGCGTGTCAGTAGCGCCAACCATAAATTACCTTAAAGTGTTCCCGTTTCGAAATTTTTTATTTAATTACCTTATTTTTAACTATGAATTTTTTTTAAATTTTTATCATATCATTTGCTTTGATAAATTTTCAAAATTTATAATATATAATTAATCCTTATTTTTCATATATTTTTTCTAAGTTAAACCGTTCATCTAAAATCAATTAACCCTCCGCATACTAGGTGGCTAAATGTCACATGCTATACTAGGTGGGGTTTGCCATACCCCGAAAATAAAATGAAATAAAATCCACAAAATTGTACTTTATGATAATTAAATGAAAATACATATATTTTAATAAGGAATAATGAATAGGTTCAAGTAAAACACATATTTTTTTATGCATTAGAATAGACTTTTATTACTAAAAATACAAAAACTTAACTTTTTCTTCAACTTATAAACTATTGGTCTTTTCTTGAGTACTAAATTCCAATAACACGTGTCAATTACGATACCGAATATTAAGAAAATCTAACAAGAATTTCATTTTTGCCTCCTTATTGAAATACAAATAATTTCCCGGCAATTTCTTAATGATTCCAAAATAATTTAGACCAATCAATTACACGAAAAATTAATTGAATAATTTTAATCGTTCCCTCTCACTTGCATTGACAAGATTATTGTATCTTCTCGCTCTCTTCCACTCATTGCTACGGTAAATACGTTTTTCGGTATATAAAATTAATATTTACTACATTAAATTAAAATTTTTGATTTGAAGGAACGCACGGTAAATTAAACTAATGTAATAAATACGAGGATGTGCGCATTTGAGCGAAAAGTGGCACATTTCCGAGCGAGGGAGGCAAATGAAGCGCGACGCGGAGCGGCGCGCTTCATTTTCCCGAGATTGGAATGTGCCACTTTGAGCTCGAATGTGCACACTCAGTTTTAAACATGATTCACAATATTTTAGGCCAATGAATTAGACGAAAAATCAGTAGAATAATTTTACTCGTTCCTTCTCACTCGTACTTATGAGATTGTTGTATCTTTTCGCTCGCTCGCACTCATTGGTATGGTAAAAATACATTTTTTGGAACAAAATCGATATTTACCGAACTAAATTTAATTTTTTGATTTTGAAAGAGCGATGAACAAAGTGGATAAATCTAATAAATACGAGGATGTGCGCATTCGAGCGAAAAGTGGCACATTTCCGAGCGAGGGAGGCAAATGAAGCGCGACGCGGAGCAGCGCGCTTCATTTTCCCGAGATCGGAATGTGCCACTTTGAGCTCGAATGTGCACACTCGGTTTTAAGATCGATTACCAAACGTCCCGCATTAACAAAAAAAATATGTTTACGTTAGTTATACCCCACCTAGTGCACGGAAGGTTAATAATATTAAATAAACAATATTCGTAAGATTAAAATTTTTTTGATATAACTTGTGATAGCCCATGGTACTTTTTATGTGTTACCCAAATTATTAATTTTTTTGCCATAGAATATTAAATCGCAACGTCTAATATGAGCTTAAGGGAAAGAGTTACTAAGTACCACCTTTTTTGGGGTATTTTGATTTTGATTTTTTCAACATTTGTTCTAATAAAACATTTAAATAATTTTGCATAATATTTATAATTGACATTTAAGAATTTTTTATGTTCTCATAGAACTTCGTATATATTGATGTATGGTACCAAGAAAAATTCAGTATAAAAAAGTTTTTAAGGTGTGGCAACTTAGATTTTACGTGTTTATATGTATTTAATCCGTAACTGTTTCGAGATTCCTAGAATTACACGAAATAAATACGTCATGTGACAGAAACGTATAACTTTATCTGTCATATTAATACAAAAGTGAGAACGAAGGGAAAACTAAATATACATGAGCTGTCGTGCCATTTCGACTCGAAAATATGTAGGTTCTAGTGTGGGTCATTTGATAAACTCATTTTAATGCACAGATATCAAAAGCATATGTACAAAAACAAATTTAATTTAATGATTACATACTTTGAAGCATAGCGCAGCGGTCGTCAAACTATGGGCCGCGGTTCAAATGTGGACTGGCTGCGATTATTATTTGCCCAATTTTTATTACAAATTGTAGGTATACCTCTGCCATTTTTAGAAAATTAGAAATTATTTATTATTTATTATTATTATTTATTATTTATTTAAAATGTATATGTTCAGTGTTTTTTTCCATTTATCTATATCTTTGCTGTAGATTATGCAATCGTTTTGCTCTCAGCGGCAAATTGTAAGAAAAATATCAATCTGTAAAAGTGGGGCACTTTTAAAGTTGGATCTATGTAACTTAAACGGCCCCCCCCTTAAAAAATTTTAAAGTAAATTATTATCGATTTTTGCATTTTGTTTATGAACGATGTTAGACTTACAGCAATTACACATATGACAACTTAAAAAAAAATTAATTTGCTACAAATGTTTTTTAAGTTGTACGGTTAATTATGAGAGTAACTGTATATTTTAGTTATTCAACTCAAATATCTACTTTGGTTTCGTTTTATTAGTATTAATTTCTTGTTTGTATCACATTTATAATATTTTGATTGATTCTTTTTTAGTAAATTATATTTGACCATTAATCAAACAAGTTTGGGAACTACTGGTTAACTTCATACGCTTACCGAACGTTATTTTGGGGTTGCCGGGCACAATATGCGCGCTAGAATTTTTAAAATTCCAAACAAAAATTGCAAATAATTGAAATATTATCCTACGGCATTTTGTTTTTTATTTGTGAATATCGCAGTACAATTTTTTTAATAACAACTTTGTGTAAAAATAAAATACATATTGAATTTTCGGTGCCGTAGTGCCCATACAATCTTAAATAAATTATTTTTCTCTTTCGTTTTAGATTTTAGCGAAACATTTACATCAATAGAAATATTATGATTTTAATAAGAAGCCCAAAAAAGTAAAACGGAGGAAATTCGAAATATTTCTTGATTAAAGTTTATGTAAAATTAATAGGCTTTCTGTTATTACGACTCTTGTTTACGTTTGCTTTAATTTAAATTTTATATCAAACTTTAATGAAATGGAGGGAGGAGGTCGTACAGTAATTTTAATTTTTCTTGTGCCTGCAATTGACTCTTTGAATATTAGCTGCACAAAAATAAAATACAGTTGAGCCTCGATAAGTGGGAAACTACATTTTATGTTGTACTAAAATACCAAATAGTACCATAAAAAGTATGTAATAATTTAATTACATAGTTAACTATGTAATAAGCATAATAAATTATAATTTGTTAAATTATTACATTTACAAAATTTAAAAAAAATATTATAAATAAATACTAATAAGTGAATTAATCATTTACAGTGGATTTCATTTATAACGACCTCGGCTTTAACGACCTTTCGGTTATAGCGACTTCGGATATAACGCCGGTTTCGGATATAGCGGTTAATGAGTCATTTGTAACAAATTTCTAAAAATGCCATGCAGATATTGTGCTGGAGGCGGCAAAGACGCAAAGATTTATTTATAAAATCATAACTTTGTCTTATTTTCCTATCTCGTCCGTTGTTTTATTATTATAATTCATTGTATGAAACCTATATAGATTTATATACTTATTTTTATACTGCCTACAATCAATTCTCATTGGTTTTATACAATACGCAAAGGATAGTAAATAATGTTATATGTGTATGTAGTGATGTTATCACGTAGACATTATTTAAAATTTTATTTATTATTGTTGCAATCTTCTATTGACAAAGATTTACCGACAGGCATTTTTTGTTTTGTAAATTTTTTGTTTTATTAGTTCAGACAAATCCACAAAAACTTAGTATTGCTCGAGCGAGTTATTGAGAAACAAAAATCGTTTCTCAACAACTGTCACAACACCATTGTAAATTTTGAGGTTATTTGATAAATAAAACTATTGTTCTTAATATACTATCAAGTGTATTACTTATCTACATTTACTGAAATGTTGAATTACCTAGTCGTTGGAGCGACTTCCGGATATAGCGACAAAATTTTATGGTCCCTTCATTGTCGTTATAACCGAAATCCACTGTATTTGTAATTTTCCAAAAAATGATAATTTCTGTTAAATATAAATTTATTCGCGTATAAAAACTCTGCATTTGAATGTTTTTTGAATTAAAATCTAAATTTATTTTGAAATTAAAAAAAAAGCCTTTTTTTACTCCGTACTCGGAGTGATTTAATCCCAATTTTTTACAGTGTATTTTTATAAAAATCTTTTAATGTTTGTATAATACGTTATAATCGAATTGTTGATTTGAAAGTAAGAAGATTATCGTAAACAAATTCAATAAATACGAGGATGTGCGCATTCGAGCGAAAAGTGGCACATTTCCGAGCGAGGGAGGCAAATGAAGCGCGACGCGGAGCGGCGCGCTTCATTTTCCCGAGATCGGAATGTGCCACTTTGAGCTCGAATGTGCGCACTCGGCTTTAAGCACGATTCACAATAAATTATTTATTTAAAAAAAAAAATTAATTAAAGAATAAATTGGCAGAGGTGCATCTAGAATTTTTTTTAGATCTTCGATATAATTTTACAAAATTTTGTTTTGTTGAACAATTGACCTTACCGTTGATTTGTTGATGTAATTAAAGCGGTGTCCGGAGGGGGCATCAGGCGAATAGTTTTCCCCTTGGGGGCGCCATTGAATGCTATAGCAATTTTACTCCAAAATTTTTCGAAAAAAAATGATGTGTCTATGCACATTTTACTACATTTATTTATAGTTTTTTTTTTAATATCTGTGTGGGCGTGTGCGTAAAAATAAATTAAATTCTATTAAAAATGCATTACATTTACGTTGTATGTCTGTAGAAATTAAGGAATTTGCGACGTACATGAAATTTCGTTGCCCCTTCCATTTCCACCCGCCGCATTCCCCAAATCCGAACAAAGACCACTAACAGAGTTAGCAAAATAATAGAATTTGCATCAACATTACTGAAAATTCGCTGAACAAGGTGTGTGTGTGTGTGTGTGTGTGTCAATATGTGTCTCTGTGTGCAAGAACCCTCTTTCCATAACTCGCATTCCCTCAAATCGCAATATCCCATTACCAGACTGCATATTTTATTGACAGCAGGAAATTTAATCTTCAAACGAAACGCGGATCTTATTATTTTGAGTACTGGCTCGTGAATTTAATTAAAAAGTACGTTTTCACCTTTTGAAAAAGAGTCGAAAAACGTTCGCACGCTCCATCGACGCCCGCCCAAATCAAGATCGCCGTTGATTTTTTTCTATTCGACAATATTCACCATTGTTCGTCGTTTTGAATATTTTATGCGCGCTTTTTCGGAGCCGAATTTTTCGGTATCTGGGGTGAAAGTTCGCGAGGGAGTTATCAATTTTATCCGACAGCTTTGTTTCTTTGATTGACAACGGGGAAAAAGGTTTCTGGTCCGCGATTTTGTTCTTTTCGAAGTTATACTTCTTTTGGCGCGTCGAGAGTAAGGTTTTAGCGGGCAACGGCAGTTGCGCGCGCACAGCTGACGAAAATTAAGCGGTAAAGCGGTCTAATGCAGGCAACGAAAGTTGCGCGCGCACAGCTAAAAAAAATGAAACGGTAAAGCCGCTTAATGCAGGCAATGGGAGTTGCGCGCGCAGCAGTTGAAGTTAGCCGTCCAAGAAAATAAATTAATTATTGTAAATGGTGTTAAAACCGAGTGTGCACATTCGAGCTCAAAGTGGCACATTCCGATCTCGGGAAAATGAAGCGCGCCGCTCCGCGTCGCGCTTCATTTGCCTCCCTCGCTCGGAAATGTGCCACTTTTCGCTCGAATGTGCACATCCTCGTATTTATTACATTTGTTTAATTTACTTGCGCTTCTTCAAATCAAAAAAATTAATTTAATTCATTAAATATCGATTTTATATTCGAAAAACCATAGCAATGAGTGGAAGGGAGCGAAAAGATACAAAAATCTTGTCAATACGAGTGAGAGAAAACGATTAAAATTATTCAACTAATTTTTCGTCTAATTTATGGCGTTAAATCGTTGTGAATCATGCTTAAAACCGAGTGCGCACATTCGAGCTCAAAGTGGCACATTCCGATCTCGGGAAAATGAAGCGCGCCGCTCCGCGTCGCGCTTCATTTGCTTCCCTCGCTCGGAAATGTGCCACTTTTCGCTCGAATGCGCGCATCGTCGCATTCATTGGATTTGTTTACTTTATCCTTCGCTCTTTCAAATTATATACAGTCGAACTTCGATAAGTCGAAGTTGAAGGAAGTTAAAAATAAGTCGAGTTATCAAAAATTCGAGTTATCGATATAAAAATATTAACGTTGCAATAGAGAGGTCCTAGTGAAACAGGTTCGAGTTATCAAAAATTCGGCTTATCGACGTTCGACTTATAGAAGTTCGACTGTATTTAAATTTACTTTAGTAAATATTGATTTTATGTTCGAAAAACGTATTTACCATAGCAATGAGTGGAAGGGAGCGAAAAGATACGACAATCGCATTAGTACAAGTGAGAGGAAACGATTAAAATTATTCAACCGATTTTTCGTCTAATTTATTGACCTAAATTATTGTGAATTGCGCTTAAAACCTTTGAAAAGATAAAAATTAATTAAATTATTGTTCTTTTTGTTGAATTAAAGAAAGCTGATTTAAGATGCGAATTATAACGGTATCTACAAGGTTGCTTTAAATATTTAGTTGAAACTTTTTTGAAAAATGGAAAAATGAAGACTTTTAATATAAAAACTCTAAAAATCAAAGATTCTATTTCTACCTTTGTGAGAAAAAAATTAATGAATTCACTCTTCTTTGCAAAATTCAAAATAGTTAATTTAATTGAAGCTATATAAGGGATAACTTAAAAATGTTTGAAAATTTTTTGAACAATTTTAAAAATCTTAATACGACCGATCACCGAATTCAAAGACTAAAAAATCAAAGATTTGCCATTACAAATTTTGTCAGAACAAAATTAGTAAATTACTACGTTTCGTTTTGTTAAATTTAAAATGCTCATTTACAAAAGCTTTGTAAGACTGCAATTATAATTAGATACCCACTAGTTTTTGGTGATATTTATTCAAAGTACAGTAGGACCCCCATTATCCGGGATATTGACGGGAAGAGACGCTCACAAACAAACCTTCAATTCGATCAAAACAAAATGGGGGTGAACGTTCAATACAAGTGTTCATTTGCCTCCCTCGCTCGGAAATGTGCCACTTTTCGCTCGAATGCGCACATTTTCGTATTTATTGAACTTGTTTACATTAACTTGCTCCGTTTTCGATTTACACCCTTTTTCATACAAAAAATTATGTTTTTGATTTACGCCAAAGAAGTATAACTTCTGGCGCGCATACATAAGTACACCCCGCGGTTTTTTTTTCGTTCAAAAACGAAACTAATTAACCGAATTTTTAAAAGTAACAAATGCAATTCGTAACTTTTTTTTTCCGGGAAACTAATTGAAATTGTAAATAATTAAAATTAATTAATTTTTCCACTTAACGTTAGTCGAAAAAAGAGAGAAAGGTAAAGGAATTACTTCTTCTTTTTTTGCTTTATTAAGTGTTTTTATTTACTTTTTTAATCAGCTCTTCCGAACAATGTAATTTATTTGCTTTTAAGGGTGGACTTTTTAAGAGGAAGAGTTTTAAACATTCCGCTTTGAAGGCGGAAAGCAAAAGAAAAACCGAAATAAAACTGCACGGTTTCGCGTTCGAAAAAATTGTCTGGTCAGTTTTGTTTGCAGATCGACTCTATTTGCAAGCGAACCGCCCCTTCTTTGTTAATTAAGAGAATATCGCTTTGAAGTGGCGGTGGATTTGTTGCTAACTCGAAATATCGACCTTTCAACTGTTTCGCCTCTAATTGCTTTCTCGTTTTGATAAAAAAAAAATCTGGCAAAGAGAACTTTTAAAACGGATCGTAACGCTATTTATAGCGAAACTTTGAAAAAAGAGTATTGCGAGGGACCTTTGAGAAAACGAATTTTATTTTTGTTTATTTAGAAAGGAGGAGGAAAAAAAAAGATTCGAAGAGCAATTTACGAAGGCATATATTTTTAAGGGCGACTTCGTGTAAATTTAATGATAATTTGCGAGGGCAAATCAAATAAAATTCGACCCACTTTCTAAACGCCTGTTTTTCCGATGCTTTTCAGAAAGAAGAACGCAGAACGAATTATTTGCAGAAATATATTGTCAATTTATTTTTATTTTTGATGTATGGGGTGTCCCAGTTTGAGTAGGTTACCATTTTTCTTGTTGGCAGGGCATCGAACCGTTTTCTTTTAGATTTTGGTTCAATTAAAAAAATATATATCGGTTTGGTTCCGGTTTTTCGCTCCGCCAAATATATCGGTTTTTTCGGTTTTCGGTTCAGTTTTATTTAATTAATTTTTTCTTTTGTAATACTTTATAAATCGGCACAATAATAAAATGGAAAGAAATGTTTATTTAAAATAATAATAATTTTGTGTATTTTTTCCTTCGGTGCATTTAAAAGCATTACATTTTCAATTACATTGTGCCCTCTCCTGTTTAGTAGGGGGTTGCTAAATTTTTTTAACTATTTTTCTGGTTGTTTATAAACTTAAATTCATGCTTTACGTATAATAGTTTTCCAGAATTTGCGATTTTAAATAATTGGACTTTTTTTGCTTTAAATGAAAAAAATATTACATTTCCAATTGCAATAGGACCTTCCCTGTTCTTATGGGGGATGTTAGACTTTTTTAGTTAATTTTTTGGTTGTTTATAAACACCAATTAACGCCTTACGTGTAATAATTTTTTTGAATTTGCAATTTTAAATAAATTTTGTTTTTTTGCTTTGGGTAAAATAAAAATTATTATATTTCCAACTGCATTAGGACCTCCCCTGTTCGTATGGGGATTGTTAGATTTTTTAAATTATTTTTGTTGTTATTTATAAACACCAATTAACGTCTTACGTGTAATAATTTTTCTGAATTTGCGATTTTAAATAATTGTGTTTTTTGCCTTGGGTGAAATAGAAATTATTACATTTCTAACTACATTGGGACCTCCCCTGTTGTTATGGGGGATGTTAGATTTTTTTAAATTATTTCTCTGATTGTCTATAAACATCCATTAACGCCTTACGTATAATAATTTTTTTGAATTTGCGAATTTAAATAATTGTGTTTTTTTGCCTTCGGTGAAATAGAAATTATTACATTTCCAACTGTATTAGGACCTCCCCTGTTTTTATGGGGGGTGTTAGATTTTTTTAATTATTTTTTTGGTGGTCTAGATAGTCCAATTAACCTTTTACATATAATAGTTTTTGCGAATTTGCGAATTTAAATAATTGTATTTTTTTCTTCGGTGCATTTAAAAGCATTACATTTGCAATTACATTATGCCCTCTCCTGTTTAGTAGGGGGTTGTTAAATTTGTTTAGCTATTTTTCTGGTAGTTTAGAAAGTCCAATTAACCTTTTACATATAATAGTTTTTGCGAATTTAAATAATTGTACTTTTTTTTGGGTGCATTTAAAAGCATTACATTTTCAATTACATTATGCCCTCTCCTGTTCAGTAGGGGGTTGTTAAATTTTTTTAATTATTTTTCTAGTGGTCTAGCAAGTCCAATTAACTTTTTATATATAATAGTTTTTGCGAATTGAAATAATTGTATTTTTTTCTTTGGTGCATTTAAAAGCATTACATTTTCAATTACATTATGCCCTCTCCTGTTAAGTAGGGGGTTGTTAAATTTTTTTAGCTATTTTTCTGGTAGTTTAGAAAGTCCAATTAATTTTTTACATATAATAGTTTTTGCGAATTGAAATAATTGTATTTTTTTCTTCGGTGTATTTGAAACCCTTACATTTTCAATTCCATTATGCCCTCTCCTGTTTAGTAGGGGGTTGTTAAATTTTTTTAATTATTTTTTTGGTGGTCTAGCAAGTTCAATTAACCTTTTACATATAATAGTTTTTGCGAATTGAAATATTTGTATTTTTTTCTTCGGTGTATTTAAAAGCATTACATTTTCAATTACATTATGCCCTCTCCTGTTCAGTAGGGGGTTGTTACATTTTTTTAACTATTTTTTTTGTTGTCTAGAAAGTTCAATTAACCTGCAAATATGTATACGATCATATGGAAATAAATGAAAGTGTTTTTTCGGTTCGGTTCCGGAATATAAATTAGGACACAAAACTGCAAAATATTGCCCATTTAATCAAATCCCTAACTTCAATAATAAGAACGATTGCCATGGTAGCCTACTCAATCTGGGTCACCCTATAGATTCGCTCAATTTCCGTTTTTCTATAATAAAAATGCATCAGTTTTTGGCCAAGTAAAGTTCACTTTTTCGAAATTTTTTGACCAAGAAAAGTGGAAGAGCAAGTTTGTAAATTTGCGTTGTTTGTTTTAATGAAACGAACTTTCAATGTCAAAAACGTGCGACTATTAGAAATTAATAACGTTTATTAGAAAGTTAATTTATTGCTATTCTCTTAAATCACATTTGTTAATTAAACTTGCCGAAAGCGCTAATTTTTAAAAATTCCTTTGTCGGTTTATTTTTTTTACAAAAAGCCAACCGCAAACAAAGCCCCCATTGTAAATAAGAGCGCGATCATCCCTTCTAAACGATTTTGAACGAAATCAAAAGTAAGCGCTAATTAAAATTTGATTAATCTCCGATTCCAAACTTTCGACGTAAAAAATAAAATTATGCGTTTTCACTTTGTCTTTAATCTTTTCGTTTAGTTTCACGCGATTATTCCTGGCGATTCGTTCCTAAAAAAATTCGATAACGAAGAAATCGCCGTAAGTACACAATTCAATTGGTCTTCGGCCGCCAAAACGTCCCTCATTTTTTCTGCGAACGTTAAGCCTTAAATAATTTTCGATGTGCGTTTAATTAAAATTTCGCCCCGACGCAAATTAATACAAATATTTGTAGAATATCTCGAAATTAATTCAAAAACACATCTCTTCGACTTGGAAACTAATTTACTTCAAAGGAGGCCCTTTCGGAACGGATTTTGCGTGTGTTTGCGCCAAGTTGTTGTGCGTTACGAGGTCTTGCGATATTGCCTTTTTTTTTTAAATGTTCGCGTTTCGTAATGTGTCGTTTCGAGATCGGTTCCTTATGGTTTTTTTTTGATAATTTTCAATTAATTGATTAAGTGTTTTATTGGCGATTATTTAACTTAACATAAGGCGGCCGGTTACGTGGTGCGAACTAAATTTGGAAAAAAGAAGATTTTGAAATTGAAAGTTACGAAAGAGAAAATTAAATTGCGTCGCGATTTAATTCGAAAAATGGGATTAACGAAGAAAAGGGATGATCGTAGGAAATGTTAGGTGTAAACGTATCGGACGAAGTCTACAAAACAGAGAAAAGCACTTCCAACTGCGTTAAAGTTAGGGGTTGCTTGCAAGAAGAGGACGAGTAACAGGTTGTAATAAATTAATGGAGAAGTTTTTCGAATTTTTTTTCTGTTAAGTACAAAACTATTTCTTAGGAAGGTGGCGACGATTTTTTTTTGTTCGTTTCCGAAGTTTTTCTTACGGAAAATTGTGTAATTCATTTTTAATTATAAAAGTTCAAAAATTAAATTAATTATTGTGCATCGTGCTTAGAACCGAGTGCGCACATTCGAGCTCAAAGTGGCACATTTTCGATCTCGGGAAAATGAAGCGCGCCGCTCCGCGTCGCGCTTCATTTGCCTCCCTCGCTCGGAAATGTGCCACTTTTCGCTCGAATGCCCGCACCTTTGTATTTATTACATTTGTCTAATTTTACCTACGCTTTTTCAAATCAAAAAATTTAATTTAATTCATTAAATATCGATTTTATATTAGAAAAACGTATTTACCATAGCAATGAGTGGAAGGGAGCGAAAAGATACAACAATCTTGTCAATGCGAGTGAGAGGACACGATTAAAATTTTATTCATTTAATTTTTTGGTCTAAAATATCGTGAATCATGCTAAAAACCGAGTGTGCACATTCGAGCTCAAAGTGGCACATTTCGATCTCGGGAAAATGAAGCGCGCCGCTCCGCGTCGCGCTTCATTTGCCTCCCTCGCTCGGAAATGTGCCACTTTTCGCTCGAATGCGCACATCCTTGTATTTATTACATTTGTCTAATTTTACCTACGCTTTTTCAAATCAAAAAATTTAATTTAATTCATTAAATATCGATTTTATATTAGAAAAACGTATTTACCATAGCAATGAGTGGAAGGGAGCGAAAAGATACAACAATCTTGTCAATGCGAGTGAGAGGACACGATTAAAATTTTATTCATTTAATTTTTTGGTCTAAAATATCGTGAATCATGCTAAAAACCGAGTGTGCACATTCGAGCTCAAAGTGGCACATTCCGATCTCGGGAAAATGAAGCGCGCCGCTCCGCGTCGCGCTTCATTTGCCTCCCTCGCTCGGAAATGTGCCACTTTTCGCTCGAATGCGCACATTCTTGTATTTATTACATTTGTCTAATTTATCGTACGCTTCTTCAAATCAAAAAATTTAACTTAATTTAGTCAATATCTACAGTCGAACTTCGATAAGTCGAAGGGAAACTAAAAATAAATGGAGTTATCAAAAAAAGTCTAGATAAATACTTTTCTGTTTATATATCATATCCATATTTACCATCCTTTATACAAAATAACCAAAATTTGTAAACTATTATTAACATTTTTTATTGTTATTAAGTATTTAGGTAATATGTTTATTTACATCTTTTTTATTGTTGGTTTGAAAGTAATCTAAAATTGTCTTTTGCTTCATTGATCCAAAATGTTGGGTTTCTACAAAATTTTCCAATGATCTCCCGAAACCAGAATATTTTTACTACGTTTATACCAAAACCATTCAATCATAGCTTTCTCCAAGTTGGAAAAAGGACATTCCTTTAGCCTTTTTTTAATTTTCGGTTACACTCCTTGTTGATCGGTAAATAATTTTAGAAAAAGTATTTAATTCTTTGAGATCTTCTGTTACACACTGTGATAAGCTATAAACAACAAAAAATACATTTGATCGTACTCCTGCTCGACGAATAACGACCAGAACGAAAACAAAAGGCAAAAATAGATCCATTTCTTGTAAAAGAAACGTCAAAACCATCTTAAAATTCATAACTGTTGAGAAAGCATTTAAACATAAATTAGTATTTAAATCCAATTGGAATGCCGACGTCAAAACATCAAAGTCTTGTAGTAGGTTTCAACCTTTTCATCCTATTTTACAATAGGCATTTTGACCACCAATAACACCGAACAAACCCGTTCTTTAATCCTACCAGGTATTGTACTTTTATGAAAAGTTGTAAAATTTAATTTCGAATTATCGAAATATTTACTAATGGAAACTTGAATTTAGGGAATTGTAAAACGCTTCGATCTATCGAAAAATTCGAGTTATCGAAATCTAAGTTATCAAAAATTCGACTTATGGAGGTTCGACTGTATTTTGTATTCGAAAATGTATTTACCATAGCAATGAATGGAAGGGAACCAGAAGATACTAGAAACTTGTCAATATAAGTGAGAGAGAACAATTAAAATTATTTATTTCATTTTTCGTTTAATTCATCGGCCTAAATTATTCTTTATTATATTTTGCATTGCACGAAATACAAAAATAAACTGGAATAGCTTTAGAGAACGTTTTTTTGACAATGTTTAAGCCCCCGGCATCCTACCATAATACATCGTCACATTTTTTAAGAACTAAAATTCGTAATTATTCTATTATATTGCAAGGTGTTTTATACATTAATTTATAAAAAAAATAACTATTTAAAAAAATATTTATTGTTATAACTTTAAATAATTAGGTACTAAAAAATAGTTGAATCGTTGAACTTGAAATTTAAAAAGTGGTAGTAGTAATACATTGGCACTGAAATGCTTGAAAAATCTAAAGATGTTAATTTTATTACTAGACATTTTGAATTATCAATTAAATACTATATACAGTCAAACCTCGATATTATGAACAAGTTTGTCCGAATAGTTTTGTTCATACTAACGAGGTTTAACTGTATTGCTTTTTTAATTTTGAAAATAAATTTTCTTCAATTGTATTTATTCTAAAATTATTATGGGCAGCGTGTAAGAATCTTAATATTTCATTTAATAAAATTAAAACACTTACCAGAATCGACGAGGGACCCTCTAGAGTTGGCATAGGCCCTCTCATATGAAATAGAATGAATTATATACAAGTTCTAAACAATTAGTTCTTTTTCTAATTCCTTCAAACACATTAAACTTTTTAGGAGTAATGTTTGTTGATCTCGTTTTGTAGGAAAAAGAATATTTTTCTTTTCGTTTCCAATTTATAAATTTCTCGGGTCTCGAACGATAATTCCCGGGTATCCAACTAAATTTTTACTAAAATTTCCCGCAAAAATTTGTGCCAGCAATTCCCGGTTCAGCAACCCTAATTAAAACTAAATATTTAATAATTTATTCCATTAAAACTTATAGACTTATGCAAATTAATTAACAAGCATTTGATTCAATTTAAAATATTCTCATTGATTGATTACCAACCAAAAAAAATTATAATTTTTCTTGTCGCAGAAAACAATGTTACCACTACAAAGAATTAATATAGTATTTAAAATAGGTTTTTTATTTTTATTACAGTTTTTCTCAAAAATTGATTTTTAACTAAAATTTATTTTTTCAGACAGTTGATTTAGTTTAAATTATAGAATAATCAAATTTTTTTGTAATAAAAAATAAGAAGAGTTTGCAAACATAAATTAAATTATTTATGTTTCTAACAAAACAAATTATTGCTAAGAGTTTCGACCAAAAGCTTAAACGGTTATTATTATAAGACTAGAATTATTTTTTTTTACGTAAAAAGACTTTCACAAAGAATTATCATTAAATTTAGAATATTTTTCATCAAAAAACACAAAAACAAATAAAACGTATTACTACTTTTAATGTATTAATTTTAAAAAATAATAAAACAAATGTATTATAGAGAATATACGCTAATACAACTTCTAAACAGAAAATTTATAAATGGGCGAAAATCAACTTAATAGATTTACAATAATAAAAGTACAAATCAAGTGTAACGTCGATTTCTTAATGAAAAAAATGCAACATTTTGAAAATATAATAAAAAATTAATAATTAAATTGTGTTTTTTAGATTAACATTTGGTAAGTCAATTATGTCACGATTATCAAAAACAATTATAAAATGACCCCTTTTTTTAAAATCTACATTGTGAAATTTGAAACACACATAACCATCGAATTTAATCTAAACTTTCATTATATAAAGTGGACCTCCTCCTCTCCGCTCTCTTCCGTAAAATTTTACAAATATCTTTTAGTAATTTTAATATTAAAAAAAATTACAAACATTTCGTTTGACGTTTTCTTTCTTATTTCATTTCATTCCACTTTTTGTTATATGAAAAGCAAGAAAGCGTAAGAGATGAAAAATGAAGAACTTTAAGTTTGATGGATTGCCGGGATGCCTAAATATATGTATGTATAAAAAACTTTTCACCCCTTAATCAAATACTAAAACATTTACCACGCTATAAAAACTTTATCCAACGTAGATGTATCGTAACTAATTGCTATACAAGAACAGAACAAAATTTTTTGCGTTAGAAAACGAATTTTAGTTTGCCGAAGATTAGAAGATTGTTTCGAGTGTGCAAAATTAAATTTGACCCAATTACACCCTTATTTTCCCCACGCACACGTAAAGGCCAAAGAAAGGTTACAAAGAGCACAGAGAAACCCCTAAAGAATTTTTACAGCAAAAAGGGTCAAAAAAAAAATTGTAAAAATTTATAGTTCACGGTCTTGCGGCAACCGCTTGCCCCGTATCAATCGAAATTTATTAAACTTTTAACTTCGACCCCGTTATTTTTCTTCAATTTGTCTCCTCCGAATTTATTGAGGTTGTTTATCGGCGGTCGTTCAAGGAAGGAAAAGTGCGAAGGAGCAGGGCCGAAGATATTTTTCGATTTAGAACAAAGGGAAAGAAATTCCAAAAACTTATCCATTAATTCATTGCAACCTGTTACTCGTCCCTTTTTTTTGTAACTACCCCTAACTTGTTAGAAAAGTCTAATTTTATTATTTTTTTTTGGTGCAAGGAAACTTGCTCAACGAATTTACATTATTTTTCATTAAAAAAACTTAAAAGGATTTGCAATGTACTTCGGGCTGCACAATTTAGCCAGTCAAGTCGCGTAAAGAAGTTAACTAGGCTAATTAGCTAGCTAACGGATTAGCTTAGCTGATTTGGTCGAGTAACCCAATTAGCCTAGTTAATTAGCTAACGGTTTAGCTGGCTAAAAAAGTTAACTGGGCTAATTAGTTAGCTAACGGATCAGCTTAGCTGATTTAACCGGTTAAGCGCATAAATCTGGTTAATTAACTATTAGTTACTAAAAATAATGGAACACGGAAAATAAATTATATTCAATCAGTTTTTATATTGAAAAAGCCGTAATTAAATTTTATTATTTTTAAAAATTAATAGATTAAAAGTAGTAACACATTTTATTTTTTTTTTGTGTTTTTTGAAAAAAAAATTTTAATTTAATGATAATTTTTGTGAAAGTCTTCTTACGTAAAATAAAAGAATTCTAGTATTCTAATAATAGCCGTTTAAGCTTTGGTTGAAACTCTTTGCAATAATTTGTTTTGTTAAAAATATAAATAATTTAATTTATGTTTTCAAAACTCTTCTTATTTTTTATTGCAAAAAAAATTTGATTATTCTATAATTAAAACTAAATCAACTGTCTGAAAATATTAAATTTTATTTAAAAGTCAATTTTTGGGAAAAACTGTAATAAAAATGAAAAGCCTATTTTAAATACTATACTAATTCTTTGTAGTGGTAACATTGTTTTCTGCGACAAGAAAAACTATAATTTTCCTTCGTTGGTAATCTACTGGACATCAATAATGAGAATGTTTTACATTGAATCAAACGCTTGTTAATTAATTTTGCATAAGTCTATTAGTTTTAATGGAATAAATTATGAAATATTTAGTTTTAATTGGGGTTGCTGAACCGGGAATTGCTGGCACTCATTTTTTCCGAAAATTTTAGTAAAAATTTAGTTTTGATACCCGGGAATTTTTATTCGAGACCCGGGAAATTTATAAATTGGAAACGGAAGAGCAAAATATTTTTTTTCCTACAAAACGAGACCAGCATAAAATAGTAAAAAAAAAGTTTAAAGTTTTTGAAGGACTTAGAAAAAGAACTAATAATTTAGAACTTGTATATAATTAATTCTTTTTCATATGAGAGGGCCTATGCCAACTCTAGAGGGTCCCTCATCGTTTCTGGTAAGTGTTTTAATTTTATTAAATGAAATCTTAAGATTCTTGCACCCTGCCCATAATAATTTTGGAATAAATGCAATTGAAGGGAATTTATTTTCAAAATTAAAAAAGCAATACAGTTAAAGCTCGTTAGTATGAACAAAACTATTCGGACAAACGTGTTCATAATATCGAGGTTTGACTGTATATAGTATTTAATTGATAATTCAAAATGTCTATTAATAAAATTAACATCTTTATATTTTTCTAGCATTTCAGTGCTAATTTATTACTACAACTACTTTTTAAATTTTAAGTTAAACGATTCAACTATTTTATAGTACCTAATTATTTAAAGTTATAAAAATAAATATCTTTTTTAATTAATTATTTTGTTTTTATAAATTAATGTATAAAACAACTTGCAATATAATAAAAGCATTACTAATTTTAGATTTTAAAAACGATGTATTATCGTAGCATATGGGGGGCTTAAACATTGTCAAACAAAGGTTCTCTAAAGCTAATACAGTTTATTTTTGTATTTCGGGCAAGTTGAAATATAATAAAAAATAATTTAGGCCAATGAATTAAACGAAAAATAAAATAACTAATTTTAATTGTTCCCTCTCACTTATATTGACAAGATTATTGTATCTTCTCGCTCCCTTCTACTCATTGCTATGGTAAATACATTTTTCGAGTATAAAATAGATATTTACTAAATTAAGTTAAATTTTTTGATTTGAAGAAGCGTAGGATAAATTACACAAACGTAATAAATACAAGTATGTGCGCATTCGAGCGAAAAGTGGCACATTTCCGAGCGAGGGAGGCAAATGAAGCGCGACGCGGAGCGGCGCGCTTCATTTTCCCGAGATCGGAATGTGCCACTTTGAGCTCGAATGTGCACACTCGGTTTTTAGCCTGATTCACGATGATTTAGACCAAAAAATTAAATGAATAACATTTTAATCGTTTCCTCTCACTCACATTGACAAAATTGTTGTATCTTTTCGCTCCCTTCCACTCATTGCTATGGTAAATACATTTTTCCCATATAAAATAGATATTTACTAAATTATGTTAAATTTTTCGATTTGAGAAGCGTAGGATAAATTAGACAAATGTAATAAATACAAGGATGTGCGCATTCGAGCGAAAAGTGGCACATTTCCGAGCGAGGGAGGCAAATGAAGCGCGACGCGGAGCGGCGCGCTTCATTTTCCCGAGATCGGAATGTGCCACTTTGAGCTCGAATGTGCACACTCGGCTTTTAGCATGATTCACGATGATTTAGACCAAAAAATTAAATGAATAACATTTTAATCGTTTCCTCTCACTCACATTTACAAGATTGTTGTATCTTTTTGCTCCCTTCCACTCATTGCTATGGTAAATACATTTTTCCAATATAAAATAGATATTTACTAAATTATGTTAAATTTTTTGATTTGAGAAGCGTAGGATAAATTAAACAAATGTAATAAATACAAGGATGTGCGCATTCGAGCGAAAAGTGGCACATTTCCGAGCGAGGGAGGCAAATGAAGCGCGACGCGGAGCGGCGCGCTTCATTTTCCCGAGATCGGAATGTGCCACTTTGAGCTCGAATGTGCACACTCGGCTTTAAAGCACCGTTCACAATAAACAATTTACTTTTAAAAAATATTTAATTAAAAATTCTAAAACCGCAGATTTTTTTCTTGGACCTTCGCTCAGTCCTCATAAGTTGGTCTCTTTAAAAAATTGATTTCGGACTTAATTTGTATTTAATTATAAAAAATGAATTTATGCAAAATGTTAAGTCTAAAAACAAAAATAGCTAGCCTTCAATAATTTAAAACGCCTAAGTGTTTTCGGTTGTGATTGTTTGGCCCTTAAAATTTAATATCCGAATTCCCCGCGTCCCCAAAGGTTAAATTTTCTTGTCAAAGTCATGCGTATTCGTTTATTATCGAATAATTGTTTATTTAATTATAACTGTTTTGCTTTAATGTGTTTATGGATTTCATTTGTGGTAGACAAAGGTTCATTTGCTGCGGATCACGTTTAAAAGCAGCCCCCGACAAAGCTTTGTTCGCAAATTTTAATTCAAAGCTGCATTTTTAATCTTCGAAACATGGGCGATCACTTTTTTCGTTTTTGTATATTTTCAAAAAACTAGTTAAATATTAATTTTATTCGTTTCGTAGTGTTATTTTAACGCTGTACCTTTTTGGCGTTACTTTTATTGCATAAACCAATATTTTCGTTGCACAAAAAAACATTTTCATAACCTAAAAAAATATTTTTATTAACTAACCATGTTTGAAATTTTCCAAACTTTTTACATCCCTTATAAAACGGACAAAAAAGGGAATTAACTTGCTACAAAGTATTTTACCGGAATTCCGCCGGTTTCAACGTGTTCGTTTCAGCAACTCTCGTTAAAGCAAAATTTTTTAATTTTTACTTTTGTGCACGTAAAAAAATTAAAAAGGCATTTTCTTCCGTTTCAGGCAACAATGTCCGAGGACCCGGAGCCCGAAAAACCAAGCGAAAGGTGAACGAATCGCCGCGGCCCTTCCAAAATGAACAGGGACGACGTGCACCACCTCAGAGACCGTCTCCTTTTGTTGGCCGAATGCTCGAATCCCCACAAGCCGCAAAATGTTAAACGAAAAGCGAGAACGGCGACGATTCCTCCGAAAGCGCGGCCGAAAAGCGGTCCCAAGTGGAGCATGCAGGACTTCGTCAGGCGCGATCCTGGATACACTCCCGACATCGAACACCTAGTTTTTCCGGCTAGAAAAATCCACCCTCCGCCGCCCGCCGTCCCTTCGAATCCCGCTCCTTCGAAAACTAGGTCTCGTCTTGCGGAAATGTTCGCTTTGAGCAGGCATCTTCAGCAGCGATCGACCGACAGAGATGTTAAGCCCAGAAGTGCGGCCATTAACGTGAGTACGCACACATCTTCATCGTCGAGCTTCCCCCCGTGCAGAAATTGACTATGGATGCCCTAACAGTGGTAGGGGCCCTTAAATGCTACGTTGTGGATTCCACGTTAAAACATTTCTTAGTGAATCCTTTTTAAAGCCAGTAAAGGGCATTGTCGGGTTGTGATAAGGAAATCCTTTTAGGGGTTTTTCAGAGTAACCATTAAGGCAGTGGTTTCCAACCTTTTTGTACCTGCGCCCCCCTTTAAAAAAAAATTGTTGCGCCTCCTTAATTTTTCTAACAATCTAATTTTATAAATACTCAACTGATATTATAATTTATTTAATGGGCTACAAAATAATATACAATATTATGTAAAAATATACATAAAAAATTTTTGATACCTATTTGACTTGGTTTGTATTCGAAAATTATATTTTGGAAACAGCTGCATGCCCCCCTTGGAACAGTTTGGCGCCCCTCTAGGGGGGCGCGCCCCACAGGTTGGAAACCACTGCATTAAGGGGTCTTTTAATTTTCGTCAAGAATTTTTTAATAGGTTTTAGTTATGGTAAATATTGAAGGACCTTTAAATGTCTTTTTGTGGATTCCATAAGAAGAAAAGTCCATAATATAAATTATTGGGGGCTTTTATTTGTTAGTATTTGTTACAGGAAAGGGGTAGTTAAACATAAGGTCACAAACCACAAATAATTTTTCAATCAAATTTTTTTAGTTTGAAAAAAAAGTTGTGAAGTTATATACATACAGTGAACAAAAAAAGTATTTGAACACCCATATTTTATTGTTTATTACAAAATATTTTCACATAATATCTGCAAAAGTGATATGTATCAATTGCTTACATACTATACAATATATAAATACTGTGTGGTAAATATAAATTAAAAGAACTTTTAAAAGTTGAAACATATATTAGAAAACAAAGTCAAAAAAGTATTTTAACACTTGCTCAGTCTTACTAAATCTACTACAAAAAGAAAAATTAATACTTTGTGTAAACCATAAGCTTGTATAAGGACTTACAGTCGCCTGGGTGCCGGTGCATTATATTTCTAGTACATTCTGGGCTAATGTTTGCCTATTCTTTTTTCAAAATTTGTTTTAAATTGTTTTTTTCAGAAATTCTTTGTTTTCTTACTTTTTGGTCCAGAATACTCCATAGATTATTTTATAGGGTTGGTGTCTGGACTTTGTGGGGGTGCAATGAGTCTTTTTCGCACATTATACAGCATATATTCTTGCGTAACCAGTGCTGTATCTTTCCGGTCATTGTCTTGTTGAAAGAAATAAGTGTCTTTCAGATCCCATATATTAACACTCGCTTGCAAGTTATCACGTAAAATACGGATATACAATTTTGCATCCATATCACCTTCAATAAAACACAAATTTCCTATGCCCTCCCATGCCATGCACTCCCAAACCATAACGTGTCCACCGCCGTGTTTGATGGTAGGTTTCAAATGTTGTTTTGGAAGTGCTGTATTTGTTTTTCTTCACACTGTTTTATGACCATCGCAACCAAAAATATTCAACTTATTTTCATCGCTGAATATAACTTATTTCCAAAATTCTTCTGGTTTATTAACATATTCTTTTACAAAATTAAATCTTTTTAGTCTATTTCTTTCGTTTATGTATGCCTTTTTTCTTAGTGTTCTGCTTTTGAAACCGCCTTAATATATAAGTATAATTTCTAATCGTTTGAGATGTAATACTTTTGCCCGAAGTTGTTGCAATCTCTTTAGCTAATGTTTGTGCTCTATTAAAAAGGACCTTTCTTAACTTCGGCAAGTATAAATCGCACATTTTTTGCGTTTTGTGATTTGGGGCGGCCAGATCGCTATTTATTTGCCGTCGAACCAGTCTCATTTTCTTTCTTTACAATGTACAGCACAGTAGAAATATTTAAATTGAGGGTTTTTTAAATTTTCTTTTGTTTTGTTTTCTTAACAAAACAATATTTGCGCGCATATCTTCAGATAATTCTGATTTTTTAGGAGAAATTTTGATTTGCTAAACTAAATGCAACTGATTACTAAATAAAACAATCATATTAATTCACACATTTGTTGAAACAAGCGCGGTTGCATGTATGTGTTATTATGGACATGCGTTTATCTTATAACTGATAGAGTTCAAATACTTTTTTTGCATCAATTTTTAAGTTTTTAATTAAAAAAATACCTAAAACTTTTAAGATTTTAAATATTTGTGGTAATTTGTACTGTACTAAGGTCAGTTAGTCTATTGCTATAAAATGCAAATTTATTCAAAGAAGAAACTAGTAAAATTTAAAAAAAAGCAGGGTGGTCAAATACTTTTTTGTTCACTGTATATGCTCGCAGGTTTCTAAAAGCAAAAAGGGATTAATAATTTTTAATTTTAACAAATACAGAACTAACAATAGAAAAATATCTTTTGTTATTTTTTACCTCAGCTGGATATTGCTTTACGTTTAACTAAGCTTTTGTAATATTCTAAGAAAATTTATTTTCTCATTATACACCAGGTAAAAAAAATTAAGTGTAAGGAAAAACTTTAAAGAACCTTATTACATTGCCTTTAAAGGCCCACTTTGACGAAGCGTGACCATTTTTTTAGGGTCCCTTAAAGTGCAAGGGAAATCTTTAAAGGGCCCTATTAAAACCCCGACACAATTTCTGCACGGGCTTTTAATCAGAAACGCGCTTCTTCTTCGCCACTTCGCATCTTAACGCAAACTTTCAATTTGCAGAGGAGCGTGGACAGTGCCCTGGGTCCTCCACGCACGGCATCTGTAAATCTCGCGGGTACACGAACCGCGGATACCACCTCGTCTGCGAGGAGGTGGGTGGCGGTCGAAGAACCGGTCCGCCAAACTTCTTCTGGTTCGAGACTCAGTCCTGCAGCAGAGCCTGAGATGGCCGCTACTAGGTGAGTTTTTTTACAATTTTTTTGTGCACTCTTTCATTACGTTTGTTTGTTTGTTTTTATTAACTCGTTCATAATCCTAATCGTTTTCAATTTTTCGCGATTTATTTTTTATAATAAGCCTCAAAGAGTTAAATAAACTTAAATCGAAGCAACCCTTGAAATATTTATCCGGAACGAAGAGTTAAATTTAAAAATTTTAAAGTTCTCAATGTTAACCTCCAAAACGTAAATCGAAAGGGGCCATTTATTATTAATTCGACTGAATTGGCATGGAAACCACTACTACCACCACAGTTCGGCCCGCACGATAACGCCAACTTTTTAATTAAAAAAAAAATAATTGATCCCAAAACAAATAACAAAATTTAATTCAATTGAAAACACAAAAGAGCTCAGGATATTGTACAGTTACATTTTATGAGATGTTTTGCGAAAAATTTTTCGTGTAGGTTCTCAAAAACGGAATGCCTTCGCGTTTAAGGCGAACACCTGAACCCACTCCTTATCATCAGGCAAGTTCATCGTCCACAATGATTCGTTTTAATGTTAAATTTGTGGGCAGATTGAGTTAAATAATTTAACTCCGTAACGCAATTTCCCCCTTATTTACGAATTAAACCTTCTGCTCACCTAATTCCCTCTCGCGCCGCAATTATTTTTATGCCAATGCCGAACCTCGGACCGTATTTGGAAACCAGTACCGATGTGTTTACATTTTCAGAGGTCCGAACGTGTCCGTTTTGCACCTGAGAAGCACGTCGGAGCCTTGGGAGACGAGTCCGACGGCGGCCTTCGCCTCCGCCACCGGCACCAGGTCCTACTCGTCGGCTCGCAGTTCCAACAACCCCATTCCCACCCTCACGAAGCACCAGAGCTTGGGCGGACAGGGCTACAAGTGGGACAACAGTGCGGGATTTCATTCGGAGGGTCCTGTCACTTCGGGGGACCTTTTTGTGAGCGGTACGTGCAGCAGGGAGCTGTCGCCGGTCCGTTGGTGCGACAGGGAGGTGGACGGCGTGTATTTGGGTCGGTCGGGCTGGGTGCAGGTGCAACAGAGGTCGTTAGACGAGAATAGAAGGATCAATTATGCAAAGCCGACCGGATCTCTGGAGCTCTCCCGAAGGACCGGGATAAAATTAGCGAACTACCATTGCAACAGCGAGCCCGGGAAGCGCACGAACAACACTCAACGACCCGCTTATCTTCCTCTTCTTCCCCGAGAACACGAGCCTAACAATAAATCGCCTTCGCCGCCACTGAACGTTCAAGAATCGCCGCCGCCTTCGATCACGCCGATTATCTCGCCTCCGCCGGCTTTTCAGGACAGGAAAACGAGTAATCCGACGAAAGCGCGTTCGTTCTTTGGGAAAGCTCCTTTTTTACCACGTTCCAACGCCATCGTCGATAGCGACATCATAAGTCCTCCGCCTTCGCCGCCTTTGGAGAAGACTTTTAGTAAAAATTCGACTCTGCCCCAGGTGTCCCAAAGCCGAAGAGTCAAACTCACTCCTTCGCCCGTCTCCAGGCCTATGCTTCCGCACGCCCGAGTGCCCCAGACGAAATCCCTGGAGGACACCACCAACAACCGTAGAACGCAATTTTTACTGAGACACGGCGAGTCTTCGTCGTCATCCTCCTCGTCGATGGGCTTCCGGAGCTTGGACAGCTGCATGAACCGGCCCACGATGCCGAAGCTCTCAGAAAACACCGACTCCTCCATCGACGTGTACGAAGACGCCGACGAAGAAGACAACAACAGTTCTTCTTTGAACGTGAGCGTCAACACGCCGACCAGGGATAAAATATCTCCTTCGGGACGCGCTCGACTTACTTATTATCGATCGCAGACCCGAAGGTCCCCCGCCGGCTCGGACACGCCGAAGCAGGCGAATTGCTCTTCGCGTAGCTCCTCGACGAGCAGCAACGACGGCTTCACGTCGAAATCTCCTTCTGGAACCCTGCAAATACGACGTTCGGCCACGAATCGAACGCATTACCCAGGAAAAACGCAACCCGTAGACGATTCGCTCTCGCAAAAGGTGCGCCGCTCCAGAAGCCTTCAGTTGCCCGACAAAAAGGTTCCCCTGGGATATCGGGAGCCATCTTCGCAAACGCGAATCTCGCCACAACATCCCGAATCGCATCGCGTCGTCGTTAAAATAGCGAACACGCCCGAACGTCCCAAAAGACACGCTAAAATACAATCGTTAGAGACGAATAATTTGGAGGAAGAGATGTTAAGGGAGGCGGAAATTGTAACCGAATTTCTTTATGGGACACGCAGCCGAGCTGCGGCTCAAGCGCTCTTAATCCACAGGTACAATAATTCGCGCGAGGAGAAGCCGAAGGACGTTAAGCCTTCGACGAACAACGGCTACGACGTCTTCTACGTCACCAATACTAAGGAGAGGCAAAAAGTGCTACAGAGGGGTGTGAGCATACCCAACGCGCCGCCACCTCCTGCGAAGCCCACCTTCAGAAGTAGCCCCACGACCGAAAACGCGAATCCTTGCACCTCCACCACGTGCGACTTTTGGCCCCATTGCGCCCATCGGGAGAGCCTCAACAGCAGGGCGCAGTCGATGATGCGCTTGTCCCAGAGCTACCCGACCCATCAGCGTTCGTTGGACTCGAACAACGTGGAGAACAACCGTTCCACTCTTTCCGTGATGGAAAGAACGAATCAGGAGCATAAAAAACGAACCTCCGTGCATCTCCAACGGCGAAGAAACGAACCCGTCGCCGACTACAAAATTAGGGAGCGCAAATTAAGTCCCAACAAGGGCAACGAATTGAGCGTCGAGAGAAAAATCTCGCCCGTTAGCTCGAAGAACGCGAACTCTCCTTCGGGTCTTGGAAACTCGAGTAATTCGTCGTCGAGCAGCGATATATGGTTGACGACGTCCGATCGCACCATCAGCAAGAGTCCTAAGAACGCAAAAAGCTCGGGAGCTTCCACGCCTCTCGAAGAGGCTCCCGTTAAGGACGAGCACCTGAGGGAAGTCATCCTCACGCGGCCGGGAAGCGCGCCCATGGAAGACAATCCAGGTTCGATCGAGGCCCAACAGCGGTCCATGTCTTTGCCCAAGTCCTTCTTGTCGGTCAGCTATCAGCAGGGGTGAGTTTTTAATTTTTTTCTTTTTATTTGCGCTTTTTGGACGAAGGCTCGTGGTTTTTAATTATTTGTCGAACGAGTTTCGTTGCGGTATTGTTTTTCGTCGTTTGTAGATTTTTGCGAAAGTGTGTTAATGAAATTTTATTTGAATCTCGGCACAAAAGGTTTTTGACGATAAATAATAATGTTGATAGGAAATATTTGTGGGGAGCAAAAAGGTGCTCTCGGATAAAGCGTTAAAAATGCGTTTCGCTCGTTCGTAGGCGATTGATCGTGCGAATAATTTTAGTGAATTTTTGTTGCGTGTTTTTGAACAAATGTGGGTTGGTTCTTGTTATTTTAAATGCCAGTCCTTAGAGGTGGAAGTGTATTTTAAGAGTGCTAAACGAAATAGAACAAGGTAAATATGAAATCGTAAATCAGATTTGGGTGAATATTTGGTCGTAAGGTTATGGATACGTTTTCCGTTTCAATTCGAGACGACTAATACTATTTTGAGCAAAACGTATCGAAAAATACTTGTACAATCTTTCGTAACTTGAATTTTTATTTTATTTTATGACTTAGGAAGGGTGGGGATCTGAAAATGTTAAATCGCGTGACTTAATGTATGGATGACCCAAGTTAATCATAAGTCTATTGAATTTTTATTTTATTTTAAAACCACGAATTTGTTAAATTAATAACATTACAGTTTTTTTGTTTTTGAAAAACATTAAAAATAATATATTATTTACATTTAAAACAAACAGTGTAGAAACACACTTTAATATTTTTCATAATTACTGAAAATTGGTGTTAACTAGGTGGAATTTTTATTTTATTTTAAAACCACAAATTTTTTAAATTAATCACATTACAATGTTTTTTTATTGTTTTGATAAAAATTAAAAATTACATATTTTTTAACAACAATTGGTACTCAAACAAAAAGGTGCCAAAAGACATATTTTGATCAAAATAGCTAAACACAAAATCTTGGTAGAAATCGTATTAACAATTTAAAACGTTCACAAAGTCAAGTTTTATGGTTTTTTGAATTATAAATTATGAATTATGTTTGATTTTGAAATCAAAATATTGAGTAGGTTTTATTACAATTTCTACTTGTTTTAAAAATTGTCAATTTATGGCTTAGCTATTAAAAGAACTAATTTAAAAATATGGTTAACAAACCGTTGTTTATTTATTTATGGATGCGGATAAATTTTAAGGGGAAAATGTGGGTTTTGCCACCCACTTAATCAAATAAAGGCTATACTAATAATAAGTAAATTTATAAACACGGTACTTCTAGCAATACGAAGTTAAAATGCCCTAATTAGATCATTTGTACTATTTTATTTAATTTTTACAAACGAAGGTCTTTAGACAGCAATCTTTTAACTTCAAAGGTTAAGCTTCTTTTAGTTTAAAATAATTAAGTTAGAAATTTTGATTAATCGAATCCTTTTTTTTTTAATGTTAGAGAATGGTCACTAGGTTGCCCGTTATTTCCCAAAAGATTTTTTTTTTAAATCGTAGCAATCCTTAAGCAAAAAGTTTCTACCCTAAAACTAAGGCTTAGACTCGAAAAATAAAATTTTGCTTTGTTTAAACCGTATCAAAATCACTTTACTTTTTTTATTCACTTAACACGAGATTTTTTAGTTTTTAAAAATACTTTTTTCTCTTATTATTTTATTAATTATTGTTGATTTTCTTTCTTAACTAATGCTTTTGGATAGACAAATTTAATATTAATGAAAAAAAAATTAAGTAAAAGTCAAAGGTAATTGTTTCATTTCTCTCATATATCAATGTCAATGCTTAATGAAAAATGATATAACGAAAAGTTTTAATAATAAACTCATAGATGGCGTTAGTCTAATGCGCAGAAAATTAAATTTTGCTTGAATTTTTTCGACAATTTTTATTTAATTTGTCGAGTACAGTCGAACCTCGATAAGTCGAAGTCCAAGGGACAGCAAAAATAATTCGAATTATCAAAAACTTGAGTTACCAAAAGAAGTTCAGTTAAATACTTCCGTATATACTATATCATTCATTTTTTATAGAAAATAACCAAAATTGATCTACAATCATTAACATTATTTATTTTTATTCAGACCCTAAAAATATAGTTATTTACATATTATTTACTGTTAAATTGAAAGAAATCTAAAATTGTCTTTTGCTTCATTGCTCCAAAATGTTACGTTTCTACAAATTTTTCCAATGATCTTACCGATAATAATATATCTGTAGGAACATCTTCTTGAGCACATAGCAATAGAGAAATAGTATCTATTGCATTGTAAACTTGAGTTGTTGAAGGGATGTTTACTGTAACATCTGTATCACTTTCATATTCATTTTCACTTTCACAGTTTTCTTATTTTCTTCTAGCACTTTACTTATAATGCTTTCATCGCTAGGAATTTCAGCAACTTCCAAATCTTTATCAACGTTGACATTTGTCATTTGTATCTTCAGCAGCTACAATTAGGTCTCTGTTTTTTAAAATGGTTGATAAAGTGTTTGCGAGAATACCAAAGTTTTTAGCTATATCTTTTTTTCTTTTGAGCCCACGTTACACTTCTTTTATAAGATTAATTTTCTTCCTTATGGTTAAACTTTTTAATTTTTGTTTACACTCCATGTTAATAAGTAAATAATTTTAGAAAAAGTATTAAATTTTTTTAGATTTTCTGTTATACTCTGTTACAAACTATAAAGAACGTAAGACACATTTGTTCGTCGTCGTACTCAACGAATAACTAACAAACTGAAAAATAAAATGTAAAAATATTTCTTTTTGTTGTAACAGAAACGATAAAACCATCTTAAAAGTTTCCTAACTGTTCATAAGGCATTTAAACATAAATTAGTTTTTAAATCCAATTGAAGTGCCGCCGTGAAAACATTCTTGTAGTATTAAATCTTTTATTCGTATTTAACAATAGAGCTTTTAAAGCATCAAAAACACCAAACCAAGCCGTTCTTAATCCTCTCTCAGGTAGCGAAATGTTTAGAAAAGTTGTCAAATTTAACTCCGAGTCATCGACCTATTTACTAATAGAAACTTGATTTTAATGAATTGTAAAACGCTTCGATTTATTAAATAATTCGATTTATTAAATTTCGAGTTATTGACATAAAATTATTAACGTTGAGATAGGCAAGTCCTAGGAAAACTGGTTCGAGTTCGAGCTATCAAAAATTCGGCTTATCGGCGTTCGACTTATGGAAGTTCCACTGTAAATATAAAAAGCAAAATTTTAACACTACAATGTTATGTTACTGCCTTATATTTAACTGGCTTTTTTAGTAAATGTGTTTACTTCGGTGGCAAGGAAGCTTTTGTACTGTTAGGTTACGTTTGCGCAGGATTCGTAACTGTAGAAGCTTCTTTTCGGCTGAAGTTCCCGTGTTAAATAAATGGGAAACGTAAAGTGATTTTGGCACGGTTTAAATAAATCGATAAAACTTTTTTTTCTCGAGTCTAATACACACTTTTAGGCTATATATTTATAATTTAAGAGGCGTTACGATAAAAAAAAATCATTTGGAAAATAACGGCCACCCCAATGGTCGCATCTTTTTATTAGAAAAGGCTAAAGTACAAATTTTCTTTTTTTCCCTCATGAACGAATAAAATTATAAACACTTGAACCGAGTGAATATTGCAGAATTTTTTATGATGCATATTAAAGCGCTTCGAATAATCGGGCTAAAATTAAATATTTACAAATCTTGAATTTGTTTGCCGGTGGCCGCTTTCGTTAATCGATGCGTGTCTACTTTTTTTTATGTGGGAGTCGTGCATATTACGTAACAAATATTTTGAAGAAAGTTAAGGATTGACGTGCGAGAACAAAATACAATTAAATCAAAAATGCAGACAAGTGGAAAATAGAAAATAAAATTGGGCGATGTAAGCATTTTGACAGCACAAAAGAAATGTTCGAAATTTTACACAACCAAAATAAATATAATTATTAATTCCATTTTTTTTTCGCTCCCGTCGAACATTAGAAAGTAAACAGTTGATTTAATTTAGTTACTTAAAAAATTGCAAAATTAATAAACGTAAAAGCTCTCGAATATTATTTTTGAAATGAACGAAAAGCCGATCAAGTACATCATTCATTAGCTGGCTGAAATGTGTTCAATCGTTGATTTATGTTCGTCCATTTAGATTTCATGACAATTGGGACGTAACATGGTTTTTATCAAAATTATTTTCGTGGTGCTATGTTATATGTTAAATAATGAGCGTGTACAAAATAATTTAGTACGATTTTCGTGTATCAATGTCTGTGATAAGAATTATTTTTATTTTTTGGGTTGCGATTACTCGAGTTTTAATTCAATGGGTTAGTCATTAGGTTTCTGGTAGAAATACAGAGTTCTGTAATTTATAATTCAAAATTTAAGAAAAAAAAACGTTTTCTTGATGTCAATTTTACAATTTTTTTTTCACCTTTTTTAAGTGACCTAAAGAATAGCGCAGACCCCCCGTTAACCTTCCGCATACTAGGTGACTAAATGTCACATGCCATACTAGGTGGGGTTTGCCATACCCCGAAAATAAAATGAAATATAATCTACAAAATTGTACTTTATGACAGTTAATTGCTAGAAATATATTTTAATAAGCAATAATGAATAGGTTTAAGTAAAACATTTATTTATGCATTAGAATAAACCTTTATTAATAAAAATACGAAAACATTACTTTTTCTTCAACTTATAAACTATTGAGTCTTTTCTTGAGTACTAAATTCCAATGACACGTGGCAATTACGATACCGAATATTAAGAAAATCTAACAAGAATTTCATTCTTGTATTCTTATTGAAATACAAATTAATTTTTCGCAATAATTTAGACCAATAAATTACACGAAAAATTAATTGAATAATTTTAATCGTTCCCTCTCACTTGCATTGACAAGATTATCGTATCTTCTCGCTCTCTTCTACTCATTGCTATGGTAAATACTTTTTTCGAATATAAAATCGATATTTGGGTGATTCTGTGTATACTAACTGTTACTTTTTTGATTAAAAATTTTTGAATTCTATAACTCAACTTTTTTTGATTTTATATGCATATTATTACTCCATTTGATAGTAAAAATGAAAGTGCAAGAGGATTTTGCTACAACTTCGAAATATCGAGAATGAGAATCATATTTTATAATTTCCATGCCACGGTACTGACATAAAATAAATTTGCTAGACATTCTTCAGAAAAATTATTACATTCATTTATGAATTGTATTGTAACATTTTAAAACTCTTATTTATTGATTATTTAACATTTCAATAATCCATAGTAACTTATGTATAACAAATAATACATTATAATTTATATCAAGCATTAATCAACTCAAATCTAACACATTTCACAAAAATTAACTTAATTAATTTTTTTTTTTTATCACAGCATTTTTAATTCTTAAGCTTCTACGCACTGATACAGTTTCAGTCATCTTTGGCAATTTTTTAACTTCTTGGGATGAATTCTCCGATTTTTTTGTTTTTTGCGTCATTCTGTTATTTATTTTTCCCACCTTATCATTTGAAGAATAATTAACTTTTCTCATAGAAAAGTGTCTGCATACATTCTTATTAGCGCAATAAAAGCAACTTAATATTGTTTATTAACAATTAAATATATTTTTATTATTTTTTGACATGGTACTGACCGCCACGGTACTGAAATTTTAAATTAAAATAGCAACTGTAATTTTTTGATTATGAATTTGATCATATTCTATTACTCTATAATTTAGGCTAGTAATAAGTACAGAAATGCATTATTTATGATGAAAAAAATTAGTCGTTAATTAAGTTTACTAATACCACGATACTGACAAGTAAATTTATGACATCATCTTTCAAAAATTGAGTTTTAAAATGACACAAACTCGCTTGAGAATTTCGCTTGCGTGATGTTTGTAAACATAACTCAGTTAACGTACTTTCAATATGGCTTATTAGTTGTTTCATTAATTTCGAGATAAATGGCGTACGAGTCACACACATTCAAATTTAAAAAATTTGCTTAATTCCGAGGACAAAAGTTATTAAGCCGGAATTCAATCTTAAATTGATTTATTAAAAAATAATTCGTTAATTTCTTTTAAGTTTGGTTATATACATTAAGAGTTATCAGTTAATTGATTTGAATTATTTATTGCAACAAAAAAAATAACCGATTTATAGGTAAATTCTAGAAAAGGACATGACACGGTACTGACATTAAAGTGAGATATTGCAAGTTTTCTTTGAACTGCAACTTATATTATACAAGAAACGTGATGAAATATGTTCATGATAATTGTATTGATACAAAAATCTTATTAATAGATTTATAATGTATGGCCAGTGAGAGCAAACAGTATAGGACACAAAAAATCACAGTTAGAACGGAATCGCCCATTTACTAAATTAAATTAAAATTTTTGATTTGAAGGAGCGCACGGTAAATTATACTAATATAATAAAGACGAGGATGTGCGCATTTGAGCGAAAAGTGGCACATTTCCGAGCGAGGGAGGCAAATGAAGCGCGACGCGGAGCGGCGCGCTTTATTTTCCCGAAATCGGAATGTGCCACTTTGAGCTCGAATGTCCACACTCTGTTTTTTAAGCTCGATTACCAAACGTACCGTTTTAACAAAAAAAATTATTGAACTTAATTATACTCCACCTAGTACACGGAAAGTTAATAACATTAATGCGATATCATAATTTATTTTAAACTCTTTCCTAATTAAAATACAATTTTTCAAAAAATTCATAATGAACGACCTGAAAATAACAGTAATTTTTACAATTTTCAAAATAGTTAAATTTTACGTTCAAATATTCCGAAAACGTTTCGATTTTTCTCGGTAGACTCATAATCGCATTACTAAACATCCATCCAAGTAGAATTTTCCATCTCTCGAATTAATTACAACAAGATATGGGTGTTTGATGAAATTTCTAAACCGATTCGGTGCGAATCTTGAATGGCAGCAATTAATTCTTGATGGAACAATGTAACTGAGATTAATATCCTGGAATTAATGCCCAAATGTAACAGTAATGCACTAGGATTATTATTACCTGAGCGAAAGGCCTTGACATTAAAACAAATTGCGATTAAATAAACATTTAAAGTATGCAGAGTAAGCGATACAATGAGATTATGTCTGCATATCGGATTTTGCCTTGGAATATTGTACAGCCTCGCATTCCGGCAACCCCATTTAAATTTTCCCGCGCCTTCAAAGAAAGAAACTTTAAAAATTTGACGAGAAAACGCAAATCTCGTTGGCACGCATTGGAAATATTAGCGGACAAACCTCGTAAAGCAGCGGTTTCCAAAATTTATCTTACTGCGCCACGGTTAAAAAAAAATTAATGTTGGTGCCTCCCCCTGTACACATATATTTCTCAATTTACACGATGGATCGGTTCCGGAGAAAACCGTGTTAAACGAAATCATAATTTGTTGTATGAGGAATCGAAAACTAAGCAAAATAGTTAATTAAAAATTAATCGATTTGTTTTGTAAAATAGTTTTTTGCGAATTCGTTTAACAAAAGAACACTACGTACGAGGTCTGTTGAAAAAATAAACAACCTAAAATTTTATTATTAATTTTATAGATTATGGGGCATTTTCTCCTTTAATGAAGTATTTAAAATAAAATTTTCGTTTTTATTACGGTTTTTCTCATAAATTATAAATTTATTTGTTTCAAACATAGATTACTAAGTATTTAATATAATCTAATCTAATTTTGTTATTAAAAGTACCCACTACTGGTTTTGAAGACATTAAATTATGTATGTTTTTTACAAAACAAATAATTTCTAACTTTTATTGTTAAAAGATAAAAAATTAAGTTTGTTAGGGAACTTGCACAACAAATTATCATTATTCTGATTATTTTTGATCAAAGAAGGGGCAAAAGAATTAAAAATATACCTTTTAATGTGTTCGTTATTTAGAAATGATAAAACAAATTCCTATAAACAACATTTTTTTTCATACATTACTATTTTTCCGAGATCGGAATGTCCCACTTTGAGCTCGAATGTGCAAACTCCACTTTAAGCACGATTAAAAGTACTTTATTTATTTTCTAAAAAAATTTAATTATCCAAACTATACGCTGTCCGGCCAACAGAAATATTTAAGCCACGCCCCACTAAATTGAACCAATGTATGCTGTGCCCAGTTTCACACGGTACAAATTAATAATCAAGTTTGTCCCCGTTCTTGCAGGACATACTTGCTTATATGGTTGCTTGTGTTACGAGCTTTAAAAATTAAGCCAATAGAAAAAATTCTATTTAAATTTAGCGCACATTTGTAGGAGTGGCTTAACTATTTCTGTTCGCCGGACAAAGTATAATATTATAAAAGCGAAAGTAACTGTCTGTCTGTCTGTCCGTCTGTCTGTTACTGTTTCACGCCTAAACCACTGAACCAATTGTGATAAATTTTGATATAAAGATAACTTGGACCTTGAACAAGGACGTGGGCTACTGGTTTCGAGAAAATATAGTGAGTGATTCCGGTTATATTCAAAATGTTAAAAACAACCATCTTCAAGAAGCTGCCTTTACATAATATTATTTGGCCATTTGATCAAAAAAGTCTACTTTTATTTAGTTTTTGTTATAATAAGGCAATGTTTTCGGTTTTTTTTTTCTATGTAATAAAGCATTTCTCTGCTGCTATAAATAATAATTATCCATAGAACCGATCGAATGAATAACCGGAAAAAAAGTGTTTGTCTCCTATTAAAGGGGAAAAAATACAATTTAAAAAGAAAAACAATTATAGGACAGTCATTATCAACTAAAATTAGGAAAAGTCATGTAATATGGCAGAAATATGTTCAACTTATAAAAAGTAACAAGACAATAAAATTGCGAAACGGCCAAAATGACCGATTCCGCAGTTCTAATGTTAAGCACGATTCACAATAAACAAATTTCTTACTAGACATTTTTTTTTTAATTGCAAATTAAAAGACCGCAAATTTACTAAAAGCCAAATTCAAAAATATAAAACTAGACAAAAATCTCAGCGGATTTTGTCATATCTACATAAAAAAATGATTAAACCTTTGAACTTGAACATCCCTCGAAAACAAATAAGATCTTTTCAGACATTTTTACAAATAATGAACAAACGAAAATAAACTCTAATTTTTTTTCGTCGAACGTCGACTTATTTTTCATCCAAAATGATATTCGAACTATTTACCGATCGATCGGAGCAACATTTCTGGCGGCGGCTATGGGTATATTTGTCTTAAACACCCTCGTTAAATAACACTATAACTAATGTGTATCTTGCCGAACGCAGAATCACCAAAATACACATCAAATCACTAATAAAGAGCAAAGTGCCAGCAACAGGAAAACGTCCGACCAAGTCATAATTTATTGACGCATCGAAAGACCTTAATTTAAAGCCCTTCGCAAAAGGGAAAGCAGTCTAGGGCGACTCAATTTCTTTAATTCATCAAAAAATACCATAAATTTCCAAAAGGCGCGCGACCCACGCGAACAACTTTAATACTTACGAATTTATTTACCTTCCCTCGAATTTCCCTTAAGATAAATAAACAAGCCGTCGGAGAAAGTGCGAGGGCATTAAAAAAAAAAAGGGGACAGAAATAAGTAGATCGAAAAGCTGAGAAAATTCAATATTTTTTTTTTGATGTTAACGAGATCGTCTCGAAAGTAAATGTCACGAGAGAAGTTTATTAACATTTGGGGACAAAAACCGCCCCTTTAACGCCGTAAAAAGCTCGCTTTTAAAATGGGCACTTAACAGCCCAGTAAATTTAATGTAACTAAAACTTGTTAATGGTTAATTATGTTACAAAACGTACACTAAAAAGGGCTTCGTGAAATGTCAACACACAGACGTGCTTTGTCTTTAATTCAATACAAAGTTTTTTTCGATTTTCGAACCGGTTCCATCTTTTTTCGAAATTTAGCAAAGCTACATTTTATTTCTGAAATATAATGTGTGGCAATAATGTATGCTGGAAGCGTTCGGTTCTGAGAAGACTTGCAAAAATATCGTCACGTATTTTCGTAGACGAAAAGACGAATCGCGAAATGCATTTTTATGGGTGTGCAAATGCAATTTTTTAAAATGCCTTACAAGAAATTCGAACGCGATCCACGTCATTGTTGAATCTCCGTGGTCGGCCAGGTGTAAATTTTACAATTGTACAAATCTTCGATTTATTCGAAGAAGATTTCGAGACGGTTTGGGTCGTCGGACTTATTTCGAAGAGGAAGCACCTGCTCCGGCTCCGCTATTTTTTTTTTTTTGTTAATTTTAAAGCACCTGTTGGAGTTTTTCTTTTCCGTTTTCCAGCAACAAGGAATTGTTTGCTGTTTTTTTTTTTTTTGCAAAATATAAATCAAATATTTGTAAATAATCGCCCTCTCAAAAGTTAAACAAAAAGTAACATTAATAAAGTTTAGCAACTACGTCTTGGGGAATTGCTTTTTTTCTACGTTCTCGGGCGAGGCCCTTTTTTCTTTCGCAATTTCCACAGATGTTTGCTCGGACAAAAATAATAACGACATTATTTCTTTATTAAGCGAAGAAGGTGATTGATAACCGAAAAGGAAACGTGAAATCGTGGAAGTTGATTTCTATTTCGTCATACGGCTTTTAAATTGCTCGCATTAAGAAAATTTTCCCTTTTTTTTAAATAAAAAATTCGTTGACCGTTTGTTCGATTTTTTTTAACGAGATGGATTTCGTAATGGTTTCTACCAAAAATGAATTGATTACACAAAGGCCAACATGGAAAAGTGCTCTTAACTTTCCGTGTACTAGGTAGGGTATTACTATCGTGAACAATTTTTTTTTTGTTAAAACGGGACGTTTGGTGTTCGAGCTTAAAACCGAGTGTGCACATTCGAGCTCAAAGTGGCACATTCCGATCTCGGGAAAATGAAGCGCGCCGCTCCGCGTCGCGCTTTATTTGCCTCCCTCGCTCGGAAATGTGCCACTTTTCGCTCGAATGCGCACATCATCATTCTTATTATATTCGTATAATTTACCGTGCGCTCCTTCAAATCAAAAATTTTAATTCAATTTAGTAAATATCGATTTTGTATTCGAAAAACGTATTTACCATAGCAATGAGTGGAAGGGAGCGAGAAGATACGACAATCTTGTAAATGCAAGTGAGAGGGAACGATTAAAATTTTATTTCTGTAATTTTTTGGTCTAAATCATTGTCAATCGTGTTAAAAACCGAGTGTGCACATTCGAGCTCAAAGTGGCACATTCCGATCTCGGGAAAATGAAGCGCGCCGCTCCGCGTCGCGCTTCATTTGCCTCCCTCGCTCGGAAATGTGCCACTTTTCGCTCGAATGCGCACATCATCGTTTTTATTATATTCGTATAATTTACCGTGCGCTCCTTCAAATCAAAAATTTTAATTCAATTTAGTAAATATCGATTTTGTATTCGAAAAACGTATTTACCATAGCAATGAGTGGAAGGGAGCGAGAAGATACGACAATCTTGTAAATGCAAGTGAGAGGGAACGATTAAAATTTTATTTCTTTAATTTTTTGATCTAAATCATTGTGAATCGTGTTAAAAACCGAGTGTGCACATTCGAGCTCAAAGTGGCACATTCCGATCTCGGGAAAATGAAGCGCGCCGCTCCGCGTCGCGCTTCATTTGCTTCCCTCGCTCGGAAATGTGCCACTTTTCGCTCGAATGCGCACATCCTCGTGTTCATTATATTAGTATAATTTACCGTGCGCTCCTTCTAATCAAAAATTTTAATTTAATTTAGTAAATATCGATTTTATATTCGAAAAACGTATTTACCATAGCAATGAGTGGAAGGGAGCGAAAAGATACGAAAATCTTGTAAATGCAAGTGAGAGGGAACGATTAAAATTTTATTTCTTTAATTTTTTGGTCTAAATCATTGTGAATCATGTTAAAAACCGAGTGTGCACATTTGAGCTCAAAGTGGCACATTTCGATCTCGGGAAAATGAAGCGCGCCGCTCCGCGTCGCGCTTCATTTGCTTCCCTCGCTCGGAAATGTGCCACTTTTCGCTCGAATGCGCACATCCTCGTGTTCATTATATTAGTATAATTTACCGCGCACTCCTTCAAATCAAAAATTTTAATTTAATTTAGTAAATATCGATTTTATATTCGAAAAACGTATTTACCATAGCAATGCGTGGAAGGGAGCGAGAAGATACGACAATCTTGTAAATGCAAGTGAGAGGGAACGATTAAAATTTTACTTCTTTAATTTTTTGGTCTAAATCATTGTCAATCGTGTTAAAAACCGAGTGCGCACATTCGAGCTCAAAGTGGCACATTCCGATCTCGGGAAAATGAAGCGCGCCGCTCCGCGTCGCGCTTTGTTTGCCTCCCTCGTTCGGAAATGTGCCCTTTTCGTTCGAATGCGCACATCTTCGTGTACATCCTCGTGTATATATCTCACATTTTCTTCAGTCGTGAAACTTATCAAATATTTCAATTTTAATTCGTATATTTTTCATATAGAACCGTTACGAGTATGGCGCGAATAATTTATTTTAATATTAATTCTTTATTTTTTTATCTGTCCCGCAATGATAATTTCCATTTTTGTAAAAATGTATACTTTTTTTTTCTAACAATGTTGTTCTCAATTTATAAATACAGACAAAATATTATTCAAACAAAAAAACACTTTAATTTGTGAATGAAACGTTTTTAATTTATTTTGTGTTACCATTTTTTGCATTTAATTGTTTATTTTTTTTTATTTTCAATTAAAAATAATTAAACTTTCGAAAAATTATTTGAAGTTTGATTTTTGCTAGTCATTACGTTAATTTAATTTGACTTGGCTTTAAATTATTTAAAAGTTACTTTATAAAATTATTTGACTAGGAACCAGTTAACTAAGTTATAACATTACCAGCTATGGTAAAATTTACTGAAAAATTAATGAGAAAATACATTATTTAAATATATTGAGCTGATTTTCTGTGGTGTATCTCAGGAATAGTAACAAAGGTCGAAAATTTTAGGTCTCCGACCCGTGCGGTTTTTCGACAAAAAAAAAATACATTTTATTTTCAGAAAGTAATTTTTTTCAAAAACGACGACCGATGAATATTTGCGTTGTGGATATATAGGGGAAGCTGTTGTACCTTGGCCCTTTTTTCACTTGTAATTTTTTTTAAATTTCATATGTAACAATTTGTTGACAAAATGAATTGTATCGTAGTGGGGCACTAATAAAGCATCCATCATAAAATATTTGAAAGCATTACCAACCGTTTACTCAAATTGCTATAAGATTTACAAATTAGTGGATTTATGACCTAGGTACGACAGAGGTGATGTACCTTGGCTCTATTCACATTAAGCAAAATAAAACCCATTGTTCTATGAAAACTATATATTTATTTTTGGATTATTAGAACTACTAATGTTCTTCTTTGAGATGACACTAAAATTGTTTCAAAAATTAACAAAACTTTTTTCGTATACTAAAATTTCGCATACTTAATGGTTAACTTTGCAAAAATTTAAATTTTTCGTTAGACTTGTGAGGCATATTATCTGAGGCAAAATAAAAAAAATAAGAATTTATAACAAAGGTATATCTAAATTTTTATTTATTGCACGTTGATCTTAGGGCCAAGGTACAACTTATTGACAGTGACCGAGGTACAACACACCGACCCTTGATGTTTAAACTCAAAAATAAAATTAAAGATTATGCTGTGCCAAAATCAGACCACTACTATGCAAACATTAATAAATGATCCTTCTATTACGATGAGTCATTTGTTATTAGGTAATAAAAATCAGTAAGATATTTAAGTAAAAAGAACATAAAAAGACTTACTTTTTTTCGATTAAAAATTTCAATTGATCTCATACATTAACAAAGTACATTGGCCAGCTGCTGCTAACTTTACGTTAATGTCTGTCAATGTGGCATTTGAAATATCGAAAATTATGGGTCACGAAAGTGCGGAAATATTAAAAAAATTAAGGTTGCCCTAGGTACAAAGGGACCAAAGTACAACAGGTTCCTCTAATATACAATAAGTTTCGAACCTAAAAAGTACTTTTTTATTGAAAAACTCTAAGAACCGGAAACCAAAAATTTTCAATACTTGTTACCATTGCCAACATACATCACAGAAAAAAGAAATCAGCCAAATGTCTTCAAGTAAATTGAATTAAAAATTAGGTAACAACTTTGAAGTGTCGTAAGGATGATTATTCAAGAAAAAAAAGAAATAAACACATCCGTAGGAGTAAATTTGTTACACTTCTGATGGCACAATTTTATAATTACGAAAAAATATGAATGAAACTCGCAGATGTCCGTAAACGAGCCGTTAAATTTTCCACGAGAAAATTTCGCAACGCAACTTCGGCACCTTCCTCGAATTTCATTATGCCACTTCTCTTTCTCCGACGAATTTACCATTTTAAAAGAACCGAACGAGGTTTCAGAGTCGAACACAAATTCGAAAGTGCGTGTTTACGTATCGAACTTAGAAATTTTAATCGATAAATCATTGAAATGCGATTCCTTAAAAAGGCGTAGCTATTTTCTGCATTCTCAGAGGTCAATCGCATAATTAGCCTTTTTTTTGCCTTCTTCTGCTTCGGACGGAATCCAATTTAAAAAAAGAAAATTTCTAACGCGAAAAGTGAAGTCTTTCACTTTCGTTTTTGCGCGTCTCTCGAAAGAATGCTCAAACATCTGTCTCACATTTTTATTTACTCTTTTTTTGCGCATTGCTTATTGTTCGAAATTAAATAACGCTGGTTACGTTCCTCGGCCTTCGATCGCAACTTTCACTCCCATTTGAATTTGTAACAAAACGAGAATTAACGTACGCAAAAATTCTAAAAATTAATAGTCCAATTTTGCAATAGTTAATTATCGCGAAACGCGGCGGCCACTCGGACGCTTTCCCTTTCAAAAAGAAAACTGCGAAAATAAATCGAACGCAAATAATAAATAAAGTCGGGCTCGCGCGTTGTTTTTTTTTCTGCAATTCCTTTCTGCAACAATGAGGAGCGACTTCAAAGGCCCCGAAACTAATAAGGGAGAAGAGAATCCCAACACTTCGCCGGCCTTTTTTTTGTCTGTCATTGTTGATTTTTCATAAAGCTTTTGATGTGAAAACGCGCTGAAAAATTCAGCGAACATGTGCAAACTGATGCGACGAGGAGGCACGACTTCGGACGGATATGGCGCAATGTGGCTTTCGAGAAGCGAAAAATATGAAATTAAGGCAACGGACAAGGACGTTCGCTTTATGAAAGAAGAAGAAGAAAAAAACGTGACTTTGTAAGGTCGCCTTGTAAAACAGGACTTTGGATACTGAAACTACAAAGAAAGGAACGCGTATTGTATTTCCTTTGCCGTTGGAAAATCTGCGGAAACGCGATACACCTAAAACGCTTCGCTCGAAAAGGAAAAACGCACCCTTCGTTTGGTTTACCCTTTAAGACAGCGATTTTCAAATTGGAGGGCGCGCCTCCTTTTGGAGTCAAAAGGGAGTTTAACAAAATGCTGTATTATTTTGTGAAATAGGCCTATTCCTCCGTCTACACGATTTCACTTTTACACGGTCCCCAAAAATGAAAATTTTTAATTTTTTAATTTAAAATATATCGTCACGGACCTTAAAAGCCAATTGAAATGAAGCTACGCACGATTGCTTCGCGAAATGGAAACGCCGCTGGGAAAAATGTGTCAATAAAAAAGGGAAATACTTTAAGTTTTCGTAATGGTAAAAAATTTAAAAAAATTAGTGCAAAAAATGTTATATCAGTTGCTTTTGAGTTTTAGTTCATAAGTACAGGTAACCCTCCTATGACACGGTAGATAGGTTCCTATAAAATGCCGTGTTGTGTAAAACCGTGTTATATGAGACTTAGAGCCAGCACAAAAAGAAGAGATGCGTTCCAATAACTTATTAAAAACAAACATAAATGAGTATATTATAATTTATTTATATATTTTCATGTAAAGACTCTCTAGTTCATTCTTTTAAGGTAGTTTGATTTTTAAATATGTTGAATAAAAATCATGTTATCCAGTGCTGCAGTAGTACAGTGTCTTACAAGGGTTTTGCAATTTTCTTATCGCGTTCGAGCGAAACCGTGTAAAAGGATGTCGTGTTGTAGGAGAGCTACCCGTAGTTAGTTTGTTTTGCATAAATTAGTTTCATAACTTTAAAAATAGTGTAAATATATTTTTTATGAACATGCACTAAATGCTTAACAAATTAAACAATTTTCGGTAATTTCGTTCAAAAGCAAATCGCATATAGCTTTTTCGTGCAGTGTATATACATTTTTGTTTCCAATAAGAACGATGTGTATTTGCAAACAAACAAACTACGTCACAGATACGATAAAGAATTTAATTCCTGGCCGGCAAATATTTGATAAGACGACCAGTTTTTTGTCGGACGTAGGCCTGCTAAAATTACTCAGTTTGCATTTACCTTTCGCGTAGTGAACTTGTCTTTAATTTGACTGTAATTGTTCTTAGTAATTAAATAATTGTTAACAATGGTTTTAAATAAATTGTGCTTTTGTGAACAGAAGAATGCACGAATCAACTGAAAAGGTAGACGATTTTTTATTTTCACTTGTGTACTTAAAATTTATTTATTGCATTTGCATTAATTTCTGTTGATTAAATAAACAATGCGCACTTAAAAACTAAGAAATTAAATTTTAAAAAATTGAGGTATTGATTAAATCCCAATAATCGCTATAGTAGTCATTCAATAGTTATAATTTTTATGCAAAACACGTTAAAAGCTAATATATCGGCATAAATCAGTGATTTCCAAACTGTGGTTTGCCCTTCCTTTAACAAACATATAATTTTTGGTATTAATACATTTTGTTCTATTTAAAAATATGCTGCATTCGTTTATGAAATACACCTGGACTTCAATTTACACGCTACTTTTTTTACACGGTTTATAAAAATTTTAATTATAAAATTTTTTAGAAATGACAAGTCTTTCAAATGTAGATTTGCCAGAGATTTGGTTCCCAATAGAAATAAATTAATTAATTATTGTGAATCGTGCTTAAAACCGAGTGCGCACATTCGAGCGAAAAGTGGCACATTCCGCCGCTCCGCGTCGCGCTTCATTTGCTTCCCTCGCTCGGAAATGTGCCACTTTTCGCTCAAACGTGCACATCTTCGTGTTTATTAAGTTTGTCTACTTTATCATATGCTTTTTGAAATAAAAATAATTAATTTAGTTTAGTAAATATCGACTTTATGTTCAAGAAATGTATTTACCATAGCAATGAGTGAAAGGGAGCGAAAAGATACAAGAATCTCGTAAGGGCAAGTGAGAGAGAACGTTTAAAATTGCTTAATTAATTTTTCGGCCTAAATTGTTGTGAATGATGCTTTAAAGCCGAGTGTGCACATTCGAGCTCAAAGTGGCACATTTCGATCTCGGGAAAATGAAGCGCGCCGCTCCGCGTCGCGCTTCATTTGCCTCCCTCGCTCGGAAATGTGCCACTTTTCGCTCGAATGCGCACATCCTCGTATTTATCGATTTTGGCCGTATTCATTTTTACACTTTGAATCTAATAAGTTGATTTTAGCCCATTAAATTTAACTTTTATGTTGAGAAAAACTTCAATTGCTTTTTAAACTAAATTAACTATTGTGAATTATGCTTAAAACCGAGTGCCACTTTTCGCTCGAACGTGCACATCTTCGTATTCATTGAATTTCTTTAAATTAATTTTTTGGATTTAAATTGAAAAGAGTAATGTACCGAAAAAAAATCACGTATGTGCAAATTCGAGCGAAAAGTACACATTTTTTCGAGACCAAATTGCACAGTACACCTATTTGATTTACACGCTACTTGTTTTACACAATTTTTCTTTTATACGGTTTACAATAAAGAATTTCTAAAATTTTCAAGAATGAAACATTTTTGCTATACAATATGTGAATTTTTAATTATTTTCTAAGGCAATTCTTTAAATTACTGATATTATAGCAAAAAAATTTTCTATTTTTATACGCACAAAAACTTTTACATTGAAGAATATTTTCCTCAGAAAAAGTACCAAATCAAAAAAAAATAAATAAATAAATTGTCCACAATTCACTCATTTATTTCAATGTAAAATAAATGTAGATAATTATATTTGCAGTTTTATTAATTAAATAAACCTACTCTTATATCATAGATACGTGGTATTTTTTTAATGAAGAAATGCAATAAAAAAATTACAACTGTTTTACGTAAAAAAATTGATTTGTAAAAGTAGCTGGCCAATTTATTCATATTTTGCTTTGTTTTCGATTTACACGGTTTTCCATACAAATAATTATTAATTCAATTTACACGTTTTTTCCGGAAGCTATTTAGCGTGTAAAAAAAGGAATATATGTACAATTGGGTGGCGCTAAGATTAGATTTCTTTAAGGGAGGCTCTGTAACACAAAGTTTAAAAACCACTGACTTAATATAAAAATTTGAAAACTTTACTTACATAAGAACAGGGGCTACTTAAGTCGGTAAACTTGACTGAAATTTAAAAAAAATAATATAATTAGTAAAACATAGAACCGATTCATTATTTGAGCAATAATCAATGATTTTCAAAAAAAGCGTCAATTAAAAATTGTGCTTTAGTCTATGGAAAAATACCATTAATTTTTTTTTTATTGAAAATCTCCGAATGAACAATTTTTCATTGCATAACTTTTACAGTTCGTCATTGCTCTCATATTGAAAAGCGATATTTCGAACGTTCTTTTCGAGCAATCTTTATTGTTTTTCAAAAAAACAATTTAAATCGAATTCAAAATAAAATTGAGCTAAACCGCATTGGTTTCAATTAAATGTTAAAAATACTTATCAATTGCGCTCTGATTTTTCCTTCTTGCTTAAAATATTAAATATATTCCTATCGTACTTATTTAAACAATTTATGTCTTATCATAAAACATTAGCACGCCTCGTCCAATTAAAGAAAAAAACGCGTAGATGGTATAAAGAAATATATAATCGCCAAAGGTAGAAAATCATAATTATCTACAACGTCTCGGAAATTTTTGACTAGAAATTTCCATCTCTTTTTTAATGTCTTTTGAAGTTTTCTTAAGGGTAGCAATTAATTTTATGCCTTGTTTGTCTTTTCTTAAATTTTCTTCTAATTAAAACATTCGAGTTATTCAAGGGACTTTATTAATATGTAAGGCGGTCCGCCCGATTTTAATATTAAAAGGCGGATTAAAGTTAGAGTTAGAAACAGAAAAAATGACAAAAAAAAAGTTTAAAAGAGCAACTCTTAAGCACTTCAACTAATTAAAGTTTGTTGCCGTCAAAATTTTATATTTCGGTAAAAGCTTCGCTTCCTTCGCGCAACGAGATTTCATCAGCGATTCTAGATTTCTTTTAAAATCATTTTTTTCGCCTCAAATATTAATTACGACGAGTTTCCACCCGCGAAACCGATAGTCTGACGTTTTTTTACGGCCCCGATTGATCGCAACGTTAGGCGCTTAATTAAATCGGCGAAAATGACGTTTAAACTGGCTCCTTCTTTTAAAATCATTTTCTAAATCTTCCACCATCAAACCTGATCCGTAAAATCTAATATTTTAGCTTCCAAATCTCCTAAATCAGTTACACGAATTTTGTGCACCTGTTCTTTTATTCTATCACATAAATAATACCAAGAGGGGGCCGTTTTAATATGATTCTCTTTCTTCCCTTTGTTTCGTACGTTTTATTAGAACAATTGGATTTAAAACATTAATTTATTATTTAAAATCGAAAACTTGGGGGTTCGGATCGAAAAATGTGTATTTTGTACTTTTGTAGGGTAAAACGTCCGGTTCGTGACCACTTACCAGTGCACGACCGTTACGAGAAATAATGTCTATAACAATTAAAAATAAAATCATTCGCATTCGGGATAAATTTATTTATGGAATCCTATGTATATATACCGGGTGTTTCATTTAAAGTGCCACGAGCATATAACTCCTAAACTAATAAAAATTTTAAAAAGTCTTTAAATTATAAGCCTGTGGCACTTTACTGAAACACCCTAGTAATCAAAAATAAAAATATTTTTTTTAATTGTTTATTAATCAAATGATAATTTATCATATGTTTTTGAAAGCCTTTGAAGAGCTCCATTTAATTATCTAAAAAAATTAATATTCTTCTGTTTAATATAAGTAAGTTGACGCGAGTTCCGGTTAAACCGGAAGTAGAACAAAATTTATATTTATGCCAGCGCATAGATCGCATAAATCAAAAAAACTTTTATACTTATACTTTCTTTGAAATTTTTATTGATTTAGGAATTATAAGCTCGTGGCACTTTAAATGATACATTCGGTATAACTAAATAATGTATTTATTTAAACAAAGGGCATAAAAAATTATTTTTAATATTTTTATGTAATTTTCTAATTTTGAACTGGTTTAAAACTGTTTCTCTCTCACTTCCACTCATTTGGAAACAAATATGAGAAAGTTGCTGCAAAAATAGCCTGAGTTCGGGTTCTTTTGACGTCACACTACCCTCGATCGGTCGTCTGCCGATTGGCAAAGGCAACGACGTGCACCGGTTTTTCACGAACGTATTTAAGTCGTACTTTAGTATTCGATCGGTGCGCAAAGTAAGACGTATGAATTTTGATGACGTCACAGTTTCTTGTGGGTGCGCGTTGTTGCGGTCGTCGTGGGTGGTCTCTTGCTATTGTGATTTTTCTCGGGCTTTTCGATGTGGTACCGGGATTTGTTACAAGGTATTTACCAACGATTTTACTTGTTTATCTATTATGGATTAATTGTTGCATTTATTTAAATCAAAATGTGCGTTAAAATAAATTAAAATTATTGCTGTTTTTGCGGAGCAAATGCGTTAACCCCTTGACATACAAAAAAAAACGAATTTGATGAGTCCGAAAAAAACTATTAATTTGGTGCAATTTAACTGTTATGAGCATACACAAATAACATAAAATAAATAATTAATAGTTTTAAAACATTTTGAAATATCTAGAGCAGTGTTTCTCAATCTTTTTTTAACATTCCCCATCTAAGTCATTCTAAAATTTTGATGCATATAATATATAACATATAAATATTTTTTCATATTTAAAAATTGAATTATTCCATAAATGAAGCCTAATTACAACTTGTTCAAGACACAAGATTTAGGTTTTAGCAAGAAATCACTAGGAAATTATTAAGAAAAAGAAACAATAAGTAAATTTTAAAAACATAAACTAAAAATATTTTTATATCGATAGGCCGAATTTTTGATAACGGGAATTATTTTTAGTTTCTCTTCATCTTCGACCTATCGAGGTTTGACTGTATTTAATTTTATAAATTTAATATTTCTGAACCATTAAAATAATTTATTTGTTGAGTTTTCTCCAATATTAATTATATTTGCCTAAATTAATGATCTTCAAAGTTTTTTGAAAAACCACAAATTCTGTATTTACTCTATTTGAATTTTCTGAAAATACATAATAATTTTTTCATCAAAATTTCCTTTTAAATTTACCGAATAAAGTTTTGTTCTATTCAATTTGTGTTATACAAAAAAAATTGATAATTAAAAATTTCTAAAGTTCTTAAAAATATTTTAAAAATTTTCCAAGTTATTAATTTATTTAATTTCAGTTGTCTAAAAATTTAAAATAATTTAATTTACTTTAATAATTTTGCTAAATGTTTAAAACTGAATTTCATTCTATGTAAAAAAAAACCGGTGCATGTACTTATGTACGCACGTTAGAAGTAATACTTCTTTGGCGCGAATAAATTAAATATAACAACGCGCTATGTTGCGTTGTGTATAGCTAGACCAGTGGTTATCAAACTATAGGTTTCTGCGCAAATGTCGTTTTATTTGAATACATTGCTATTTCGTTTTTAAATCCAAAAAGTAATTTAAACAAATTGAATAAATACGAAGATGTGCGCGTTCGAGCGAAAAGTGGCACATTTTCGAGCGAGGGAAGCAAATGAAGCGCGACGCGGAGCGGCGCGCTTCATTTTCCCGAGATCGGAAATGTGCCACTTTGAGCTCGAATGCGCACACTCGGCTTTAAGCACACTTTACAAGAATTAATTTACTCTCTGACAATTCGCAATTAAATATTACAGAATTATATTAATAACAAAATTCCCAAATCGCCAATTTTGTGCCTTTTAACAAAATTATTGTTGAAAACAAACCTTTTTCGGAACATAAAATTGAATACAGTTCTTGACGTCTTAGAGACGTCAAAATCTACAATGACACCCTAAACGATTGACGTCTCCTAGACGTCATTGTATGTCAAGGGGTTAAGTGATTATATTGGGTACTTTTCTATCTGCAGCTATGTTATACGGTTTATGTTACTTAAGAGCTTTAAAGCGATGTAATTTTACTTCGGTCGACTTCTATTTGGTAGACCCAGGGCCGGATTAAGCCAGAAAGCAAATGCGAACAAAAGTCCGTCGTTCGCTCTAGTCATGCCATGCCTATCTTACTTTTTAAGATTTTTTTGATTACAGGCCGGGGGCCTATACTATTTGCTAGCTCTTGCCACGTGGCCAATCCGGCACTGAACAGTATTTGCGGTGATAGTTGTGGAAAAATAATTGCGTCTTTTATTAATAGGTCCGAAGAACGAACGGCAGTTTTGTCGGACGGCAAACGGTTTTGCACTGTTGTAATTGGCGAGACCGACCCTGACAGCGGTAATAAAAATGTTGTGCCTGCGGCCGAATTCCTAATTTACGCCTTTCGGCCCTCTAAAACCCAAAAATATACAGTTGTTTGGTATAAGGTATTTATTATAGGCGCATTGCTTGTAGTTACAAAAAAAAAATATTGAAAAATAATTGAACATACCGGGTGTTTTAATTAAATTGTCACGAGCTTATAATCATATAAATATTTTTAGTTCGGATTACAAAGTGTTTCAATAATTTTTTTCGAAATTCTTTATTAATCAAATTGTAACATGTTATACATTTTTGGAACACTTTAATTTTTTGCACTTGAATGAAAAACGAGACAACATTACATAAATAAATCTATCAAGAATATGAATTAATTGTTTTAATTGTTGTAAACGTTATTTCTTGTAATGGTCATTCACTGGTAAGCGATCGCGGACTGGACGCTTTACCCCACTCCATTTAATACGGTCCAAAAATTTTTTTAACCCAGAACGATTCGAGGTTTTTAATGAGAAATGTTTGAATAAAATTTTTCTTTTTGAAAGCAAACACGTCCACATTTGATCTTCGCATTTATATTAATAAAAACATCGTCCTTTGTGTTCGTAAGAAAAGAAAATAGAGGACCGAAACAAAACAAAGAAACTTTTAACGAAGGATCGATTTTAAAACTCGATAAATAAGAACAAAATGTCCTACGACATTTCTAGAAGCTATTTACATCCCCCCATCGAAACTTAAAGATCTAGTTTCCCGTTCGGTTGCTCGGTCCCTTCGCCTCTTTTGCACACCCCTAACAGCTGCTTTGCCATTCCATTATAGTTTCGAAGCCTTAAAAAAACTTACGAGATTCGTTTACGACCGGATTTTACGAGGAATCTTCTATTCATAAAAATATTTCAGACGTTGTAAAAAAAAACGCCGCGCAGGAGAGAATCCTAAACGCTTCTTGTCTGATGGGCTTCTTCATTTAGCAAAAAAAAACATCTTCTTTCTTCTTACGTTGTTGAAATGACTTCATTAATTTATTAAAGGAGTAGTTTTATCAAAATCGGTTAAATTAATATGGTTTATGGAAAAATATATGTACGGTAGGGGAACCTGTTGTACCTTGGTCGTTTTGTACCTAGGGCAACTTAATTTTTTTTAATATTTGCGGGCTTTTGTGACCCATAATTTTCGGTATTTCGAATGCCACATTGACAGACATTAACGTAAAGTTAGCAGCAGCTGGCCAATGTATTTTGTTAATGTATGAGATCAATTGACATTTTTAATCGAAAAAAAGGAAGTTTTTTATATTCTTTTTACTTAAATATCTTATTGATTTTTATTACCTAATAACAAATGACTCATCGTTATAGAAAAATTATTTATTAATGTTTGCATAGTAGTGGTTCGATTTTGGCACAGCATAATCTTTAATTTTATTTTTGAGTTTAAACATCAAGGGTCGGTGTGTTGTACCTCGGTCACTGCCAATAAATTGTATCTTAGCCCTAAGATCAACGTGCAATAAATAAAAATTTAGATACACCTTTGTTATAAATTGTTTTTTTTTTATTTTGCTTTAGATAATATGCCTCGAAGTCTAACGAAAAATTTCAATTTTTGCAAAGTTAACCATTAAGTATGCGAAATTGTAGTGTACGAGAAAAATCTTGTTAATTTTTGGAACAATTTTAGTGTCATCTCAAAGAAGAACATTAGTAGTTCTTATAATCCAAAAATAAATATATAGTTTTCATATTTTGCTTAATGTGAATAGAGCCAAGGTACATCGCCTCTGTTGTATCTAGGCCATAGATCCACTAATTTTTAAATCTTATAGCAATTTAAGTAAACGGTTGGTAATGCTTTCAAATATTTTATGATGAATACCTTATTAGTGTCCCACTACGATGCAATTCATTTTATCAACAAATTGTTACATATACAATTTAAAAAAAAATACAAGTAATAAAAGGGCCAAGGTACAACAGGTTTCCCTAATATACAATATCTTTTAAAACTAAAAAGCACTTTTTTATAGAAAAACTCTAAGAACCGGAAACCTAAAATTTTCAATAGAGGAAAGTTGCCTATTATCGAATACTTTTTTTTTTTCGAATAAAGTTGTTTCTTTTGTTCCAACTGAATCTAAATATTGGTATATTCTTGCAGCATATATATTTTTTAATAATATAAAAGCTCTAGTCCGCAACTTGACAATTTTTTCGAGAACCATAAAAAACGAGAAAATGTCAATCTCCAACATTTTGAAAATGGGTTCCTAATATCGGATAATAGGGAACTCTCCTCTACTTGTTACTATTGCCAATAAATACAAATGAAAAAAGGGTCAAAGTACAACAGGTTCCCCTACTACCTCTTCATGTAACGAGGATTTGGGGACTTTGTAAAATCCTGCGGGGTAGTTTAACAATTATACTGTTTAAAAACAGTAAATCATAGATTAGGTATTGTCTGTATAAATACGGTCCTGCAAGTTATAATTAAAACTTTTTAGATGGTAAATTAATGATTGTGAATTATGCTTAAAACCAAGTATCGGCATTCGACCTCAAAGTGATTCATTTCGGAGGGAGGGAGGCAAATGAAACAATAGTTAACTTATTTTGAAAACCAATTAAACGTTTTCTTAACATAAAATTTAAATTTAATGTAGTCCGGTCAAAATAGGCATTTCAAATAACAAATATTTCGACAGAGCTAAATTTTGGTTGAGACTTCGGGTACACCATTAGAAATAAAGTGTCAAAAGTCCCCATCGATCCCATGTGTGCTAAAAAAGTTATTTGGGGTCAAAAGTCAATATATAATTTTTTGCCTGATGTACTTTTTTAATAAAACTTACCGTGTTCGAAAAAAATCCAAAATAATCTCGAATTTTTACTTTAACCCCGAATAACTTTTTTAGCAGACATGGGATCGATAGGGACTTTTGACACTTTATTTCTAATGGTGTACCCAAGGTCTCAACCAAAATTTAGCTTTTTCGAAATATTTGTTATTTGAAATGTCTATTTTGACCGGACTAATGGGGTATAATCAAATTATTAAATTCAAAGTGTAAAAATGAATACAGCCAAATTCGTTAAATACGAGGATGTGCGCATTCGAGCGAAAAGTGGCACATTTCCGAGCGAGGGAGGCAAATGAAGCGCGACGCGGAGCGGCGCGCTTCATTTTCCCGAGATCGGAATGTGCCACTTTGAGCTCGAATGTGTACACTCGGCTTTAAAGCACCATTCACAATAATTTAGGCCGAAATATTAATTAAGCAATTTTAAACGTTCTCTCTCACTTACCCTTACGAGATTCTTGTATCTTTTCGCTCCCTTTCACTCATTGCTATGGTAAATACATTTCTTGGACATAAAGTCGATATTTACTAAACTAAATTAATTATTTTTATTTCAAAAGCATATGATAAAGTAGACAAACTTAATAAACACGAAGATGTGCACGTTTGAGCGAAAAGTGGCACATTTCCGAGCGAGGGAAGCAAATGAAGCGCGACGCGGAGCGGCGCGCTTCATTTTCCCGAGATCGGAATGTGCCACTTTGAGCTCAAATGTGCACACTCGGATTTAAAGCACCATTCACAATAATTTAGGCCGAAAAATTAATTAAGCATTTTTAAACGTTCTCTCTCACTTGCACTTACGACATTCTTGTATCTTTTCGTTCTCTTTCACTCATTGCTATGGTAAATATATTTCTTGAACATAAAGTCGATATTTACTAAACTAAATTAATTATTTTTATTGGAAAAGCATATGATAAAGTAGACAAAATTAATAAACACGAAGATGTGCACGTTTGAGCGAAAAGTGGCACATTTCCGAGCGAGGGAAGCAAATGAAGCGCGACGCGGAGCGGCGCGCTTCATTTTCCCGAGATCGGAATGTGCCACTTTGAGCTCAAATGTGCACACTCGGATTTAAAGCACCATTCACAATAATTTAGGCCGAAAAATTAATTAAGCAATTTTAAACGTTCTCTCTCACTTGCACTTACGAGATTCTTGTATCTTTTCGCTCCCTTTCACTCATTGCTATGGTAAATACATTTCTTGGACATAAAGTCGATATTTACTAAACTAAATTAATTATTTTTATTTCAAAAAGCATATGATAAAGTAGACAAACTTAATAAACACGAAGATGTGCACGTTTGAGCGAAAAGTGGCACATTTCCGAGCGAGGGAAGCAAATGAAGCGCGACGCGGAGCGGCGCGCTTCATTTTCCCGAGATCGGAATGTGCCACTTTGAGCTCAAATGTGCACACTCGGATTTAAAGCACCATTCACAATAATTTAGGCCGAAAAAGTAATTAAGCAATTTTAAACGTTCTCTCTCACTTGCACTTACGAGATTCTTGTATCTTTTCGTTCTCTTTCACTCATTGCTATGGTAAATATATTTCTTGAACATAAAGTCGATATTTACTAAACTAAATTAATTATTTTTGTTTGAAAAAGCATATGATAAAGTAGACAAACTTAATAAACACGAAGATGTGCACGTTTGAGCGAAAAGTGGCACATTTTTGAGCGAGGGAGGCAAATGAAGCGCGACGCGGAGCGGCGCGCTTCATTTTCCCGAGATCGAAAATGTGCCACTTTGAGCTCGAATGTGCGCACTCGGTTTTAAGCACGATTCACATTAATTAATTTACTTTTCATAATTATTTAATCAGAAAATTACAGTACGATGTTTCTACCAATTATTACACCTCCGCTTTAATCGCAATTTCCACAAATTACATAAAATAGTAAATAATACAATTCAATTGCTAATAAAGCAACTCATTGTGTAATAAATTCATTATGCCCTATTGTAACAAATTTTACAAAAAATTCTAATATTTTAAAAACCGACTATTTCTCTCAAATAAAATACAACCAACCAATTTTTTTTAACAAAATCATTACGATAAATCACAATTAAAGCAAAGTATAAAATAATTTAAATGTACTTAATAAATTTCCCGATTTTCATAAAACTACCCAATCAACAACCGATCATTTCCGTTTACCAATGTTTTGCGACGACATCTATTGAAAATTGCGCGAAGCTCAAATAATTGTTTAAATAATTCCTATAGGTAAATCGAATTAATTTTACAAACAGAACCAAAAAAACGACTTTTGCGCGCTTCTATCGACTTCTCATTACAAACGAAATTATCCCCCCGCACGCCCACGTTTTTGCAAAAAAAAAAACATTTCATCGACTGGCGGGCTCGTTCGGTTTGCTTTGGTTATTAAAATGCGTATCGAGTGACGAAGTAATTTCGAACATGTCGGCTCCGCGGCATTTTCGGCCGAAGCCGTCGAGGAAGCGGAAGTTTGCCGCAAAAAAAAGGGGGGGGCGCCCCGGAGAGCAATTAAAAAATGTGCGGCGTTGTTTGTTGTATTCCAATCGGAAAACGTGCGGATTATAAAAAATTCATAACGAGTATCGACCAAGTCGCGTCTTCGCATGGTTTCCAGGTCGAAAGCCCACCTTTTGACGGGCGAGCGGCGCGCGGGAGAATGAGCTCTACGAAGAAGCCGTTTGCGTAGCGGAATCGTGGACGTTGGCGGCGCCGTCGACAGAGTCGGCTCCCGTCTGTTCTCCTTCGTTCGTGCACTCTCTGTTCTCTTGTGTGTTGGATTTAAATTTTGCCCCAGTAACCGGTCTCTGTTCGATAAAATGCAGACGTTACGTAAACCGTGAAATGAATATAACCGAAAACGTACGCAACGTGCTCGCCATTTCTGCGCTCGCCTTCGTCAATTCGGTACTAAAATGCAACCCTCGAAATACGGGGCCAAAGTGCGACACAGTTGGCATTCGTCCTCCACGGATTGTTTGACGTCGGCCTTTATTTCTTCGTGGGACACGCCATTCCTCCACCTGCAGGACGTCGCGATCGCTCGCCAGAGATCTGCAACGCTGTAAGTGTCGTGCCTTTTTTTTTCCCTCGTCCGTTTCGTGCCAAATTGCCTTCGAGATGGATCTGTTCCTGTACGCCACTGGTTGCTTCCCGTTTTCAGGTGGTTTTCTTATTTACATAAGCCTTCCATCTTATTTTTCGAGGGGACTTCCAAATTGGTTTAGCACTTGTTGCTGGCCATAATCCATTTTTGTTGTGTTCATTAAAAAAAAAGGGAGGAACCGTCCGTTTCCTTTTGGGATTCTTTTTTTTTAGAAAAATGCGGTTTTGACGTAGAGTTTTTTTAATAGCTTTTGATTTTTTGATGGTAATAGATGTGACCCATTTGCAAAGCATTTTTAAACGTTAAAAAATTTTTCCTTGATCGCAAATGTTTTTTTTTAAGTTTTAAATTGTTTTATTTTGCAATTACTATTGAAGTACACTTATTGGGGTGATTTGCTGATAGGGTTACCAACCTTTCAGATTTAGTCCGGAGATTTGATAAATAATCAAAATCGAGTGTTTGGGATCTAAAATATTAAAACATCAATCATGTTTCAATAACCACGCGGGAAAAAAATTATATATAATTATATATGTATAAAAAATGGCCCCATAGAATTATATATAATTATGAATAAATAATTATATCGACGTAATTTTTTCAACAGAGATTGTTTATGGACCGGATAGTAACATAGGCTAACTTTTATTCCGAAGAAATGAATGATTCCTGTGGGATTCAAGCTTATCCCACGGTAGCAAGATGCGGGTAAGAGTACGTATTATATATAAATTATATTGGGCTTCTTTTTATATATAATTATATATAAAATAAATAGAATTTATATATAATATTAGATTTTACCTGCATTTTGTCCCAGTGGGTAAAGTTTTAATCCCACAGGAACCCGTGCATTTTACCGGAATAAAAAATAACCTATGTCACTCTCCATAAAAGATTTCTATTAAAAAAATCACGTCGATATATATATTTATAATTATGTGGGGGCCATTATATAGACCAGTGGTGGCCAAGTCTCTTGACAGTCCGAGCCATTTTTCAAAATTTTAAATTTTTTGCGAGCCGCAATTAAATACGTATTTAAAAAGTATGCAAAAAAGGCATTAAAAAAAATTTTACAGAAATTATATTTACTGACAACATAAATAAAAGTACAAAATATCTGTATTGTATTTAAAAGGTATGCAAAAAAGATATTTAAAAAAATTAAAAAAAAAAAATTGTTACAATGTTGCACTTAGTCTTTCATATTTGTTGCCAGTAATTTAAAAGACATTTTGAAACACATACAGATCGATAATATTTTTTTTAAATATAATAGCACAAAAATGAAAAGGGACCTCTGGTACATTTATCGATAGCCACACGGAGAAAAAAATATCGTCAAAATAACTATCTAACGTATCCTCAAATGCATGGAGAAAAGATATTGTTAAAATGACCACAAATTTCGCTATTTTAGCTATACGTGGTATAGTAATTTTTCACAGGGATACGCTTTATAGCTAATTTAGCCAATTAAATCGTTGTTCTGACGATATGTTATTTTGATGATCCGCAATAAGGAAACTCTGAATAGCTAAATTAGCTATACGACGTATCCCTGTGAAAGATATACTACGTATAGCTACAATAGCGATACGTATGGTCATTTAAACGATATTTTTTCTCCGTTTACAAATAATCCTTCAAAAAACCGCATGTGGCTCGCGAGTCGCAGATTGGCCACCCCCGATATAGACCTATATATTTTTTCCGGGAAGTTTTTTTTTTCATATCAAAATAACGAGCTTTTTGTTTGAAAAGTAATTCTTTATTGATTATAACTAATTCTGATAAATGTTTTGACTCACAAAAACATAATTTTAAATAATCGTAAATAAATTAGCTCAATTATTTTTTTTCTTTCCCAAAAAATTTTCTACACAGTTAATAAGTTCCTGTCTAATTTTTTTTTAAATTAATACTAATTAAAAAACAATACTTAATTAAGATAAAACTCACGAATTTAAATATCTTACTTAATTTCACGTTTGTTCTAAATGTTTATAATGAATGGGAGGGGGGGATCGTTTACAATACTAAAAAAATTGCAATGCTTTTGTAGTCTTTTTTATTCTTGAATTTATTTTATTGACTGTAAAAATGTGTCGAAACGTTTTTCCTACGAGCTAAACCTGCAAATTTTCTTTCATTTTCGTCTGAAACCAAAACGTTCAAATTTTGCCATGAAAAAATTTGAAGCTTTGACATTATTAAATTTTTTGGTTCAAGAATCTCTTTACTAAGCCGCACCTGTACATATTTATTCATTGACTAGTTTAATATTTATTTTAATTATTTAAAGTGGCTCTTACATAATATTCGACTTTAAAAAAATTCATACACTCGAAGTCATTGAAAACTGCTCAAAATGCACTTTTACGATTTTGTAACTCGTTGAAATCATTTCCTTATTGGAATTCTTGTTTGACGTTTTTTTTTGTTGCGTTTATTATTCGAGGGTACAAAAATTTCTAGCGCGATTTTTATTTTTGGCTAATAAAAAATTAAAATTCCAAATTTTTTGTTAACGATCGAAATTGCAATAGGAATGGAATCGAAACAATTCCGAAATGCAAGCGAATGCAACGAAATTGTTTAAGAAACCTCATGAATAAACCATAAGCGATGAGCAATCTAATTTCGAGTTAAAAATAATCATTATGCAAGCGTCTAAATAAATGACAAAAGCGTTTTTACTCGAAATTTCCGCCCCAACTTTTAACCTATTTTCCTGTTCGCGAAAAAAAAAAAGAGAACTTGTTGCTATTTTTAAATTGTTCAGTACTTAACATTTGGCGTGACAAGTGCTTCGTAGGTACGTCTATCGTTCGTAGAATCTTTTTAAATGCAAATGCCCACACTTCCTACATATTTTTTTAATTACTTCCTCGTTCGCCTATATTTAGACGTTCTCTTCGTTGCTGAAGGGGTTTCTGTTATTTAACACGCTAATTACTCGAAGGTACCCATTAAAAAAAAATGCGTGCACTTATGTCCGCGCGTTAGAAGTTATACTTCTTTGGCGTGCCCAAATTAAATATAATCGCGTACGTCGAGTTTGTTTAAATATAGCCAGACCAGTGGTTTCCAAATTATATGTTACTGTGCCTCCATTACAAAGAAAACTGCTTTTTGACCCCTGCCCGCTGTACACCTATTCCCCGATTTAAATGGTCGATAGGTTCCGGAGAAAACCGTATAAATCAAAATGGAATTGAAAAATATATGTGCCTGTTTGAATTTCGCATATTTAGTAAATATTATTTTTAAAAATACATAAAACACACAATAAGTTTTTGTACTTTGTAATAAGACTGTACCTCTAGTTATTGCGTTTTATATTTTTCAATATTTCTTAAACCACAAATACGATGTTTTTTAAATCTTCAAAATTTTGCGTTTTATTGCAATATCGATATTCTGTCCAAATTTCACTAATTTTGAACTTGCAGTTATGTGACTTTACATTTGAAAATATCAGTTTTTTTTTAAATTTTTTGGACACTTTATCTACGATTTATTTTAAATTATGCCAAAAGAATCCATTCATCAATAGTGAACTATGATCTAAATTGGTTCAATTTGAACTTGCGGTTTAAAAGTCTTGGGGTACACATCCATCTTAAGGGATTTTAAAACAGTGGTAACCAATCTAACCATTCTCTTTTTTTTTAAGTTTTAGTAATCGGAAATTTATAGGGTTTTTAGTTTTGGAGCTATTAATTTTCACAAACATTTATTGAACGTACACCCCGATTTTGGATTAATTGTTTTGAAGGCTTGTCGGAGGCATTAAGGACTTTTTAAATAGTGGTAATCAAAGTAAGCATTCTCTTTTTTCCATTCTTAATAACCGTAAATATGTAGATAAATTAGGATATATCATGCGCAGAAAACTAAAGCTTTAGTTAAATTGAAAAGCAAAAATTAATTAAATATTTTAGCGGATGAGCTATTTCTAATTATTTTGATACTTAATAAATAAAATAATTCAGGAAATTAATTTTCAGAATTTATTTAATTTCATGATTCTAATTTTTGTTGATGTATTAAGTTTCTATTAAAAAAAAATACTCGTCGCGTAAAAGTATTGTGGGACTTCTGGTTTAAGCGTAAAGTTCGTAATTCTTTTCCAATATTTCAGAGAGATATAACTTATTTAAATTTCAGGGCTGTATTAGCATTCGAATTCAAATTTGCGATTTTTTAAATTTGAAGTATTAAATAAAAAATTCAGTTAAATAAAAAATATTCTTGTGGAACTTCTGGTTTAATCGTAAAGTTCATATTTTACAGATATATCAATAACATATTTAGATTTCAGGACTGTATTAGGATCGAGTCAAAGTTTACGATTTTCTAAATTTTAAATGATAAATGCAAAAAAATAACATAACTAAAAATATTCTTGTGGAACTGCTGGTTTAAGTATAACGTTCATAATTGTTTTTTAAATATTTTAGAGATATAGCAATAACATATTCGAATTTCAGGACTGTATCAAAATTTATAGTTTTTAAATTTTTTTAGTGTTAAGTTTATGTGTAAAGTTTATGATTTTGAAAATATTTAGTGTTAAATAGAAAAATTCACTTAACTAAAAAATATTATTGTGAGACTTCTGGTTTAAGCAGAAAGTTCTTAATTTTGTTCAAATAATTTTAGAGATGCATATATAACATATTAAATTTTTAGGACCGTATTAGCACCGAATCGAAATCTCTGATTAGTTTAAATTAGTTTTTTTCAAATACAAAAGTATAAAAAACCTAAAAAAATTCTTGTGCGACATTTTAGAGATAAATCAATAAAATATTTAAATATCAGGACCGTACTAACATTAAATAAAAATCTATGATATTTTACATTTAGAGTTTTAAATAAAAAAATTCACGTGGGACTTTTTTATTATAATTTTTCTAATTTAAACGGTTCAAAAGGAAAAACCAACGCCCTCTTGTTAAAATACAATCAAATCGAACTCCTAAAATTTCTCCCATTCCGACAAACCAAAATATTAAAAACAAATATTTTCACAAATCATCGAAACCGCATAGAAGTAAATAAAAAATAAATTTTTCCGATCGCACACCTAACCGCACAGAAAAAATCAAATCCTTAAACCGATCCTCAAACAATCAAAAAACCTACACAAATACACACATTTTTTTTTCTCTCTCAACAAATATTGCGCGTATCAACTCCTAACGCAACTTTCGACACGTCTTCCATCATCGCCTAATTGCGCAAAAAAAAATATCTTTCATTAAATTAACCGTAAACGAAATTACTTCATGGCGAAAAGGACGAAGCTAAAATAACGATGACCGCCTTATTCAACAGAGAAAATAATTCCAATTATTTTTCGAAAATTACGAAACGCAATTTTTAATTCGCTAATTTCTGGAGTGTAAAAAATTACGTTAATCCTCCGTCTTTGCTTCGTGCGAGTTTGCACAATAAGGGGGTTGCCTTCGCCCTCGTGTTTGCTGCGCGATTTTTCCTTTTCCTCGTGGCCAATTAAAAAGAATCGAGTTAATAAAGTCGACGAACGATTTGGGAAAATTCGCGATGGAATTGAATAATTTATGTGCTCAAAAGAAAAGCTCTTCGGTCGGGGGGCGAGGGGGGTGGGCGACTATGTAAGTAATAATATATTACGTTTCAAAGCACTTTAATCAACTGGAGCAACCAACCACCAAGCAATTTTATGTTACATTCCCATGTAACAAAACCAGACGGAGGAAAATGTCGAAAAAGATAAGGGAGAAAACGTTTAGACGTTTTCGGACGTGGTCAAGCTTTTAAATATTGCCATGGTTCCGAAATTGACGGACGTTTTAAAAATAGGAAAAAAATTGGGTTGAACTGTAATAACTTTTATGGACCTTCGTTTCCCTTTGGGAGGACGTCTTCCTTCGTTCTATTTTATTTTTCGATTTTGCGACGAAAAGTACGTTTTAAATGGTTTGAGTTGAAGTTATACTTCTTTTGGCGCGTTGAGAGTACAATTTTAGCGAGAAAAGGAAGTTGCGCACGCACTGCTTACGAATATTCGACAGTTGGTGTTAGCAGTTTAAGAACATAAATTAATTATTGCGAATCGTGTTTAAAAACCAGAAGTTCCACAAGAATATTTTTTATTTAACTGAATTTTTGTATTTAATACTTAAAATTTAAAAAATCGCAAATTTTGATTCGGGGCTAATACCGCCCTGAAATTTGAATAAGTTATATCTCTATGAAATATTGGAAAAAATACGAACTTTACGCTACAAACCAGAAGTCCCGCAACAATACTTTTACGCGACGAGTATTTTTCTTAATAGTCGTGAAATTAAGTAAATTCTGAACATTAATTTCCTGAATTATTTTATTTATTTAGTATCAAAACAATTAGAAATAGCTCATCCGCTAAAATATTTAATTAATTTTTGTTTTTCAATTTAACTAAAGCTTTAGTTTTTGCGCATGATATATCCCAATTTATGTACAAATTTTTAATTTAAATTAAATTAGTTTTAGACCCAAACCAAAGCCCATTTAAATAAACAATGCAAAACGCAAGGTCAACGATTTCGAAAGCAATTCAAACTATTCGCCCGCAGTTTTACAATGGAGATAAGCAGGTGCATATGACTTGCGATAAAGATAAGCAAATTCCTTCTAGAATTACACATTTCTATTTTATTTCATTTATAAAATAAATGTGTTTGATAACCGAATGGAAATTTCTTCACCGAAATCGAACAAAGTCGGTTAGTAAAGCGTTTAGCAGTTGTATCGTTCGGATGTGTCTAATTGTCTGTTAATTTCTTCAACATAAAAGGGTTTCGCGTTTCTTTGTTTGAACTAAACTGTGCATCGCTTAATCTCGGAAGAATAGTGTTATCACAAAGGTAAATAAATTGTTTATTTCTAAAATTAATTGACAGTTTAATCGGTTGAATGTTTCAAAGCTGGAAATGTGCTTTTGAATGCATTTTACTTTAGTTGTATTAGCGTTTTTATCAATCTCTGGCAAGCTTAGAATTTCTTTCGGTTATTTTCAAAAATTTTCAAAATTTTCTTTTAGAAAATACGCTGATTTATATTTGTTTTTTTTAAAGGCGCTACTGATATTAAAATACCTATATCGCAGCCTACATTATACTTTTTTGACTACAATACACCCATACCTCGCTATACGCCCGCTCTTTATACGGCATTTCGCTATAACGGTCCTCTTCAATTAAGACACGTTTTCGATTTACGGCCTAAAATGTTTCGCTATAACGGCAAAAAAAACTTTTTTTTGATGTCGATATATCTACATGTTGCCAATCTTGCGCAAACCCAATCTCGATTCCTTATACGGCTTTTCGCTTTGCGGCCAAGTTTCGCGGAACGTATCTAGGCCGTAAAGCGAGGTATGGGTGTACAGGTTTTTCCTTTGATTAATTGTAAGCAACTTTTTCTATGAAAGTTTTTTTTTGTAATGCTTTTTTAACCATATTAAAAGATGCGGTAGAACCTCAGGCGAAAAATAATTTCGGTTTTCGCAAATCGATGGCGTTACAATTTTTTGATCGGAGGAAGTAATCAAAGATAAACGCCCGGAATTGGATAATCGTAAAGGCATTGCGTTCTACCATGCCATGCTCGACCTCGCACATCTTTAGTTGCCCTTCGAAAATTATTTAGGCCTGGTCGGGAACGGCTGTCACATCCACCATATCGTTCCTCACGTTGCACCATCAGTTTGCCATTTATTTCGATCCGGAAAGATGGCAAAAAGCCATTGAACAAAATGGTACATTTTTTGTATAAAAAATTGAGTTTTATTTCAAACTAAAAAATTGTCAATCCAATGTTTATAAATAACTGAAGAATAATGAGAAAATATTACAAGAATAACTAATTGAAGGAAACCTCAAAACCTTACATTTGAGAAATAGAACCGAATCATGGTCGTATTACAAATGGGGATTTTAAATGAAATTATTCGTAATACGTAGGAATGGTACGTTTTTTTTTGAGGAATAATTTTAACGAGGAAATTTCGAGGTGAACACGTCTCGGTTGTTTTCCATCCAGAAGGAAAATTGCGTTAGGGTTGTTTGAAGTAGCATAAAAGTTGACAAGAACATCAAAACATTGAAAGCGCTATAAACATTTACACAACCTGTCAGTATTTAGTCTCGCTTTTGTCTCTCCTTGGTTTATTTATTTTGTGATAAACGCACGATGTAAACCGCGTCACGGTCCATAAATATTTTCGAAGGTGATTTTTTTTTCTAATCCAAGATGAATGTTATACAAACAAATGATTGGCTTTCGCACAATATCGAATTTATAGATATACCTTTACAAAGTAAGCAAACATTTTCGAAGTGTTGAATTAAGAAGGGAAAGACGACGTTTAATTTTTTAAACCGTTGTTTTTCAATTTAAATGGGGAAAGTTATCTCAAGTTTACCAAGCCAAAACAATTAAACGACGTTTTCTGAAATTTAAAAAATTAGTAAATGCTTTTAAGAAAAATCATTTTCTTTAGAACTAATTATTTCTAATTCTACGAGTAAATAACTTTTTCAACAATGGTAATCAAAGACAGCATTCTTTTTTTTCTATTTTTCATAACCATAATTTGATAGTTTTCGAGAAGTTAAATCTTAATAAAAATGATATTTTTTACACAGTTTTTCTTAACCTTCCGCATACTAGGTGACTAAAATGTTACATGCAATACTAGGTGGGGTTTGCTATACCCCGAAAATAAAATGAATAAAAAATGAAATGAATAAAATGACAGTTAAATGATAAGAAATGTATTTTAATAACCAATAATGAATAGCTTTAAGTAAAACACATATGGGTAATTCTGTTCTGTTACTTTTTTGATTAAAAATTTTTGAATTTTATAACTCAACTTTTTTTGGTTTTTCATGCATATTATTACTTTATTTGATAGTAAAAATGAAAGTGCGAGAGGATTTTGCTACATTTTTAAAATATCGAAAATAAGAATCATATTTTATAATTTCCATGCCACGGTACTGACTCATTCATCCACGGTATTGACATAAAATAAATTTGGCAGACATTCTTCAGAAAAATTTCATTTATGAATTGTATTGTAACATTTTAAAACTCTTCTTTATTGATTATTTAACATTTCAATAATCCATAGTAACTTATGTATAACAAATAATAGGGGAAAGGGGGGCAGCTTTGAACACCGTTAATTAAAAATTGAATACAACATTTTTCCAACCGCGAAATTTAAATTTAAAGTGGCAGCACGTCTGCCAACTAGTATCTATCAACAGTTGTTTTATTTGTTATGTTAAACCTAACTTACAATTAATAATCGAATTTACGCTACAATTCTAAAATATTTATTTTTTGGATGTAAGCATCTTACAGGTAAAATAACAAAAAAATTATTAATACATGAAGGGTCATCTAATCTTTATATCTTTCACCATCTAATTACAATAAAAAATTTCATTGTTATTGATTATTAATTAGTTTAAATAAATTAATTATCTCAAATATGTTATTGGGGCAGCTTTGAACAAGAAACGAGGGGCACGTTTGAATACTTATAAACCGAATTAATTTTAATTCTTATAAATTTTTCTAACTTTTAAATTGTTTTTAAAAAAAATATGCGATCTTTATTACGTGGTTATTAAGTAATTTATTAATTTCAAGGTCAATCATGGTTAGAAATTATAAAAAAAAGCGGACAAGTAGTGCCAATGAATTGTTTTTTAATCATGCAGCACCAAATTTTGTCTCCTGGAATAGTACGTTTAGTGTAGGTCTGTTTATAGGGTGTTGATTACTTCTTGGTTTGACTGTACCTAAGAAAAAACTAAGTCTAACGTTCATCGTTATAAAATAAGTCTCGTGAGCTAGATTTATTTAATTATATTTGAGTAAAGTTATTAATGTTAAAGATTTAATAATTATATAGTAACTTTGTTAATTTATCATTATTTCAAAGATTTTATAAATTTTAATTGAACTAATAAATGGAAGATTTAACTTTGAAAATAAGAGCAATAATATAATTTATGAGTGAAATAATAATAATTTATGTAGTGGTTTTATATATTGTTCAAACCTGCCCAGGCCTGTTCAAAGGTGCCCCCTAAGGGGGGGCACCTTTGAACAAACTGACCTATTTTTAAATTAATAATATAGCTTTGATTAAGGCCTTTTTTTTTAATTAATCAAGGTGTATTATGAAGTAGAGTGATCAATGTAATGATTAAGACATAAAACATATTTTTTCGTTTATTACATTAAGAGTAATGAATAAATTAGTAAAAAGTGTTCAAAGGTGCCCCCCTCACCCCTACATTATAATTTCTATTAAACATTAATCAACTCAAATCTAACACATTTCACAAAAATTAACATAATTAAAAATTTTTTTGGTTTTCATCACAGCATTTTTAATTCTTAAGCTTCTACGTAGTGATACAGTTCCAGTCATCTTTGGCAATTTTTTAACTTCTTGGGATGAATTCCCCGATTTTTTTGTTTTTTGTGTCATTTGGTTCTTTATTTTTCCCACCTTATCATTTGAAGAATAATCAATTTTTCTCATAGAAAAGTGTCTCATACATTCTCATTAGAACAATAAAAGCAACTTAATATTATTTATTAACAATTAAATATATTTTTATTATTTTTTGACATGGTACTGACCGCCACGGTACTGACATTTTAAATTAAAATAGCAACTGTAATTTTTTAATTATGAATTTGATAATAGCGATAAATAAAGTAGATAACTCTAATAAATACGAGGATGTGTGCATTCGAGCGAAAAGTGGCACATTTCCGAGCGAGGGAGGCAAATGAAGCGCGACGCGAGCGGCGCGCTTCATTTTCCCGAGATCGGAATGTGCCACTTTGAGCTCGAATGTGCACACTCGGTTTTAAGCTCAATTACCAAGCGTCCCGTTTTAACAAAAAAAAATTGTTCACATTAGTTATACCCCACCTAGTACACGGAAGGTTAATTACACTTCTTACCTACCGGGTTTAGTCAAAAAAATTGTAATTTGTTTATCCGTGGTTTTCGATTATATGTGAACTTCCCTCCCAAAGAAGTACGACTTCAATCATACTATAAGAACTAAAATCGTTTTGGCATTTTGCAAAATTTCCATTCGAATTTTGAATGTAATCTCGTCGAGTTACCGCACAAAAGGAAATGAGAATAGTATTGACGAACTTACAAAAATAAATGCGAGCCACAATATCGACAAACCATCACCGAAATAATTGATTAATAACATTAAGGGACGGTCTAAATTTCGTATTCAAAACGAAGCGCAACATTTCGAACGTTCGAGATAAAAATAATTGTATTAAATCGTATCTTTCGATTTTCATTTTCGAACCAAAAAATTTCCACACTTATTTTTTGCATATAATTAATTTTTATTTCGATTGTATATTATTTGGTAATTTTGTAAATCATTCCAGCAACTGAAATATCGGGTTGGCAAAAGAGTACTTTCGGTTTTTTTTTTCGATTCGATTACGAATGGATTTTAAACAACTATAAATATACCATTTTGTTTAATGACCTTGTGCCATCCTCTGGTAACTTGATGATTCCACGTTGGTAGAATTTCTGGTTCTCATCCGCAAAAAACTGAACCATGTGCGATTTAAATGGTTTTACAAAGATCGAAATAAATGGTAATCTGATGGTGCTAGCTCAGACCTATACGGTGGGGGTGACATCAGTTTCCTGACCAAGCTCCAAAAATTTTTGACGAGTTACTAAAGATGTGTGAGGTCGAGCGTTGTCATGGTGGAACACGATTAGCCATTTCTGTTCGTTTATCTTTGATTGCTTCGTTTATTTTCATCAGGTGTCGACAGTAAACATCTGAATTAATTTTTTTGTTTTTTGGAGACAGCTCAAAATACACAATACTTTTATAATCCGACCAAACCGAAAGCATTGTCATTTTTTGATACAATTTAGCTTTTGATGTGGCTTATGCTGGTCCATTCAAAAAATTGTAAATGTTATCGATTTGTCAAAAACGAAATTATTTTCTGACCAATCCAATATTTTGGGATTTTTATTTCATAAAAAATGTGCCAACCTTTCAAGGAATGCTCACTTCTCTTTCTCAACAGCAAAATAGAAAATGCAAGTCTATCCGTATTAGGCAAATATTTTATAACAAATATGAAAGTATTGTGACATAGAATAATTCCTTATGTTTTTTTCTAATTGAAAACGTTAAGCAATTATTACATATTTGAAATAACTAAATCCATAATACTTATCTCTTATGTAGATTAATAGAAACTTATTCAGCACATTAAAAACTTTTCCTTCGCGATTTTACATATTTTATTTTGAAATAAAAACCGACAACGCGAACTTTTACATAAACAAATCTCGTTCGTTTGTAAAGCTAATAAAAAATATATACCTATGTATTACATAAAATGGCCAACGAAACGGTTTTATTGAAAATTTCCAGTTCATATTAAAAGATATTGCCTTTTAATATTCATTTCGGTTTATGATCAACTTCTACAGATATAACTTTCAAAAAATCGGATCGGTTCCTTCTCATTAGATTTAATCAGGTCTGCCAAACTTTAGAACCTTATCGTTTATAATTCACTTTTTGACGTGAGCCATTTAATTTTTAAAAATTCAATTTACTTTTTTAATCTCGACCAAATTGTTTGCAATAAAATCAGATCGATGTGCATCGTCAAAGCAATCCAACTCGACTCTAACTTCTCCAATTCCTTTTATGGCTGCGCTTGCGAAACGCTTAAAAAAAGGCGGGGAGAAAATTGTTAGGAACACAAAAGACACAGATCATTAGTTAAATTGCGATAATGAAGATGACTTTGTAAATTAACCGAAGCAAACGAAAGAGGCAGAAGGCGAGAGGGAGAATTTCGAGGTCTTTGCATTCCGAGACGTGCAAGCGCGATTCAATTTTGCGCGAAAGTGTCTTGCAAAATTGCGATTGCGGCGGTTTTAGAAACGCATCGCAAATATTGTCTTTGCGCGTTTGTTTTTCCGAATTACTTATCGAATTCGGCTCGAATCGCACTGCCCAAAATTTGCAGGTTACGTTGCTAAGTGTTTGGTGGAAGTTTTTGCGTACACTGTTAAAAATATGTTATGTCTTCAATTTACGCTTACGTCAGTGCTTAGTTTCTGAATAATGCGTTTTGTTTGTTGGTCTTTATATTTTTAACTTTCCGTGTACTAGGATGGGTACAACTAACGTGAACAATTTTTTTTTTGTTAAAACGGTTCGTGTGGTAATCGAGCTTAAAACCGAGTGTGCACATTCGAGCTCAAAGTGGCACATTCCGATCTCGGGAAAATGAAGCGCGCCGCTCCGCGTCGCGCTTCATTTGCCTCCCTCGCTCGGAAATGTGCCACTTTTCGCTCGAATGCGCATCGATTTATTAGATTTATCTACTTTGTTCATCGCTCTTTCAAAATCAAAAATTAAATTTCCGTTCGGTAAATATCGATTTTGTTCCAAAAATGTATTTTTACCATACCAATGAGTGCGAGCGAGCGAAAAGATACAACAATCTAATAAGTACGAGTGCGAGGGAACGAGTAAAATTATTCTACTGATTTTTCATTTAATTTATTGGCCTAAATTATTGTGAATCGTGCTTAAAACCGAGTGTGCACATTCGAGCTCAAAGTGGCACATTCCGATCTCGGGAAAATGAAGCGCGCCGCTCCGCGTCGCGCTTCATTTGCCTCCCTCGCTCGGAAATGTGCCACTTTTCGCTCGAATGCGCACATCCTCGTATTTATTAGATTTATCTACTTTGTTCATCGCTCTTTCAAAATCAAAAAATTAAATTTAGTTCGGTAAATATCGATTTTGTTCCAAAAAATGTATTTTTACCATACCAATGAGTGCGAGCGAGCGAAAAGATACAACAATCTCATAAGTACGAGTGCGAGGGAACGAGTAAAATTATTCTACTGATTTTTCATTTAATTCATTGGCCTAAATTATCGTGAATCGTGCTTAAAACCGAGTGTGCACATTCGAGCTCAAAGTGGCACATTCCGATCTCGGGAAAATGAAGCGCGCCGCTCCGCGTCGCGCTTCATTTGCCTCCCTCGCTCGGAAATGTGCCACTTTTCGCTCGAATGCGCACATCCTCGTATTTATTAGATTTATCTACTTTGTTCATCGCTCTTTCAAAATCAAAAAATTAAATTTAGTTCGGTAAATATCGATTTTGTTCCAAAAAATGTATTTTTACCATACCAATGAGTGCGAGCGAGCGAAAAGATACAACAATCTAATAAGTACGAGTGCGAGGGAACGAGTAAAATTATTCTACTGATTTTTCATTTAATTCATTGGCCTAAATTATTGTGAATCGTGCTTAAAACCGAGTGTGCACATTCGAGCTCAAAGTGGCACATTCCGATCTCGGGAAAATGAAGCGCGCCGCTCCGCGTCGCGCTTCATTTGCCTCCCTCGCTCGGAAATGTGCCACTTTTCGCTCGAATGCGCACATCCTCGTATTTATTACATTAGTATAATTTACCGTGCGCTCTTTCAAATCAAAAATTTTAATTTAATTTAGTAAATATCGATTTTATATTCAAAAAATGTATTTACCATAGCAATGAGTGGAAGGGAGCGAGAAGATACGATAATCTTGTCAATGCAAGTGAGAGGGAACGATTAAAATTATTCAATTAATTTTTCGTGTAATTTATGGGTCTAAATTATTGCGAAGCATTAAAAAAATTACCGTGAAATTAATTTGTATTACAATAAGGAGGCAAGAGTGAAATTCTTGTTAGGTTTTCTTAATATTCGGTATCGTAATTGACACGTGTCATTGAAATTTAGTACTGAACAAAAGACTCAATAGCTTATAAGTTGAAGAAAAAGTTAAGTTTTTGTATTTTTATTAGTAGCAGTCTATTCTAATGCATAAATAGATATGTGTTTTGCTTAAACCTATTCATTATTAATTATTAAAATATATTTGTTATCATTTAACTGTCATAAATACAATTTTGTGAATTTTATGTCATTTTATTTTCGGGGTATGGCAAACCCTACCTAGTATGGCATGTGACATTTAGTTACCTAGTATGCGTAGGGTTAAAAAATAACTAAGATGCTCAATTAAGGTAAATTTTCTAATGACTACTATTGAGATTAAAACGGTAATTCCAGTGTTAGGGCAGAGTTACGGCATGCCACAGACTTGCCTAGTTATATCCGACTTCACTTGCAAAAACACAAAATGTATGCGACTAACACAGAAAATAGTAAAAATGCATGGCGAAACGTTGTATAAAGACCAGAAAGTTTTGTAAATATTTAAATACAGCAGGACCTCGTTTGACGCGGGTGCTACGTTCCAACGGCGTTAAACGAGCTCATTTTGAAATGGCACAACAAGTTGAATCGACGTACAATAGTGTGAATTAATTTTTAGAAACGCTTCCTAGAACAATTAAATCAGCAAAATAGTACATAGTGTTATTTGTTTATTATGTGTTAGATGAAATATTCGTTTACACGATTTATTTATTTTGGGTAAAATATAACTAAAAATGTTGACGCAATTAAAATCTGAAACACAAACACATTGAGGCTGTGAAAAAGTTCTTGGAAATCACAATGACCATTTAATTAAAAATGTGCAAGCTACAATAAAAATGCAATATTATTATTTCAAAAATACACTACGGGCTGTTAGGGTAAGCTAGATTGTTTTTGTAATTAAAGCGACAAGAAATATTTTTTCAAACTGTTAAAAAAAATAAAATTATTAATACCAACATTAATATTAGATCTCTTCTCATTTTTTACAGAGAAAAAGGAAAAACCTTTTCTTCAATAGCAGATATGTTTTAATTAAAATAAAGTAGAGTACATGCTTATATGTTGCCAATATTTTAAAGAAGGTAATATTGAAGATAAATCACGTTGTGGGGGCCCTAAGATATTAACAACAACTGACGAAAAATTCTCACTTGAGAAATAGGGCAAATTCACAGATTAACAACCACTGATTTTGTTTCACAATTAAAACAATTTAATGGCAAGGAAGTAGATTCTTCGTAAATAAAAAAATAATAATTTTTAATAATTATAATTCATGTGTTGCAAGAAGCAAGTCACTACTAACTAAAGTGTATAGAAACAAGAGGATTTAATTTGCTAAAAAATACGTGAATAAAGATATGAAATTTTGAAAAAAGTTATTTTTATAGACAAAAGTAAGTTTTATGTATACAAAATAATATGCCACGCAAAAGAGTAAGAAAAAAATCAAATACTGCCCTAAATTTAAAAAATATTAGCGCAACAGTTAAGCATAGTGCTAAGAACGTTATGGTGGGGCTGTTAAATTACAATGGGGTTGGTAATTTAGTTTTTATAAACGAAATACTAAATAAATATGGTTATCTGACTATTTTGAAAAAAAAACGTAAGTCATCGGCCCTAAAACTAGACATTCAAGAGGTTTTTTAATTCTACTAAATTAATGATCTGAAGCATAAAGCTTGGAAAGTTGGAATGGGGTTGTTATATAATTGCTCACATGCACTCAGAATACAGATCTTAACCCCATCAGCATCTTGGGATTGATTTTGAAAAAAAAATCAAAAATGCAATAATCCAACAGGCATTGTAAACCTTAAAACATTTATAGAAAAAGAATGAAATAAAATATCTAATTTTATTACTAAAAAACTGGAAAAAATCCATGTTAAAGCGATTAAGGGATGTAATTAAACATAAGAGTTATCACACTAAGCATTAGGTAAAATTTTGCTAAATTATTAAAAAATATTTACTATTTTTTCTACTAGTTTAGAAGAGAACTACGTAGATTTCCAAAAACTTCTTCGCACCTGCTCAAGCAGCACTTAAACTTTATATTTAATTTTTGCGATCATAGTTAAATAATTAAATAATGTGTTTAAATTATTAGTGTAATATGTTTGATATTGTTAACCCATCAATATATAATAAGAATATTATTTTATATTTTGAAATTATTTTTTTATTAGCGTTTTTCTAACTGGATTTGTAATTTCCATTTATATCTTCACCGTATTGTATATTTTAAGCTATTTTGATGCTTCGAGCAGACCACGTGATATCGAATCAGCGTTAATCGAGGAACCGTTAAACGAGGTCTTACTGTATTTTATATAATTCAATTTACAAAATCATTTTTTGTACTTTTACTCATAACTGTACGAAATTAAATTTCAAACGTGCGCAGTGAATCTACATTTTTTTTTAAATCTACCATACAGTATTGCAAAATTACAATTTGTGTATGATGAATACAAAAATGCAGTAAAACTGCAATTATTTCAGTACTTTTTACTGTAACGTGTATTATACAGTAGTTTGTAATTTTACTATGCTATTGTTATGTACAGACGTAGTAAATTTACAAAGAAATTTTAACGACGCAGAAGGGCTACTCTTCACGGTGCATTGGGCCGCTCCAAATCCGAGGGGGTGGCTTTACACGTTTCGGGAACGACTTCTAAGAGACTGTAAATCATTGTTAAGCAACTTCAAACGTGCATCCGACAAAGTTTGCCCGAATATTCGGACTCTGGCGGCTTCAGCAAATAGACTTCCGAACAAATATTAACCTTAGATATTTGTTGCTAATAATAAACAAAGCGTAACGTTTCGGCCGAAATTTGCGCCACCACCTAAACCCAACGCCCTAAGGCCCTTTACTATTGTTTAAATGCGTAGAACAATACTCGGACTTTAAAATCATTAAATTCCGTTCGGCCGCCCCGCTTTTGCGCAAGCTCCAATTTACAAATTAAAACGAACCCACAATTATATTTGACTTTTCGGGTTAATTGCTTCATAAATATTTTTCTCTCTCGCGAAGTGCATCTTGAGCGCCTTCCATTTTTCGTCGTTTGCGCGAGATAAGCGCCCGCCGCCGCCGCCGCCGCCGCCGCTTTTCCGCCTTTTTCCTTATCGTACGAACGTTTTCGAGGCGCTCGTTATCGGGAACAACCCCTTTAAACGGGGGCAACGTTCGAGTTATGTTGCAGCCGCCCTCCTCCATGTGTATTCTGTCTGCAACGAATCCGTTAACTTGATTTCGTCCCGTTTTGATACCTGGGTGAGTGCGCTTTTTGCTGCGAAATTGCTAATCAGCGGCGTTCACTGCCAATCGTGTCCCTCTTCGAACAAAGAAGGGTGATTATGAAATTATTGTGCACACGGGAAAATGCGATTAAAAGTCGGCCGACAGCGCCCCCAATTAAGGAGCGCCGGTCGCGACTTGTAATTCGAATGGATTTCGACTGATTTTGGTTTTTTTGTAAATTTTGAAATTGGATTCTGTTTTAAAATAAAGTAAGGCGTAAGGCGGGTATAATATTTAGTGTTATTTTTAATTGATTTAAATTTCAAAATTTTTTAATTTTAAAAGTTCGTAATTAGCAGTAGGTATTCGTTGTGCGCACCTGGGTATATACATACATACTGGTAGGCACGTTCTCGTATTCATAAAATTACAGAATCAAAGTTCGACCGGGAACCAAATATTTTTAAAAATAATAATCGATAGTTATGAAATTCGGAGATTTGTTGTTTTTTTATTATCAATACATTTGTATGCAAATTATTTAGAAAGTGGATTAATAATTGTGAATCGTGCTTAAAATCGTGTGCGCGCATTCGAGCTCAAAGTGGCACATTCCGATCTCGGGAAAATGAAGCGCGCCGCTCCGCGTCGCGCTTCATTTGCCTCCCTCGCTCGGAAATGTGCCACTTTTCGCTCGAATGCGCACATCCTCCTATTTATTACATTTGTCTAATTTAACCTGCGTTTTTGCAAATCAAAAAATTTAGTTTAATTTAGTAAATATCGATTTTATATTCGAAAAATGTATTTACCATAGCAATGAGTGGAAGGGAGTGAGAAGATACAATAATATTGTGAATGTAAGTGAGAGGAAACGATTAAAATTATTCAGTTTATTTTTCTTTTAATTCATTGGCTTAAATTATTGTGAATCGTGCTTAAAACGAGTGTGCGCATTCGAGCTCAAAGTGGCACATTCCGATCTCGGAAAATGAAGCGCGCCGCCCGCGTCGCGCTTCATTTGCCTCCCTCGCTCGGAAATGTGCCACTTTTCGCTCGAATGCGCACATCCTCCTATTTATTACATTTGTCTAATTTAACCTGCGTTTTTGCGAATCAAAAAATTTAGTTTAATTTAGTAAATATCGATTTTATATTCGAAAAATGTATTTACCATAGCAATGAGTGGAAGGGAGTGAGAAGATACAATAATATTGTGAATGTAAGTGAGAGGAAACGATTAAAATTATTCAGTTTATTTTTCTTTTAATTCATTGGCCTAAATTATTGTGAATCGTGCTTAAAACCGAGTGTGCGCATTCGAGCTCAAAGTGGCACATTCCGATCTCGGGAAAATGAAGCGCGCCGCTCCGCGTCGCGCTTTATTTGCCTCCCTCGCTCGGAAATGTGCCACTTTTCGCTCGAATGCGCACATCGTTGTATCCATCGGATTTGCCTCTATTAATCTTCTATTCTTCAATTCGAAAAATTAAAAGTCGAATAAATTTTGATTTATTTTTTGTTTAAAAAAGGTTAGAGATTTTTTTTAGTAGCTAATCATGGCCATCTTCTGCACGCCTATTTACGGCGAGCCTAATATAAATATTTTTGTTTACTACACTCCTCGCGAAAATTAAAGGAGCAAGAAAAAATTCCAAATTTTTCTGCATTTTTGGACAGGCTGTATTTAGGTGAAAAACGGTCGTATCGTCGAAAAAGAATTTTGAAGCTTCAAGACTCCAGTTTACAGATTTTGTTCTCAAAATTTTTTAGAAGCAACGGTTTTCACGTGAAGATTTTTTTTTTCACATTTTATGTAAGGTAACGGACCCAAATAAGGCCCACTTTAAGCTTATAAAGGCATAATTTATAGGTTTTTGAAAAAAATGCATCAATACTTCGTAATTAAAATGTTTATTTCTATTGAACTTCAAAATAAAAGTAACAATCTTTCTCTTGTAACATATACGAGCTTTGACAACGATTCGAAATCAGGAAGCGGGAAATTTGAAAACTGGGCCTTATTTGGATCAGTTACCTTATTTTATTTTTGGTCCACGGGCTTGGAAATGTTTTTTGAGATAAATTATTACATTGTCCAGATATCATGTTTATCCACCGTTAATTTCTTTTTAAATTTTTTTTACGTTGATTTCTCGCGCAGCCATCTGATTTTGAATGAAAAAGGACCCCTTTGTCTTTAACCACCGATATCTCAGCAACTAATGGGCTTATCGAAAAAGGATTGTTTTTTCTAAAACTTTTTGAGAACCAAATCTGAAAACTAGAATCTTGACGCTTCAAAATGCTTTTTTAACGACCTCTATACAACCATTTTTCATTTAAAATATACAGCCCATCAAAAAACACCGAAAAATTTGAAATTTTTTCTTTCTCCCTTAATTTTTGCGAGGAGTGTAGTTCACATTTTTCATCAATTAAAATTGTATAGGGAATGTGTCGTCAAGTTTCAGTCAATATTTCAGTGAATCCATTCGGGATATTTTAACAATAAATAAAATTCCCTTACCGATAATTGTATTTTATTATGCCATTCAAAAATCTTCCAGCCAAGCATAAAATTATCTAACCTTTGAGAAAAATACAATATTAAGGTTCATATTTTTCTTTTCAAATCAAATAATCCAATAAAGCTGACAAAAATGAATTTTTTTAATTAAAAGATTGCCTATCGGCATTGAGAAATTCCACTGCTGCATGGTATGTGCGCATTCGAGCGAAAAGTGGCACATTTCCGAGCGTGGGAGGCAAATGAAGCGCGACGCGGAGTGGCGCGCTTCATTTTCCCGAGATCGGAATGTGCCACTTTGAGCTCGAATGTGCACACTCGGTTTTAAGCATGATTCACAATAATATAGAGCAATAAATTAGACGAAAAGATAGTTAATTAGTTTTAATCGTTCCCTCTCTTACGCACTTATGAGATTGTCGTATCTTTTTGCTCCCTTCCACTCATTGCTATAGTAAACACGTTTTTTGTAAATAGAATCAATTTTTACCAAATTTAATTCAATTTTTTGATTTGAAAGAGCGAAAGTTACAGTAGACAAATGTAATAAATACAAAGATGTGCGCATTCTAGCGAAAAGTGGCACATTTTCGAGCGAGGGAGGCAAATGAAGCGCGACGCGGAGCGGCGCGCTTCATTTTCCCGAGATCGGAATGTGCCACTTTGAGCTCGAATGTGCACACTCCGTTTTAAACGTGATTAACAATAATTTAGAGCAATAAATTAGACGAAAAGTTAGTTAATTAGTTTTAATCGTTCCCTCTCTTACGCACTTATGAGATAGTCGTATCTTTTTGCTCCCTTCCACTCATTGCTATAGTGAACACGTTTTTAGAAAATAGAATCAATTTTTACTAATTTTAATTGAATTTTTGATTTGAAAGAGCGAATGTTAAAGTAGACAAATGCAATAAATACAAAGATGTGCGCATTCGAGCGAAAAGTGGCACATTTCCGAGCGAGGGAAGCAAATGAAGCGCGACGCGGAGCGGCGCGCTTCATTTTCCCGAGATCGGAATGTGCCACTTTGAGCTCGAATGTGCACACTCGGTTTTAAGCACGATTCACAATAATTTAGGCCAATGAATTAGACGAAAAATTAGTAGAATAGTTTTACTCGTTCCCTCTCACTCGTACTTATGAGATAGTTGTATCTTTTCGCTCCTTCCCACTCATTGGTATGGTAAAAATACATTTTTTGGAACAAAATCGATATTTACCGAACTAAATTTAATTTTTTGATTTTGAAAGAGCGATGAACAAAATAGATAAATCTAATAAATACAAGGAGGTGCGCATTCGAGCAAAAAGTGGCACATTGCCGAGCGAGGGAGGCAAATGAAGCGCGACGCGGAGCGGCGCGCTTCATTTTTCCGAGATCGGAATGTGCCACTTTGTGCTCGAATGCGCGCACTAAATTTTAAGCACGATTCACAATTATTAATCTACTTTCTAAATAATTTGCATAAAAAATGTATTGATAATAAAAAACAACAAATCTCCGAATTGTATAACTATCGATTATTATTTTAAAAAATATATGGTTCCTCGTCAAAATTTGATTCTGTAATTTTATGAATACGAGGACATGCCTCGCATTATGTATGCATGTATCCAAGTGCGCACAACGAATACCTACTGCTAATTTGCTATGGCAAATACTTATTTCGGAAAAATTATTATTTTCCAATAAAATCCAAAAACCAGTTTTGAATTATTTAACTGCACGTTTCGGTTTTTTTTATTGCACGTTTTTTTGTTTTTCACTACAAAAAGATCCGATCTTTAACGATAACTATTCAAATTTTCGGGTCCGATTAAATATTTTAGCGCAAGTCAAACCTCGCTTGTTGCGGGATGAAGGAATTTAAAGAAACAAAAGGGAACGTTTTTTTTTTAGTGGTGCGTCGTCGTCTGGAAGAAGCGTTCGATAAAATTCAAACACGAAAAAGGAGCGGTTTTTTCCCCTTCAATTGGCACTTTGCGAGAGAGCGAAATTTTTCTGAGACGATTACCGTTTCGTGTTTTAGCAAAATTGTGTCGGGTGACGACTGCGAATAATGAAGGGGCGCTTTCGCAAGTGTATTTTATTTTGAAGAATTTCGCGTTTTGATTTTGTCGGTTTTCGAAAGCAGACGCCCGTTTGGGCGATACGCGAATGCTGACCCTCGTTTTAGAGCTTTGGAACTGACAGTGGATGTGCTTTACGATTTGCACAAAGTTACGAATCTGTTAATGATTAACGTAAACGATATGCAAATTTGCTGTCGCTAATAAATAATTATTGCGGAATGGGTACAGGGTTCAGGGGCGTTTCCAGCCAACTGGCTTAGGGGTGGTAATTTTAAAAAAAGAAAAAACTTAACTTGTTTGTTTGAAATATTGGCAATTTTTAAGAATAAAAACAAATAAAAATTTTTAGGGGCGGTAATTACCCAATTACCCCCCTCTGAAACCGCCACTGACGCGGTTGGATTAATTTTGTGGAGGGCGAGTTTTGGACTATAGATATTTTTTTCTTCTATCGAATACGTATACGCGAAGCGTTATGGATACGTATGAAAAACTAAGCAAACACAATATCGCGCAAAATAAACAAAAACAGTAAAGCTCAGAATTCGATATTTTGCTCTTCTTGCGTGAACTCATCGTTTTTATTCGAAATTTGCAATTTTTCACTTTTGCATTTTGTTTATTGCGATTTGGGTTTTTATTGCGTTTTTGTACGTTTAGGTTTTATTTAATGCGATGACGTGAAAAGGTCATTTTTAAAATGGAATGCGTTGATTTGGTAATTATTTCCCAAAAGTGAATATTCTAATTTTTTTTAAATGACTAATCGGTTCGTAGATTCTTGGATAAAATTTGATTACCTATTTCAATACTGTTTGATCCAATATTGAGTAATATACAACTCGAAAATTGGACATTTTGAGTTGGGACAAGAAAATAGTTTGAAAATTGCAAAGAATTTTTTTACGTCTCTTGTAAATTTATTTTTCTACATTGCAATTTTATAAAAGTACCATATATTTTAATTGTCGAGTACGGGCCTCCTTACCACCGTTACTTAGGCACGCTACCGCTAGATGACCATTAGAAATAAGTCGCCACCTACAGCCACCACGACTACGTATAAGACGTTTATCATAGAATTATGCAAAAAATCCTTTTTTACGTTTATCTGTGTTTCTTTGTAATTCCTTCTTTATTGTATTTGTTTTCGGTTTCATTTCTACCCGTCAATCGAAGAACTACTGCATTATAATTTAAAAAAAATATATTAAAAAGTGTAATAATAAAAAAATATAAATATTGTAATATTAATGAACAAATTTTCCTCAATTAGTAATACTGCAGCCAAATATTTTGTAAGATTTACAAACCTACTCGATATTAATTTTGCCTGATGGCTCTCTTCAAAATTCAGGTATTGTGAATTGTGTCACATTTCTTGCGGACGAGCGATGAACCAATGAAAAATACACAATTTTAAAAGAAAAACATATTAGCAGAAAATATTTTTATTTGATATTATGACTAATTAGTAAATTAGCTCAACTTTTTTTTTTTCGCTGCTATAACAAACTTAATTGAGGTTTATTTGCAATTATTTCTCCGTGTAAGTGTTCTTTTGATGGGCCTTCTTAAGTTTTCAATTGGGTTAAGCTTTGGCAAGCGTCCAAAACCTTAACGTTCTTATTTTCCAAAGTTCAGTAACTTTTTTCGCATTATGACACGGTGCAGACTCGCGTACAATTATTTAGTTTATATACTGTAAATTATATTTAATAATAGAACGTTTTTATGTATCCATTATAATAGCGTAAATTCTATTTATAACCTTAAAAATTGCCAACTGTGGGTCGTTTTCTGAAATGGTTTTAATAATTGCAACGCTTGCTGTATTTTAAAGGGTGTCGTTTTTAATTGCTTTATGGCCAACAACTGTTATATTGGATGGGTCAAAAAAATAATTCGATTTTAAACTAAAACTATTAAAGAATTTATTTTTCATTAAATAACATTGTCGAATAAAGTGCTGAATTTTGGATTTTATTAATTTTTGCTTTTTTGAAGCAATTTTATAAGCTTGTCTTCTCAAAATTTTTTAACCAAATAATTTCTTTTTTGGAATTTTTGATATAGCTTTGTAAATGCGAAAACGTATGACAATTTAGACTCGGTAACAGTTCTTAAAATACAAAATTCGGTCACGAAATTAAATGTTATGGTATGTAGCTCAAAATAATTGCTGTTTCATATAATTTTTAAGTACGTGCAAAGTAGGCATTAGCGCATGGGGGGGGAGCTGCTTACATAAAAATTATTTGTACTGCAGCACAAAAAAGCTCTTTCTAATGCTCGAGAAAAATATTAAAATGATAATCAAACCTGTTTAAAGAAATTTTTTGGTCATCTCGGTTGTCGGACGAATAGGTACTGAGACTTAACTGTGCGATACTTGACACCAAGCTAAACAATCAAAGTTTGTATGCAATATGTCTTAAATCTAAAGAATGGGGCATGGATTAGTTCAGTTTAGGGTCATTTAATAAGTGAATCAAATTCCAGTACTTATTCATCTGATATACCGTATACACATTTGAGTATACCTCTCTAAATTTGCAGTATGCAGAAACTAATTAATTTTTAAACAATTTTTGAACAAACTTAATCGACCATTAGATCTCTGATTGTTTACTTGTCGAAAGGTTTACAATTTTGGAAATACAATATAACGTAGTTTTTTGATAAGAGCATTTTGAATAAATCACAACTAAAAATTTAATTTTGAAGTCTAGTCAAATAATCTCATTTCCATTTATTGTAGGCCTATTCGATTTACTTAACGATCTCTCGCAAATTTGCGGAACGCCTGTAACACGTTCAAGGAGCGTCGATGCTATGCGGAACACCGCCTAAGAACCGCTGGCATCGAATGACATAAACTAATGAACGACAAAATTAAATGTAATTAACGCCAGTTGACATGAATCGCGGCCAATTTAAAGGTCGCACTTTCTAAAACGCTTAAGTGACCCTTAGCTTACACGACGAATTTTATTTAAACGCACGTTTCCAACTTTTCTACAAGAAAAGAGCATTAAATTTTAAGAACAGCCCCCGAAACTCTTCCAGCCGAAGTGTTCCTACAATATTTCCACCTGTTTCACGTAGAAAATTCGCAAGGGATTCTCGAAAATGCGATATATAAATTTTGAAAGCATCCGTAAGCTCCCGTGCATCGAAAAGTAAAAATCTAAAATCGAGATGAAATTTTATACGAATTTAATTTTAATTTAAAATAGAGTTGTTTTATTTCAATCTTTTTGTGGGGATGTTTTAATAGGTAAATATTTGTAACAAAAAGAATAGGTATATTATTAGATATTTTGAACTAGGATGAATATAGAAACATAACTAGATTTAAATTTTAACGAAAAAAACCTTAAATTGTGGAACTTATTGGTAATAAGTTATCATTTGTAAATTTTACATTTTTTATTGATTTAATGCTTCTAATGATTTTTTAGGGGTTGTAAGAATTTTTTGATTGTTTTTTGGAATTGTTATGAACTATAATACACAACCTCCATGTATTAATTTTTCTAAATTAGCAATTTTTAAAAATTGTGCTGTTTACTATTAAAATTTTTGAAATCTTATATTTTTAATAACTTTATTGCTTTCCCTGCCATTTTAGGGGTAGGTAGAATTTTTTAATTATTTTTTTCGGGTATTAGAAACAACAATAAGTAACTTCTGTATAATAGTTTTTCAAAAATTTTGATTTTAGCAAATTGTGTTTTTTAACATGAGCAGAATTGAAAGTCTTGCATTTGCAATTACTTTAATTTTTCTACTACTATTTTAGGGGTAGTTAGAATTTTGAAATTAATTTTCTCTGGTATTAGAAACATCAATAAGTAACTTCTATATAATATTTTGACGGGAATTTTGATTTTAGAAAATTGTGTTTTTTAACACAAGCAGAATTTAAAGTTCTACATTAGCAATTGGTTTAATACCTCGCCTGCCGTTTGAGGGGTAGTTAAATTTTTTTAATTATTTTTTTGGGGTTTTAGACACATCAATAAGCAACTTCTACATAATAGTTTACCTGGAATTTTGATTTTAGAAAATTGTGTTTTTTCACACAAGCAGTATTTAAAGTGTTACATTTGCAATTGCTTTAATGCCTCTACTGCTATTTTAGGGGTAGTTAGAATTTTTTAATTATTTTTTTAGGGTATTAGAAACATCAATAAGTAACTTCTATATAATATTTTGCTGGTAATTTTGATTTTAGAAAATTGTGTTTTTTAACATAAGCAGAATTTAAATTCTTACATTTGCAATTGGTTTAATGCTTCCCCTGCCGTTTGAGGGGTAGTTAGATTTTTTTAATTATTTTTTTAGGGTATTAGAAACATTAATAAATAACTTGTACATAATAGTTTAACCGGAATTTTTATTTTAGAAAATTGTGTTTCTTCACACAAGCGGTATTTAAAGTGTTACATTTGCAATTGCTTTAATGCCTTTATTGCTATTTTAAGGGTAGTTAGATTTTTTTAATTATTTTTTTATAGCATTAATTTGTATAGGTATAACAGTTTACCCAGAATTTTGATCTTAGAAAATTGTGTTTTTTAACACAAGCTGTATTTCAAGTCCTACATTTACAATTGCTTTAATGGCTCCCCTGCCGTTTAAGGGATAGTTAGATTTTTTTAATTATTTTTTTAGGGTCTTAGAAACATCAATAAATAACTTGTATATAATAGTTTAATTCAGAATTTTGATTTTAGAAAATTGTATTTTTATAATACATAAGCGGTATTTAAAGTACTACATTTGCAATTGCTTTAAGGCCTTTACTGCTCTTTTAGGGGTAATTAGAATTTTTTAATTATTTTTTTAGGTTATTAGAAAAATCAATAAATAACTTGTATATAATATTTTACCCAGAATTTTGATTATAGAAATTTTTTTTTAACACAAGCAGTATTTCAAGTCTTACAGTTGCAATTAATTTAATGCCTCTCCTGCCGTTTGAGGGGCAGTTAGATTTTTTTAACCCCTTGACATACAAAAAAACCGAATTCGATGAGTCCGAGAAAAACTATTAATTTGGCTCAACTTAACTGTTATGAGCATACACAAATAATATAGAATAAACAATTAATAGTTTTAAAATATTTTGAAATATGTAGAGCAGTGTTTTTCAATCCTTTTTTAACATTCTCCACCTAAGTCATTCTAAAATTTTGATTCATATAATATATAACATATAAATATTTTTTTATATTTAAAAATTGAATTATTCCATAAATGAAGCCTAATTACAACTTGTACAAGACACAAGATTTAGGTTTTAGCAAGAAATCACTAGGAAATTATTAAGAAGAAAAAACAATAAGTAAATTTTAAAAACATAAACTAAAAAATATTTTTATATCGATAGCTCGAATTTTTGATAACACGAATTATTTTTAGTTTCTCTTCAATTTCGACCTATCGAGGTTTGACTGTATTTAATTTTATAAATTTACTATTTCTGAACAATTAAGATAATTTATTTATTGAGTTTTCTCCAATATTAATTTTATTTGCGTAAATTAATGATCTTCAAAATTTTTTGAAAAACCACAAATTCTGTATTTACTCTATTTGAGTTTTCTCAAAATACATAATAATTTTTTCATTAAATTTTTTTTTTAAATTTACCGAATAAAGTTTTGTTTCATTCAATTTGTGTTATACAAAAAAAATTGATAATTAAAAATTTCTAAAGTTCTTAAATATATTTTAAAAATTTTCCAAGTTATTAATGTATTTAATTTGAGTTGTCTAAAAACTTAAAATAATTTATTCTTCGAGTTTACTTCGATAATTTTGCTAAATGTTTAAAACTGAATTTCATTCTATGTAAAAAAACCGGTGCATGTACTTATGTACGCACGTTAGAAGTAATACTTCTTTGGCGCGACTAAATTAAATATAACAACGCGGTAGGTTGCGCTTGTGGTTATCCAACTATATGTTACTGCGCATATGTCGTTTTATTTGAATACATTGTTATTTCCTTTTTAAATCGAAAAAGTAATTTAAACAAATTGAATAAATACGAAGATGTGCGCGTTCGAGCGAAAAGTGGCACATTTTCGAGCGAGGGAAGCAAATGAAGCGCGACGCGGAGCGGCGCGCTTCATTTTCCCGAGATCGGAAATGTGCCACTTTGAGCTCGAATGCGCACACTCGGCTTTAAGCACACTTTACAAGAATTAATTTACTCTCTGACAATTCGCAATAAAATATTTCAGAATTATATCAATAACAAAATTCCCAAATCGCCAATTTTGTGCCTTTTTCCAAGTTATTAATTTATTTAATTTGAGTTATCTAAAAACTTAAAATAATTTATTCTTCGAGTTTACTTTAATAATTTTGCTAAATGTTTAAAACTGAATATCATTCTATGTAAAAAACAAACCGGTGCATGTACTTATGTACGCACGTTAGAAGTAATACTTCTTTGGCGCGACTAAATTAAATATAACAACGCGCTATGTTGCGCTTGTGGTTATCCAACTATATGTTACTGCGCATATGTCGTTTTATTTGAATACATTGCTATTTCCTTTTTAAATCCAAAAAGTAATTTAAACAAATTGAATAAATACGAAGATGTGCGCGTTCGAGCGAAAAGTGGCACATTTTCGAGCGAGGGAAGCAAATGAAGCGCGACGCGGAGCGGCGCGCTTCATTTTCCCGAGATCGGAAATGTGCCACTTTGAGCTCGAATGCGCACACTCGGCTTTAAGCACACTTTACAAGAATTAATTTGCTCTCTGACAATTCGCAATTAAAAAATTAAGTCTTATAAATCTTACATTTTTATTTGCTTTCGTGCCCTTCCTACTGATGTAGATGTAGTAAAAATTATTTCTGCATTCGACTATTTTTATAAAAAATCGTTTGATTGAGAAATTAACTTTGTCGTCGATTTGTATTTAATTATAACGCGTTTCGTCGAAACGAGGGGGCTGCAGTCCGTCGGCCCTCCCGCCGGCCGCGCCACTGCTCCTCCGTTCGTCTTGTTAACCGCAATAGAACGGGCAAAATAAATTAATTTTCTTGGCTTTTATTACAAAATTCATCTGTAACCCCAAGCGGGCCCGACTTAAAACCAAATCCAATAGGAAACGTAATGGAAAAGATACGAAGGATATCCGCCTACAAAATTAATATAATTCTCTTATTAAATAATAACCCTAATCAGGGATGAGGTCGCAATAATGCATCGCAGTTTTCGCGTAATTGCGAGAATCGTCTAGACAGGGTCTTAAAGGGAGCAAATTCGCAGAAAATCTCTGTGTCGAGAGGCAATTACGTCGTACTAAACTTATCTTAAATATCCGATCAGGCTCCGAAACGGTCCTCTAAGAAGATCGAAATCTAAACCGAAGATTTTTTTACGATGACTCGTAATTTATTTTTTAATTTTTTAAAATAGGGGACATATGGGGGTGTAATTTACTCCTTCCATTACGCGCATAATTTTACGGTCGAAGAAGTACTTTTACCCCATACGGACTAACGACGGTACTTGTTTCGATACGCAATCAACCCTCTCACAAAAAGAACATCTTCACTTCGTAAATTTAAAAATACGTTTCGTACGTCGCCCCCTAGAATAGAATTTTTAGCTGCTCGAAGTTCACTACAACTTTATTTAAAATTTAATAAAAGCCAGTAAACGACTTCGTTGAAAATACTGCGATAACAACCCTCACTTATGCAGGAAACGTATATAAGTCTAGAGGGATGCTTTTTAAGGCTCGCATTTCCTTTTGAATTTTTTTTTATTAAAAGCCATTAAGTCAGTCTGTCGAAAAAAAAAGGTAATGTTCTCAAAATGTACTCGTCGAAAATGAATTCGACGAAGTCGACTTATTTAAAGTCTAATCTAAATTATTCCGAAAAGGGGTTGGCGATTGAATTTTTCAAAAGTGAAGCTTTATTGGAACGGAGGGAGCGAATGCTAAGTAAAAAATAACATTTTTCTTTTTTGCGGGCGAAAAAAAATACAGTCAACAATGGGGGTGGAAACGTATCAGAGATGAAACCGAATCGCCAAGCCGCGCAAAAGGAAATCGAGATTCGAAGGGTGGCTGTGCGCCCCCATCTGCTTTTAACGATTTTACAAAATAATCGGCGTCTTTCGAAATTCATCTCGAACATTATTATTTCGTAAATTAATACCGAATTAGTTTCGCCCTGGGGATGCTTAATTGTGTTCCGTATTTAAATTGGGATCGTTACGGAAGTTGTTCTGGTGCACCTTTATCGCGCGTTTTTGGAATATTGGAAATTAGGGATTGAAAGGAGGTGGAGGAAAAAAAAAGGGAAATCGAATTATTTTCTTGGGCCTTCGTTAGAGTTGCAGAGAAAATACCCATTTAGATATGAATAATTTAGGAGCGAAAGGGTGAGTGTTTTTTTATCGAACAAATGACGAGAATTAATGTTTATTTAGAAATTTTTAGAAGTCAAATTAATTGTTGTGAATCGTGCTTAAAACCGAGTGTGCACGTTCGAGCTCAAAGTGGCACATTCCGATCTCGGGAAAATGAAGCGCGCCGCTCCGCGTCGCGCTTCATTTGCTTCCCTCGCTCGGAAATGTGCCACTTTTCGCTCGAACGCGCACATCGTCGGTAGTGATGAGCAAAGCAACACCAAGACTGTAATAGTCTTGGTATCGGTCTTGGTCTTGCTTATTTGGTCTTGGTTTTGATCAAAAATAACGAACCAATGCTCTTCTGGCATATAAACTGATGATTGGGTCTTGTTGTAACTAGTGATGAGCAAAGCAAGACCAAGACCAAGACTGTAATAGTCTTGGTATCGGTCTTGGTTTTTCTTATTTGGTCTTGGTCTTGTTCTTGCACAAATATTTCTAGTCTTGGTCTTGCTTATTCAGTCTTGGTTTTGGTCAAAAATAACAAACCAAGGCTCTGCTGGCACATAAACTGATGATTGAGTCTTGTTATAACTAGTGATGAGCAAAGCAAGACCAAGACCAAGACTGTAATGGTCTTGGTATCGGTCTTGGTCTTGTTCTTGCGTATTCAGTCTTAGTCTCAACCATTTAGCCTAATAAATGCAACTTTTTGGCGAATTTTTCAGATCTTTTATAAGTATAAGTTAAAAATTATGTACAATTTATATCTAATTCATAAAAATTTATTTTACTACAATCGAATAATATCAAAAAGTAATCTTATCTATAGAGTTCAATCATTTCTACTTTCGCACTCATTTTGAAATTGTTTTTGTTTAAATAGAAAAGACACTACACTTACACTTACCGAAATATACTACAACTTATAGGTAAAAGTCATTAAGAAAGTATACAGTATCCAAAGATTTTGGAATTAATATTATTTATAAACAAATCCGAAAATATATTAATGTTCACTGGAATTGGACACAATAAAACAACAAATTGTTTAACAATTTGTTGTTTTATTGTGTCCAATCCCAGTGAACATTAACATATTATAAGATATTGGACGTGAACATTATGATTAAATCCGAAAATATTTTACAGATATAACAATTATCTTAAATACTGAAAGGGCTTTGCGGTATAAGAAAGAATGGTCTGCGATTCTTTTCAAACCTGGTATAATTATCGTGTTAAATAAGCAGAATATACCCACAAAAAAACTTAACAATATATTCTGAGATAAAAAAGTACTTACTAGTTATTTTTTGGTCAAAATGTGAAAGATGCTATTTCCGATTGAGTGTTGATAGATTAAGCTTGATGATGTCTGGAAATGATTATAAATCAATTCAGTGAATGAGATACTCAATAATCTAATTACCTAGTTGCTTTCATCAGCAGGTGAAAACTGCAACATTCGGAAATCATGATGATAATTATGAATTAGATGTTTTATGTTGAATTTGACCTTTTTGGCAAACGGTTACCAAACTTTTCAAAATTTAATATCAAACTACTCATCAAATCCCATCAAAATCACCTTTAAAATGTTTGGTAACCGTTTGCCCAATTTTGAGATTATAATTTCAACCTTGGTGATTTCAATCGAAGCCACAATTTTTCTGAGCTAACTTCTATTCTCATCGACGCACCACTTCTTACTGACAATCACAGTGAAAGAATTTTTCAGATATCACTTAGCATTCAAATGTTATTATAACTCGAATGAAATTCACATATAATAATCTAGGTTATTCTCATGTTGTTAAATTACCAAAATATTTGTCCGATTGAGTCATCACATGATGCTCTGTCATTGAGCCGAAATTTAGCTGGATCAATTACTTGTTATTCTTATGCCGCAAAGCCCTTTCTGTCAAACATGCGAACTTTTCAACACTTTTAAAGGAAATAGTGTTGATAGTTGTGAGAGTTATGAAAACTCGAGAACTTACTCTTCCTCCAACGCATAAAATGACCTTTTGGCGAAAAATATTGTCGAAGGTACTTGAAAGGAGTGAAACTATTGAAAAAAAATTAGTTTGTTTTTATATTTCAACCATGTGTTATCCAGACACAGACATAGAACTCTTACTCCGAGTACATTCTTGTAAATTCCTGTTGTCAAACAGTGGTAAAGTTTCCTTATATTTAGTGTTAAAATCTAGTAAAGCAAATTGAAAATTTTTATTGCAAAAAATGTTTTGTTCCAAGAAAAGAATATACATATCAAAGTTGCTTCGAATAGTTTAACTCAATTTTTGGTTTAGTCTTGCGTATTTGGTCTTGGTCTTGCATATTCGGTCTTGGTTTTGGTCTTGATCTTGATCGTTCGGTCTTGGTCTTGGTCCTGCTAGTCGAAAGACAGTCTTGGTCTTGGTCTTGGTTTTGAAAAAATGCAAAACCAAGACCAAGACCAATTTTGCTCATCACTAATCCTCGTATATATTACATTTATTTAATTTAACTTCAAATCAAAAAAATTAATTAAGTTAATTAAGTAAATATCGATTTTATATTCAAAAAACGTATCTACCATAGCAATGAGTGAAGGAGAGCAAAAAGATACGATAAGCTTGTCAGTGCAAGTGAGAGGGAACAATTAAAGTTATTTAACTAGTTTTTCATCTAATTTATCGGCCTAAATTGTTGTGAATCATGCTTACAACCGAGTGTGCACATTCGAGCTCAAAGTGGCACATTCCGATCTCGGGAAAATGAAGCGCGCCGCTCCGCGTCGCGCTTCATTTGCCTCCCTCGCTCGGAAATGTGCCACTTTTCGCTCGAACATGCACAACATCGTATTCATTGGATTTATCTATCTTAATTTTTTTTTAAATCAAAAAATAAATTTTATTTTAATTTAATTTTTTTTAATTCAGATAAGGGCTATAGCGTTCTGTATTTTTTTACTATTTTTGTGCTCCTCGTTCGAGATTTGTCAGATTATCTTAAATCCAACAAGCATTTCAACTTTTTAACAAAATTAGAATACTTTCAGTCATAAAGATTTTAATACCTCGACACGAAGAAAATTCAGCGCCGAAATTTTCCAAAGACGGGCGGTTTCCACTAACGACCAAATTCGAGTAAATAGCTAAAGCAATTTAAGCTCTCGAAAGGAAGTAAAACTTCCTCAGGTGAAGATATACGATCATAGCGGAGAGTATTAGGGGGGTGATTTATACCGCCCTTATATTAACATACTCGACAAACTTTCCCAACCCTCCCCCCCTTAAAGGACTAATAATTGTTTCGCAACACCGCAACGAAGCGTTTTCCTTTCGTCGCCCTTTTGGCAAAAGTTTAATTCTTGCGAGCTATTTTAGGGGTAAAATGTCAACGCACTTTAAATTTGAAACGTTTATAAATGTAATGGCATCGCGCCAGGGTTGTTTTTTCTTTGCCATCTCTTCTGCGAGAAGGCAAAGAGGTATCTAAAATTAAATCTGAGCATTTAGGAAAATATCTACTTACATGCAATTTTATTTTAGGGTAACATTCGTCCCCTTTCTTTTTGTGAAGAGATAATCATTTTCCAGATCATTACAGTTCTTCTTTAAACGTTATCCTTACTCTTCAGTTCTTGCTAATGTCCTTTTCTTTATTTTTCTTTCTCTTTCAGATTTTCCCCATTATTTTAATAAAAATGTTTTAGAAAAAAGATGAAGTATCGGAAATTAATAGGGAGGACTTGGTTGCTTTTATTAATATTCCGAAAATTTGAATAGACTTATTTGTTTTCTCTTCGACCCTCGATATCAAGATGCATAACCCTATCGTACACTCGGGAATCTAGCCCTGCATCCCTCTATATCAGCGGTTTCCAAACTGGGGGCGCGGACTAGTCTAAAGGAAGGCGCGAAATGATTGCAAAAATTTTACAAATAAAATTTTGTGTATGTATTATTTTATCAAATGGGCGGGGGCGGTCATATGATTAAATATCTTTAAGGGAAGCGCGTTTTGACGAAATCCGTAAAGATGGTGGAGTTTTGAAAATTTTGAAAATTAATAATTTTAGCAAAATTTACATTTTGAAATCTTCGAGCGTGTTTTTCTCCATGATTTAACATTGCGTTATTTTGATGTTTTTGACTTGTCTTACGCTGCGATAAACGGGCTTTTAGAACTTGAAAAAGTTTTAAAGATCCGTTCACAAATAACCGAGCTACGATTTTTCAAAGTGGAAATTTTGAAAAAATCAATTACAAGTCGGACTCTTTGAACCCGTTTTTCTCGAAAATTTCAAATAGGGCGCCTATGGTTTCTTGGGCCTATCCGAAGCCAAAAGGTCTGGCGAATCCGAATCTGTATAGTTTTTAAAGATCCGTTCACAAATAACGGCGCTACAATTTTTTTAATATAAAATTTTGTGCTACAAAAACTTCAACCCTTAATTACTCAAAAAATTAGTATTGCGCCCTATGCCGATTTTGCACGTATCTTACGAACGAAAGCCTCAGGATTCCAAACGCATTTACATACAGTTTGGAAACCGCTGCTCTCATCATTATACAACCCTCCAGCCACGAAATTTTGAGAGAAAGGAAATCGATTCGGCTTTTCCAGCTCTTCAAAGTTACATTTTATTTCCAAGCATTGCCGAATTGTTTAACTTTAAATTCCAAATCGTTCAAAACCCGGAAGACCAACAATAAAATTTACAAGAAAGACGACGTAAAGGTAAACATCAAGCGAAAAACAAGTCGATAAGCTGAAGCTCATCGAATTATCTGCGTTGCCTCCTTAATTAAATCTCGAGCATTTCAAGCATGTAATATGTGCAAATCAGTCTTTGAAGAATGTTTGATCAACAAACTGATGATAAGTCAAAAATTGGAGTGATTGCCTAATTTGTACGATTTAAAGAATTTTTTGTTATGTTTATTAACCCCTTGACATACAATGACATCAATCGTTTAGGGTGTCATTGTATATTTTGACGTCTCTAAGACGTCAAGAACTGTATTCAATTTTATGTTCCGAAAAAGGTTTGTTTTCAACAATAATTTTGTTAAAAGGCACAAAATTGGCGATTTGGGAATTTTGTTATTAATATAATTCTGTAATATTTAATTGCGAATTGTCAGAGAGTAAATTAATTCTTGTAAAGTGTGCTTAAAGCCGAGTGTGCGCATTCGAGCTCAAAGTGGCACATTTCCGATCTCGGGAAAATGAAGCGCGCCGCTCCGCGTCGCGCTTCATTTGCTTCCCTCGCTCGAAAATGTGCCACTTTTCGCTCGAACGCGCACATCTTCGTATTTATTCAATTTGTTTAAATTACTTTTTGGATTTAAAAAGGAAATAGCAATGTATTCAAATAAAACGACATATGCGCAGTAACATATAGTTTGATAACCACTGGTCTAGCTATACACAAGCGCAACATAGCGCGTTGTTATATTTAATTTAGTCGCGCCAAAAGTATTACTTCTAACGTGCGTACATAAGTACATGCACCGGTTTTTTACATAGAATGAAATTCAGTTTTAAACATTTAGCAAAATTATTAAAGTAAACTCGAAGAATAAATTATTTTAAGTTTTAGACAACTCAAATTAAATAAATTAATAACTTGGAAAATTTTTAAAATATATTTAAGAACTTTAGAAATTTTTAATTATCAATTTTTTGTATAACACAAATTGAATAAAACAAAACTTTATTCAGTAAATTTAAAAGGAAATTTTGATGAAAAATTATTATGTATTTTCAGAAAACTCAAATAGAGTAAATACAGAATTTGTGGTTTTCAAAAACTTTGAAGATCATTAATTTACGCAAATAAAATTAATATTGGAGAAAACTCAATAAATAAATTATCTTAATTGTTCAGAAATATTAAATTTATAAAATTAAATACAGTCAAACCTCGATAGGTCGAAGTTGAAGAGAAACTAAAAATAATTCGCGTTATCAAAAATTCGAGCTATGGATATAAAAATATTTTTTAGTTTATGTTTTTAAAATTTACTTATTGTTTCTTTTTCTTAATAATTTCCTAGTGATTTCTTGCTAAAACCTAAATCTTGTGTCTTGAACAAGTTGTAATTAGGCTACATTTATGGAATAATTAAATGTTTAAATATAAAAAAATATTTATATGTTATATATTATATGCATCAAAATTTTAGAATGACTTAGGTGGGGAATGTTAAAAAAAGATTGGGAAACACTGCTCTACATATTTCAAAATATTTTAAAACTATTAATTGTTTATTTTATGTTATTTGTGTATACTCATAACAGTTAAGTTGAGCCAAATTAATAGTTTTTTTCGGACTCATCAAATTAGGTTTTTTTTGTATGTCAAGGGGTTAATACTAAAAATATGAATTTTATTAAACATTTATTAAAAAAAATTGAAAGGTAGGCAATATCAATTTACTTTTATTTGGTTTATTTAAATTTTTTCTATTATTTTATGTACCTATACGAACCGCCACTGGCATACAAAATAACATCGAACTTTAGTTTTAGAACCATCGAGCTTTCATCTTAAAAGTTTTCAATAATAGATTCGGGTACTGCTTAGCTAGGATTTTTTTGGGGAGGGGGCAATTTTAAAAAAAATTATAATCGACAGTTTTTAAAACATTTTTTTACAGTTTTTTGCTTCATTAAATAAGGTAGGACGTCGCACACTGGGGCACTTGCCCCAGTATGCCCCACCGTAGCTACGCTCTTGGGGCGAGCGCCCCAATCTGGCCCCTTAGCCAATCCCATGCTACTTAGCGTAGATAATTCATTCTGAATGTTTTTTTTGCAGAAGTCAACCGCCGAGAAAGCCCGGAACAGACAGTTTGGGATCTTCTCCGGGTTGTCATCGTCGGCCGCCAACCCCCGAAACGTCGCACACTGCCCCCGTTACGGTGAGCCTAATAAACAAATATTAATTTAGCATTAACAATTATTTATTCAGAACGCAAATACGGTTTCTGTGTTTGTTCGAAATAATTAATTCGACTCGAAAATGGCTGTTTGTTTAATGCAAATCTGTTTACCGTACATTTTTTTTGTTTAATTTAAATAACTGAGCTACGATTTTTCAAAGTGGAAATTTTGAAAAAATAAATTACAAGTCGGACTCTTTGAACCCGTTTTTCTCGAAAATTTCAAATAGGGCGTCTATGGTTTCTTGGGCCTATCCGAAGCCAAAAGGTCTGGCGAATTCGAATCTGTATAGTTTTTAAAGATACGTTCACAAATAACGGCGCTACAATTTTTTTAATATAAAATTTTGTGCTACAAAAACTTCAACCCTTAATTACTCAAAAAATTAACATTGCGCCCTATGCCGATTTTGCACGTATCTTACGAACGAAAGGCTGAGGATTCCAAACGCATTTACATACAGTTTGGAAACCGCTGCTCTACATCATTATACAACCCTCCAGCCACGAAATTTTGAGAGAAAGGAAATCGATTCGGCTTTTCCAGCTCTTCAAAGTTACATTTTATTTCCAAGCATTGCCGAATTGTTTAACTTTAAATTCCAAATCGTTCAAAACCTGGAAGACCAACAATAAAATTTACAAGAAAGACGACGTAAAGGTAAACATCAAGCGAAAAACAAGTCGATAATCTGAAGCTCATCGAATTATCTGCGTTGCCTCCTTAATTAAATCTCGAGCATTTCAAGCATGTAATATGTGCAAATCAGTCTTTGAAGAATGTTTGATCAACAAACTGATGATAAGTAAAAAATTGGAGTGATTGCCTAATTTGTACGATTTAAAGAATTTTTGTTATGTTTATTAACCCCTTGACATACAATGACATCAATCGTTTAGGGTGTCATTGTATATTTTGACGTCTCTAAGACGTCAAGAACTGTATTCAATTTTATGTTCCGAAAAAGGTTTGTTTTCAACAATAATTTTGTTAAAAGGCACAAAATTGGCGATTTGGGAATTTTGTTATTAATATAATTCTGTAATATTTAATTGCGAATTGTCAGAGAGTAAATTAATTCTTGTAAAGTGTGCTTAAAGCCGAGTGTGCATTCGAGCTCAAAGTGGCACATTTCCGATCTCGGAAAATGAAGCGCGCCGCCCGCGTCGCGCTTCATTTGCTTCCTCGCTCGAAAATGTGCCACTTTTCGCTCGAACGCGCACATTTTCGTATTTATTCAATTTGTTTAAATTACTTTTGGATTTAAAAGGAAATAGCAATGTATTCAAATAAAACGACATATGCGCAGTAACATATAGTTTGATAACCACTGGTCTAGCTATACACAAGCGCAACATAGCGCGTTGTTATATTTAATTTAGTCGCGCCAAAGAAGTATTACTTCTAACGTGCGTACATAAGTACATGCACCGGTTTTTTTACATAGAATGAAATTCAGTTTTAAACATTTAGCAAAATTATTAAAGTAAACTCGAAGAATAAATTATTTTAAGTTTTTAGACAACTCAAATTAAATAAATTAATAACTTGGAAAATTTTTAAAATATATTTAAGAACTTTAGAAATTTTTAATTATCAATTTTTTTTGTATAACACAAATTGAATAAAACAAAACTTTATTCGGTAAATTTAAAAGGAAATTTTGATGAAATAATTATTATGTATTTTCAGAAAACTCAAATAGAGTAAATACAGAATTTGTGGTTTTTCAAAAAACTTTGAAGATCATTAATTTGCGCAAATAAAATTAATATTGGAGAAAACTCAATAAATAAATTATCTTAATTGTTCAGAAATATTAAATTTATAAAATTAAATACAGTCAAACCTCGATAGGTCGAAGTTGAAGAGAAACTAAAAATAATTCGCGTTGTCAAAAATTCAAGCTATCGATATAAAAATATTTTTTAGTTTATGTTTTTAAAATTTACTTATTGTTTTTTTTTCTTAATAATTTCTTAGTGATTTTTTGCTAAAACCTAAATCTTGTGTCTTGAACAAGTTGTAATTAGGCTACATTTATGGAATTATTAAATGTTTAAATATAAAAAAATATTTATATGTTATATATTATATGCATCAAAATTTTAGAATGACTTAGGTGGGGAATGTTAAAAAAAGATTGGGAAACACTGCTCTACATATTTCAAAATATTTTAAAACTATTAATTATTTATTTTATGTTATTTGTGTATGCTCATAACAGTTAAGTTGAGCCAAATTAATAGTTTTTTTCGGACCCATCAAATTCGGTTTTTTTTGTATGTCAAGGGGTTAATACTAAAAATATGAATTTTATTAAACATTATTAAAAAAATTGAAAGGTAGGGAATATCCAATTTACCTTTATTTGGTTTATTTTAATTTTTTCTATTATTTTATGTACCTATACGAGCCGCCACTGGCATACAAAATAACGTCGAGCTTTAGTTTTAGAACCATCGAGCTTTCATCTTAAAAGTTTTCAATAATAGATTCGGGTACTGCTTAGCTAGGATTTTTTTCGGGGGAGGGGCAATTTTAAAAAAAATTATAATCGACAGTTTTTAAAACATTTTTTTACAGTTTTTTGCTTTATTAAATAAGGTAGGACGTCGCACACTGGGGCACTTGCCCCAGTATGCCCCACCGTAGCTACGCTCTTGGGGCGAGCGCCCCAATCTGGCTCCTTAGTTAATCCCATGCTACTTAGCGTAGATAATTCATTCTGAATGTTTTTTTTTGCAGAAGTCAACCGCCGAGAAAGCCCGGAACAGACAGTTTGGGATCTTCTCCGGGTTGTCATCGTCGGCCGCCAACCCCCGAAACGTCGCACACTGCCCCCGTTACGGTGAGCCTAATAAACAAATATTAATTTAGCATTAACAATTATTTATTCAGAACGCAAATACGGTTTCTGTGTTTGTTCGAAATAATTAATTCGACTCGAAAATGGCTGTTTGTTTAATGCAAATCTGTTTACCGTACATTTTTTTTTGTTTAATTTAAAATTTATTTTATTGGAAACGCTTAAATTGATTTTCGATATTTAAAAGGATTATGCTTTGGAATAATAAAATGAAATTTAAAGTGCTTTCGAAAGCCGAACAGTATTTGCAGAGACATTCGGTGCGGACGTTTCGTTTTGATTATTCTTAATAATTCTGGGTTGTTTACCTTTCGAAGCTCACAACAACGTAATTTAACCATTAAATTTCGAAATTGGTTCTGAAACAATATCATGAATGCTTTACGTTTAGGTGTACGCAGAGAATTTATAATCAATTTGGATTAATGGATTTGTAGAACGATTTTGTTACTAATAAGTGTAATTTGGTCAGTAAGAAAATTTATTTTAATTCGACTCGGGCAAAAAAAAACTGTTTCCAATTGAATTTTTAATAAAAGAGAGGATTTTCGCTTAAACAATTTAATTATTTGTGTAATTTTCAACTGCTTCTTTATTAATACAAATAAAATAGAAATAAGAGGTGGAAGAAGCAGACGATTGATTTAATCAGAGACTAAAAACATTCGGATTACAAAGAAAATTTCAGAAAAACGCGATTCTTTTTCTTCTAAAATTGATTAAAGTTTTTACTAAATTTTAAGCTGTTCATTGAATTTTTTATTAGCCATTTCTTAACAAGAGCGTTTAATTAAATTTTAGAGTTTTGATTTAAATCATTTTAATTATACAGTCTGTCAGATGAATAAGTATTAGAACTTAACCTACTTATAAATAATCCTAAACTGAACAAAGTCAAGTGGCGTTATGTGTAATATTTTTTAATTGTGGTGTTCTAAACTTTTGTTGCCATTTATTGGCGAATTAAAATATATTATGTTCTAAATTGTTTAGATTTAGGACAAATTGCAAATAAACTTTTATTGTTTAGTTGGTGTCAGGTATCACTGGGTTAAGTCTTAGTACTTATTCGTCTGACACCCTGTATACGAGACCGTTTTGGATTTTAAATAGAATTGTTATATGCAAATTAAATTCGTCTTTTAAAAATAGATTTGCTGAAGATATGCATTTGATTTCAATTAAACAATGTTTTGTTGTTTTTTTCATATATTTTTTTATTTTTTTTAAGAATTTAAAACACTTTAATTTAGGACGGATTTACGACATATATAATACAATGTTGTAATTTTTATTAAACTTGAAAAAGATTCCTAAGCGTTCATTCTATAAAATTAAATCTCTCGGTCCGATATGAAAAGACTTAATAAAGTAAATATTTAGACAATTTCATAGATCAAACAACGAAAATATATTAAAGGAATGAAAAATCGCTTAAAGAATGCAATAAAATCAAATTAAAGTGAGACCGAAAAATGTCAAATAGTTTCATAGTATTCGGCTTCCTGCATCGATAAAAATCGTTTTTTTTTTAATATTAAATTATTATTTAATACTAGCTTTGGGAGTTGTTTAATTAGTTTCATTATAAAATCACATTTTTTCTTCGTTACTTTATAGCTTTTAAATTATTGTAATTACCAAAAAAAAAATTAAATAATCACGAATTCTTGTGTGCTATTTAATTATTTATATAATTTTTACACATCAATTGAAACAAAACTTCTATTCTTGTTTAGTTACCACAATTGTATAGAGCTTTATTTATAAATAACACCGAAAAACGAATTCCTCGAGTAGAAAAAACAATGAAGTAGTGTTAAAAATTTTATACAATTTAAAAGCATATAAGTGTAAGAGATTTATTCGGAAAGTTTTCTTAGGACGTCTATTTTGAAATATAATTTTTTCTATAAAATTTAATGTTTTTCTCCGTTATGTTTCAGCTTTTAATTCATTATTGTTACACAAAAGAGTTTAGTAATAACGATTTCTCATGAGAAGTTTAGTTTTTTATATAAGTATTGTTTTGCAAATTTATTTATCTTTATAATTTTTTTTTATAAACTTATTCAATTTTTAATTAGTAATTTAGTAATTCTTCGTTCAGTTCTGAATCGAAAATAATCTTTAAATGTTGTATCATCCCTTATAGTTTAGCATGATGTTCTCGGAGTTTAGATTTTGCCTATAAATAAATTTCAGTTTTGATAGCTGTTGGTAGAGGTAGCTGCAATTAAGAATAAAGCAAATATATTAATACCTACTATTATTTTGTTAACGTTTTTTTGTAAATTTTTTTTATTAATGTACTTTACGAAGAATACATTTTGCAATGTTGTACTATTATTACAGGGGTATGTTAGAACGGTACATGGGGTAAGCACTCATGGTTTTTAGATGGGAATCAGTTTTGTCACTGAATTCGGTTTTTCAATACCAACTTAAAAGCACAGTCTCACAGTTTTTGGATTTTATATATATATATATCAGCCTGCCAATGTTAATGGGGTAAGCACTATGGTTTTAAGGGAATCAGTTTTGCCTAAATTCGGTTTTAATACCAACTTAAAAGCCATTAAGTTTTTGGATTTATAATAATATATATAGCCTGCCAATTTTTATGTTTATTATAATTATCTTTCAAGGTAACCAAATTTACCTGATAAATTTTATAGAAAAGCATTGGTTATTTTGGGGGGCAGAAGTGAACACTCGCGGGTGTAGTTTTCCCAAATTTATGTTTATTTTGAAAATAAAAAGAGATCCAACACTGTAAAATTAGCATTTTATTTCATGAACGAAGCAAGTGGCTCCTTTTGTTTTGCCCCAAATACACACCCTGTATAATGGAAATACTTGGGGATAAGGTAGAGAACCTATTACTTGGTAACAACCACAATTTATATACATGGGGTAAGCACTCATGGTTTTTAGATGGGAATCAGTTTTGTCACTGAATTCGGTTTTTCAATACCAACTTAAAAGCACAGTCTCACAGTTTTTGGATTTTATATATATATATATCAGCCTGCCAATGTTTTATAGTTTATTATAATTATCGTTTCTAAGGTAACCAAATTTACCTGATCAATTTTATAGAAATTTATTTTGTCATTGGTTATGTTGGGGGGCAGAAGTGAACACTCGCTGGTGTAGTGTTGCCAAATCTATGTTTATTTCTGAAAATATACAACGCACGATCCAACACTGTAAAATTAGCATTTTTGATTCTGCACTGAACGAAGCAAGTGGCTGCCTATTGTTTTTGCACCAATTTATACACACCCTGTATAATGTGTAAATAGCGTTGAGGATAAGGTAGAGAACCTACTTACTTGGTAACAACCACGGATGATGTTATATAATAAAAGGTAGAGCCATACAGGAATCTATGAACTAGACAAAGACAGATGCACTATATCAATAGACAGACTTAGACAATTTACAAAACAACCTCATAAATTCATAACTAATTACACAATTAACCCTTCGCATATTAGGTGACTAAATGTCACATGCCATACTAGGTGGGGTTTGCCATACCCCAAAAATCAAATGAAATAAATCCACAAAATTATAGTTTATGACAGTTAAATGATAAGAAATATATTTTAATAACCAATAATGAATAGGTTTAAGTAAAAAACATTTATTTATGCATTAGAATAGACTTTTATTAATAAAAATACAATTACGATACCGAATATTAAGAAAACCTAACAAGAATTTCATTTTTGCCTCCTTATTGAAATACAAATTGATTTCACGGCAATTTCTTAATGATTCGCAATTATTTAGACCAATAAATTACACGAAAAATTAATTGAATAATTTTAATCGTTCCCTCTCACTTGCATTGCCAAGATTATCGTATCTTCTCGCTCCCTTCCACTCATTGCTATGGTAAATACGTTTGTCGAATATAAAATTGATATTTACGAAATTAAATTAAAATTTTTGATTTGAAGGAGCGCACAGTAAATTATACTAATGTAATAAGCACGAGGATGTGCGCATTCGAGCGAAAAGTGGCACATTTCCGAGCGAGGGAGGCAAATGAAGCGCGACGCGGGCGCGCGCTTCAAGATCGGAATGTGCCACTTTGAGCTCGAATGTGCACACTCGGTTTTAAACATGATTCACAATAATTTAGGCCAATGAGTTAGACGAAAAATCAGTAGAATAATTTTACTCGTTCTCTCTCACTCGTACTTATGAGATTGTTGTATCTTTTCGCTCGCTCGCACTCATTGGTATAGTAAAAATACATTTTTTGGAACAAAATCGATATTTACCGAACTAAATTTAATTTTTTGATTTCGAAAGAGCGATGAACAAAGTAGATGAATCTAATAAATACGAGGATGTGCGCATTCGAGCGAAAAGTGGCACATTTCCGAGCGAGGGATGCAAATGAAGCGCGACGCGGAGCGGCGCGCTTCATTTTCCCGAGATCGGAATGTGCCACTTTGAGCTCGAATGTGCACACTCGGTTTTAAACATGATTCACAATAATTTAGGCCAATGAGTTAGACGAAAAATCAGTAGAATAATTTTGCTCGTTCTCTCTCACTCGTACTTATGAGATTGTTGTATCTTTGCGCTCGCTCGCACTCATTAAAAAATATTCATAATTAAAAAGTGTAGAATTGAAACATATATTTATAGATATGCGATGTGAAATTTCCATATTGAAATGTTCCACGTCTTATCTTTCTCGATACCTCAAAACCCATCCAGACATATCAGAAAGCGCACAGAATTAAATATAATAATGGATACAAGCATATTTCATCAATTATTCGTCTGGATGTAATAAACTTCAATATCAGTCGCACTTGGAAGCTGCTTCTCTTTATGTAGCAATTATTAATGCTTGGTTTGGATCCGTATTGGTTTTGGAACGACTTATCAAAAGACGCTGGTGCGGTTGTTCAGAGAATTTACGTCGTTCTGATTAAGGAAACTTGCAAGTTTGTTTATATCTAAATTCATGTGCAGAATCTATCAGCAGTTTAATTCGCACAGTGAACTCTAATGAATGAGGAAGTTGCAAAAGTGGAGAATATCAAATGTGTCGGCGAACATCTTACCCCCAAAATAAGCGTCTATTACTATCACCATGAACATCGCCAACGCGTCCCCGAAATCGTTTCGTTTTTCTCCCCATTTTTAATAAAAATTCAGTGGGTCGAGTGGCTGGGATTTAAAAAATAGGAGCAAGGACGTGCAAGGAGAGAAGAAACACGTTTTATAATTTAATCAGTTCTGTGTTAGTATTTTTGGCAAATTAAGTTAAATTTTATAAGGGTAAAATTAGATTAGATTTGATCCCATATTAAGATAATTTGTTCCCTTGCGAGACTACTGTAATGGAACAGCTGAGATGCTTCGTCAAGCAATCTAATTTAAGATAATGGTTATGAGTCGGTATCACATATCTTCATTTATAACAAAATGGGTTCGGAGCTTGATTTGTATACGCTGACGTTTTTTTTTGTTCAAATTCCACCCTCGTCGTCCTCTTCTGCCCTAATTAGGATAAAAAGAGCACACGCGCGCAATTAATTAAGCTTCGGCAAATAAAAAAGTTTAAATTTAAAATCAATATTAAAACTTCTCTTTTTTTAAAAGGACCAAGCTGCAAGGATTAGTCCGACGATTTAACGTTTCTTTTGCCGCTTGACGGGGTTTGTTAAGGACAAAAAACTAGACGTAATTGTTGAAACGCTGCGCGTTTGGTGTCTTTGGCATACAATTATTTTTTTGTTTGGGTTAAAAAGTTTAAATAAGTTCGCGACTGGAGGAAATTGGTTCATAAATACCAAAACTGTTGTCGAGAAACGTTAATTGTTTATAATAAAATTGATTATAAATGTTATTTTACTGTGCCCCTAAGAAGTATCTTAAGAATTGTGGTGTACTCTGAGAAATATGGCTCTATCTTTTTTATTACTGAAAATATTGAAACTAAATTTTCAGAAATGGATTTTTTGGGTTATCGTACATATAGAAATGTTAGTTGTTTATAATAAAATTGTTTATAAATGTTATTTTACTTTGCCTCTAAGAAGTATGTTAATAATTGTGGTGTACTTTGGGAAATATGGCTCTATCTTTTTTATTGCCTAAAATATTAAAACTAAATTTTCAGAAATGAATTATACGGGTTATTTTACATATAGAAACGTTAATTGTTTATAATAAAATTGATTTATAAATGTTATTTTACTGTGCCTCTAAGAAGTATCTTAATAATTGTGGTGTACTCTGGGAAATTTGGCTCTATTTTTTTATTACTGAAAATATTAAAACTAAATTTTAGAAATGGATTCTTTGGGTTATTTTATATATCGAAACATTAATTGTATATAATAAAATTGTTTATATATGATACTTTATACGGGGTGTTTCATATAAAGTGCTACGATTTTATAATTCTTAAAATAACAAAAATTTCCAAAAAAGTACAAGTACTTATAAAAGTTTCTGTAATTTATTTGATCTATGCACTGGCATAAATATAAATTTTGAATTACTTCTGGTTTAACCGGAAATGGTGTCTATATGCTTATATTAAATTGAAGGGTATTATTTTTCTTAGATAATTGGACAGAGCTCGTAGAGGGCTTTCCAAAAATGTATAACAAGTTACCATTTGATTAATAATTAATTTAAAAAGAAAATTTCTCTTTGTTTACAATTGTGTTTCAGCTAAGCGCCACAACCTTATAACTTCTAAGCTAATAAGAATTTCAAAAAAAGTGCGAATATATTTCTTTTATTTATACGATCTATGTACTGGCATTAATAGAAATTTTTTAATTGAAATAGTAAATAATATTTTTTTTAATAAAAAATTTTGTATTTTTTATTAATTAAATGGTAACTTGTTATACATTTTTGGAAAGCTCCATCCAACTATTAAAAAAAAATTAATACCCTTCTGTTTAAGATAAGAAATTGACACCATTTCTTTTTATACCGGAAGTGGAACAAAATTTATATTTATGTCAGTGCATAGATCCAATAAATTGAAAACACTTTTATACTTGTATTTTTTTTAATTTCTAATAGTTTAGGAGTTATAAGCTCGTGGCCCTTTAAATGAAACACCCGGTATATGGCCTTTACGAAATAATTTAAAAACTATAGTGTAGTTTGCGAAGTATGGCTATATCTTTTTTATTGCTTAAGATATCTGAATCAACTCTTCAAAAACCAATTTTACGGTTTATTTTACATATTGTAACTAGTTCATTAGGGTTCGACTACGGTTACGAATATTAATAGTCGGTCACTTATTTTAATAACAATTACAATTTCTTTAACAAGAGAATTAACAAATTGAACAAATAACTTAAATAACTTAAATACTATCACATTTACTTAATTATTATTTAATTGACTAACTAATTTACTTACAGTTTTAATGCACTAAACTAATTGATTTACACTCGTCTTTATCTACAATATTTATTTATTTAAATTATTTATATTCACCGCGCATTAGAGATTATCTTGAGTTTCACCGAGAACAAGCTGATGATAGAGCATTGAACTGAACGAGACTAAAGTTAGACTTAGACTACTTATTACGGGAATCTGATGTGCTTATATGTGTGTCTCGATATCAATTATCAAAGCTTTTAGAAAAATGTAGATTGTTTTTATCCATCATTGAAGCTAATGTAAGATAGATGCTTCTCGAACGCATGTTTAGATTAATATATCGTGTTCGCTTACATTAATTTCTGGCGTTCGATTTAATTAATCCATCGCGGTTGCTACAATATAGAAACGTTAATTGTTTATATTAAAATTATCTATAAATAATACTTTATGCAACTTTTAAGAAAAAATCTGGAAGCCATGTTATACTTTATGAAATATTGCCATATTTTTTTGATTACTTAAGATATCTAAACGAAGTCTTCTGAAATTAATTCTACGGTTTGTTTTACATGCATATAAATATATTTAAAAATTATATTTTGCCACGCGTGTAAAAAATAAATTGAAAATTATGGTGTACTTAACATTCCGCATAGTAGGTGACTAAATGTCACATGCCATACTAGGTGGGGTTTGCCATACCCCTAAAAAAAAATTAAATAAAATCCACAAAATTGTACTTTATGACAATTCAATGATAAGAAATATATTTTAATAATTAATAATGAACAGGTTTAAGTAAAACACATTGCATCTTCTCGCTCCCTTCCACTCATTGCTATGGTAAATACGTTTTTCGAATATAAAATCGATATTTACTAAATTAAATTAAAAATTTTGATTTGAAGGGGCTTATGGTAAATTATATTAATGTAATAAATACGAGGATGTGCGCATTCGAGCGAAAAGTGGCACATTTCCGAGCGAGGGAAGCAAATGAAGCGCGACGCGGGCGGCGCGCTTCATTTCCGAGATCGGAATGTGCCACTTTGACTCGAATGTGCACACTCGGTTTTAAGCACGATTCACAATAATTTAGGTCAATAAATTGGACGAAAAGTTAGTTAATTAGTTGTAATCGTTCCCTCTCTTTCGCACTAACAAGATTGTCGTATCTTTTTGCTCCCTTCCACTCATTGCTATGGTAAATACGTTTTTCGAACATAAAATCGATATTTACTACATTAAATTAAAAATTTTGATTTGAAGGGGCTTATGGTAAATTATATTAATGTAATAAATACGAGGATGTGCGCATTCGAGCGAAAAGTGGCACATTTCCGAGCGAGGGAAGCAAATGAAGCGCGACGCGGAGCGGCGCGCTTCATTTTCCCGAGATCGGAATGTGCCACTTTGAGCTCGAATGTGCACACTCGGTTTTAAGCACGATTCACAATAATTTAGGTCAATAAATTGGACGAAAAGTTAGTTAATTAGTTGTAATCGTTCCCTCTCTTTCGCACTAACAAGATTGTCGTATCTTTTTGCTCCCTTCCACTCATTGCTATGGTAAATACGTTTTTCGAACATAAAATCGATATTTACTACATTAAATTAAAAATTTTGATTTGAAGGGGCTTATGGTAAATTATATTAATGTAATAAATACGAGGATGTGCGCATTCGAGCGAAAAGTGGCACATTTCCGAGCGAGGGAAGCAAATGAAGCGCGACGCGGAGCGGCGCGCTTTATTTTCCCGCGATCGGAATGTGCCACTTTGAGCTCGAATGTGCACACTCGGTTTTAAGCACGATTCACAAAAATTTAGGTCAATAAATTGGACTAAATATTAGTTAATTAGTTGTAATCGTTCTCTCTCTTTCGCACTAACGAGATTGTCGTATCTTTTCGCTCCCTTCCACTGATTGCTATGGTAAATACGTTTTTCGAACATAAAATCGATATTTACTAAATTAAATTAAAAATTTAATTGTTTATAATCAAATTGACTATAAATGTTATTTTACTCTGCCTCTAAAAAATATTTTAAAAATAGTGGTGCGTTCTGGGAAATATACAGTGTCTTTGAAATTTTTTTTGCACAAATTAAAAATTTTTTTTTGCAGCCTCTGCACGAAGCAAATCGCAGACGTTCCCCAATCGAAAGTGGTGACAGAAGAGCCAAGGCCACCTCGACCCCCCAACTTCTTGATCCCCTCGAAGCAGGAACCAGGTCAGATTATAATAATTAAAACGTCTCCATCCACTAATTACTAAGCTAAATCATTTGTAATCGTTCTAAATTCGCTCGTTAATTTTCGTTTGAAATTGTAGAGGAATAGGGGGAACGGTAATGAGGAGACATTAGTAAGTAATTCGCGTTTCGTTTCAAAGCACAAATTAAACAATTCAACAATAAATATTTTGCATACAATGGGAGGCGGATTATTTATTTATTCTATCACAATATGAGCAACGTTAGTTTGTGATATTGGCGTCGTCGAGTTTCGCTTTTAACATGCAAATCGTCGAAATTAGAGAGAGACATAATGGTTCGTTTAATATTTTATTGGGTTTTCAGGAGATGGTCGAGCAAGAACGACGAAGTGGTAGTTCACCCTCGTCTTAAGCAAACAGGAAATAAAGATCTCACATCGCAGAGAAGTTTGCCTGGTAAGTTACTTCAAAGTGGGTACACATATTTCTTCAGATTTAATTAATTTTTTTGAATTCTCTCCGCTTTTCTTCATTTGCTTTTGATATAATTAAAGATTACCAACTTGACGGTTAATTTTCCGTGCGATGAATTTTTTTAAAGTATTGATTAAGTCTAATCTTGTTTTTTTTTTATAATAACCGCTTTGAAAGTTTGATTTTGCCATGTCGAAATAGATTATCGTTTCGTCGTTCCTTTCTGCACGTGTGTGAAAAATGCTTACTTTCGCTTTTTGCCCTACATCTTTTTTTACTCTTTAGTTCAATTTAGTATTTACTGCCAATTTGTTTATATACTTACACAATTTGAATAAAAGTAACAATTAGTGCATTACATTAAAATCGGCTCGTATGTGTACTCTTCGTACTCGAGCCTGTAGTGAATTCGTCATAACCTTGGCCGAAATCCATTGCTTTACGCATATGTATCGAAAATATCTATTTCTAGAACTTAGTTATTTCATTTTTGAACAAATTATCAAAAAAAAATTCCAATCTTATAGACGTAACTTAAAATGGCATTTTGAATTGTGCTTCTGTTGCTCGAATTTTCTATTGGTTGGTTGTTAATATTTAAATTGATCATCTTTTGAAAATTTATCTGGAATATTGTTCTTTGCAATTTTACACCGAGTTAGTTTCTCTAAAGAAGTCCTAATTATGTTTTGTATTTAAATTGAGACCGTTACAAAAGTCGATTAAGAACCCTTCTTGCCTACTTTTAATTTTCAAAATTAGAAATTTTAAAAAAAGGAGCGAAAACTAATTGATTTTCTGTAGGGTTAAAATGGAAAAAACCCATTTAGTAATTAATATTTGAGTTGCAACAGTTTTCTCGGTGCTTCTCGAAAAGAAGATCGATTTTTTCTTTGCAAAAGTAAAAAAGATCAATCTTTACTCGAATAAAGAAAAATGTTTTCTAATTTTAAACACCATTTAACTTTTTAAGTGGCAATTAAGGATAATTTTATAATACAACAAAATTTATTCCCTTTTTTTTTAAAAACGCTTTGGTTTGGCCAATTCTTTGTTCATTAAATTTGTTAATAGGCGTTTACATCAACTAATTTACAGTTTTTTATTTTTAATTATAGGTTTTATTTTTTTATGTTCCTTTTATTTCGAGTCTTCGTAATCGAACTAGAAATGATTGGACATTGGTTTTTTAAAAATAAGAAAGCTTTTTCAAAAAAAAAAATTTTAATCCAAAAAAAATTAATTTAAATGTTGTTTGCAATAGAAATGTTTATTTTTTATTTTAATTATGATTATAAATTTTTTAGCGACAAGAAACTTGACCCTTTAATTCTTTTCAAAAGTTTGCTTGTGTAAAACAATACGAAAGTTTTTTATTTCCCAACCTTTTTTTTAACGTACCTCGCCCAAGTCATTCTAAAAGTTTGATGCACCCCTTATGCAACATATAAATATTTTTTTATATTTAAAAATTGAATTAATCCATAAATGAAGTCTAATTACAACAGTGCATACAAAATGTGCCTTAAAACTAATTTGTTTATAATTTTTACAAAATTAAAATTACCCAAAAATATTTGGAGACATTAATTTTGACATATAAACCTTCAACAATCTGCAAAAGATGATATAAAAATCAACTAGTTGATTTTTAGTGGCCCACTTCAGAAAATTTGAATCATATACAATTTTAATTAATCAAAAATGCGAATTAGTAAACATTCCAAAGTACACCTGAAAATATTTTTATCAATGTTGTTGCAATTAGGCGTGCGGAAGAGCATTATGATAATTTATCAAAAGGGATAAAATATCTAACCTTTTTCAAACAAAAAATAGATGTAATTTATTCGACTTTTAATTTTTTGAATTGAAGAATAAAATAATAATATAGACAAATCCGATAAATACGAGAATGTGCGCATTCGAGCGAAAAGTGGCACATTTCCGAGCGAGGGAGGCAAATGAAGCGCGACGCGGAGCGGCGCGCTTCATTTTCCCGAGATCGGAATGTGCCACTTTGAGCTCGAATGTGCACACTCAGTTTTAAACATGATTGACAATAAATTAGGCCAATGAATTAGACGAAAAATAAGTAGAATAATTTTACTCGTTCCCTCTCACTCGTACTCATTAGATTGTTGTATCTTTTCGCTCGCTCGCACTCATTGGTATGGTAAAATACATTTTTTTAAACAAAATCGATATTTACCGAACTAAATTTAATTTTTTGATTTTGAAAGAGCCATGAACAAAGTAGATAAATCCAATAAATACGAGGATGTGCGCATTTGAGCGAAAAGTGGCACATTTCCGAGCGAGGGAGGCAAATGAAGCGCGACGCGGAGCGGCGCGTTTCATTTTCCCGAGATCGGAATGTGCCACTTTGAGCTCGAATGTGCACACTCGGTTTTAAGCACGATTCACAATAAATTAGACGAAAAATAAGTAGAATAATTTTAATTGTTCCCTCTCACTCGTACATATGAAATTGTTGTATCTTTTCGCTCGCTTGCACTCATTGCTATGGCAAAAATACATTTTTTGCAACAAAATCGATATTTACCGAACGAAATTTATTGTTTTTAATTTTCGCAACGAGTCCGAACGCGCTTGACAATCCGAATAATCGCGAATCCGTATAACCGAGATCCTGATAATCGAGGTTTTACTGTACTTCGATTTGGAGTGTTCTAAACTATTACAAAATTACTTAAATATTTAATCGTAGAATTTTTATGATAAATATTTGATTAGGGGTTCGGATTATTATTTTATCGGAGCGTCGACGTTGATAAATGATTTTTTAATGGAAGCGCTTAGAAAATGTCGGGTAGGAATTTCTTTCGTGCCGAACTCGAAAAGTGCGTTGAATTATTTAAAAAGCGGCCTCTTTTTTTAGGGGCGAGCACGGCGGAAAGCGTTTTGCAAAAGTTCCGAAAGACGTTCTCTCTGCGTTTCCAAAAGAAGGGCAGCAAAGACGGCGGCGGCGGCTGCGAAGTCGCCGACATCTTTTGCGAGGGACTCGGCGAGCAGCCTTCCGAAGAAGATTCGCCGCAACGCGTTCCTTCGTTGTCTTCGACCAATTGCGTGGACGCTAAGGACGACAATTCCGAACAAAAATACAGGTGACTTGTTTTTTTTTTAAATTTTTGATTTTTTCAAGTTGAGTTTGTTAATGGGATAGAATAATGAGAACAATTAAATTGAAGGTTTGGTCCATTAATTTGGCGTTCTAGCAAAGAGAGGAAAAAAACAAATAAAGCGGCGAGGAGCACAAAATGCAACAGTGGAGACAGTGGCATTCAAATAGAGGTAAGTTTTAACGAAATTGTAAATACAATCGTTACCTTTTTTGGGTAATTAACTGATTTATCATTTGACATTGAAAAGTAATAAAGTAGGCACACATTATCATTCAATTTTTTTATACATGACTAACACTAATTTTATCAAATTTTTACTAGGCTGCTGCTAGAATAGCTTGGTAAGATCTTTATTATATCACATATTTCGAATTTTTTAAATATTAAGCCCTTTTTTGTAATTGGTTCATTATTTTTTGAAATATACAGTAAAACCTCTCGTGGCGACCATCTCCATGAGGAGACCACCTCTAAAAGTGGGCAGTACGTTTCAGAACAAATATACCCTAATTGAATTATTTTTATAAATTTGTCTCTAAGGCGACCACTCTCTAAACCCGACCGCGACAGTTAATTGCGCGACCACTGCTTTTCAAAATTAATTAAACTTGGAAATTTTTTTCTAGATAATAGCTTTAAAAGCATTATTTATGATTTTAAGCCTGATTCATATTTTAATTCTTTCATAGTCTGGAAAATAAAAAATTCCGCAGTCGTTTTTGGAACATTTGTAATTGTATATGCTGTCAGGTTCTTTGCAAATTAATTCCTCATAAGAAAGTTCTAGAATAATAGAACACACTTGGTTTTAAAACTAGATTTACGGACTGAGCCAATTAGACTCATTTAAAATTTTATTTCTATATAACGATAGCAAAAAAAAGCGAGGATTATTTCTGTTTACTGAAAATGTATTTCCAAAACAGAGTTTATATGTAAAAAAATGTTTTCAATGAAGTTTTTAATAATAAATCTTTGATTTCAATTTAGTTGGAACTGTTTTTTTGCAAAAAACTTCAATTTTGTTGTATGAGTCAAATTGGCTCACTTCAGTAAAAATAGGTATATAATCAACCCCCGTAAATCTAGTGTTAAGCATGATCCACAATAATTTAGTCAATAAATTGGACCAAAAAGCAGTTGATTAATTTTAATCGTTCGTTCTCGCTCCCATTGACATGATTGCCGTATCTTTTCGCTCCCTTGCACTCATTGATATGGTAAATATGTTTTCGCACATATAATCGATTTTTACTAAACTAAATGTAAAGGGCTTTGCGGTATAAGAACAAATGGTTTTCGATTCTTTTCAAACTTGGTGTAATTATAGTGTTGCCTAAGCAGAATATATAGGTACACAAAAAAATTTGAGATAAAAAAGTACTAGTTATTTTTTGGTCAAAATGTGAAAGATGATATTTCCGATTGAGTGTTGATAGATTAAGCTTGATGATGTCTGGAAATTATTATAAAACAATTCAGTGAATGAAATACTCAATAATATAATAACCTACTTGTTTTCATCAGCAGGTGAAAACTGCAACATTCGGAAATCATGATGATAATTATGAATTAGATGTTTTATGTTGAATTTGACCTTTTTGGCAAACGGTTACCAAACTTTTCAAAGTTTAATATCAAACTACTCATCAAATCCTATCAAAATCACCCTTAAAATGTTTGGTAACCGTTTGCCAAAATGGTCAATTTTGAGATTATAATTTCCACCTAGGTGATTTTAACTTTGATTCTCATCGATTCACTGCTCCTTACTGACAATCACAGTGAAAGAATTTTCCAGATATCACTTAGTATTCAAACGTTATTATAACTCGAATGAAATTCACATATAATCATGTAGGTCAGCGTTTCTCAACTTTTTTTGGCCTGCGGACCAGTAAAATTTGTAAAAAAAATTCGCGAACCAGTGATATTTTTTAACAAAATTTTACTAGGTATTAAAGAACTACCACATAAGTTAATTGTAACATTTTTATTATCATTTACTTACAATAATATGTAAATGTAAAGATATGTAACTATATATACATATAAAAATTAAGTATATAAAGCTTTAACAAAAATCACAGAAAATTATAAAAACAAATCACAAACTCATGGACATAGGAACACAACAAAAAATATCACTCTTACGATCACTAAAAAATTAAATCAAAAGCATTTACAAAAAATATAATTTTTGTTTGTAATAATAATTATTAATAAATAACAAACCCTTGACCAAAATTACAACAAAAAATGTCAGAAATTATAAAAAAAATCACAAAATCATTGCATATGAACACAACAAAATAATCCAACATGTGATACTACACTAATAATTAAATATCTATAATTTTTATATTGGCATATAGGTATTGTTAATGAGAAGATTGCGGCTGCTCTTCTTCAATCAACTTTTCAATTGTGGGTTCTAAATTAGTTTAATTTTTTTTTTCATAAGTAATTTTTTTTCGCGGATAGAAAAAATTGTCCGCCGACTAATAAAATTTTTCCGCGGACCACTGGTGGTCCGCCGGACCAGCGGTTGAGAATAGCTGATCTAGGTTATTTTCATGTTGTTAAATTAACAAAATATTTATCTGATTGATTTAAATTAGAATAAAATTAATTTTTTGATTTAAAAAAAAATTAAGATAGGTAAATCCAATGCATACGATGTTGTGCACGTTCGAGCGAAAAGTGGCACATTTCCGAGCGAGGGAGGCAAATGAAGCGCGACGCGGAGCGGCGCGCTTCATTTTCCCGAGATCGGAATGTGCCACTTTGAGCTCGAATGTGCACACTCGTCTTTCAGCATGATTCACAATAATTTAGCCCAATAAATTAGCTCTAAATATTAATTGAATAATATTAATAGTTCCCTCTTACTTGCATTGACAAGATTAGTGTATCTTCTCGCTCCCTTCCACTCATTGCTATGGTAAATACGTTTTTCGAATATAAAATCGATATTTAGTAAATTAAATTAAAATTTTTGATTTGAAGGAGCGCACGGTAAATTATACTAATGTACTAAATACAAAGATGTGCGCATTCGAGCGATAAGTGGCACATTTCCGAGCGAGGGAGGCAAATGAAGCGCGACGCGGAGCGGCGCGCTTCATTTTCCCGAGATCGGAATGTGCCACTTTGAGCTCGAATGCGCGCACTCGGTTTTAAGCACAATTCACAATAATTCAGGCCAATAAGTTAGACGAAAACGAAGTTGAATAATTTTAATCGTTTCCTCTCGCTCGCACTGACGAGATTTTCGTATCTTTTCGCTCCCTTGCACTCATTGCTATGGTAAATATATATTTTTCTAATATAAAATAGTGATTTACCAAACTAAATTGAATTCTTTGATTTAGAAGAGTTAAGGATAAAGTAGACAAATGTAATAAATACGAAGATGTGCGCATCCGAGCGAAAAGTGGCACATTTCCGAGCGAGTGAGGCAAATGGAACGCGACGCGGAGCGGCGCGCTTCATTTTCCCGAGATCGGAATGTGCCACTTTGAGCTCGAATGTGCACACTCGGTTTTAAGCACGATTTACAATAATTAATATATTTATTTCTAGCGGGGACCAAATCTCTCGCAAATCTGTACATTTGAAATACTTTACTTTCCTCAAAATTTTTATAATTAAAATTTTTGGAAAGCGTGTAAAACAAGTAGCGTGTAAATGGAAGGACAGGTGTATTTCATAAACAAATGCATTGTTAAATACAACACTCGGTTTTAACCTTTCTCGGTCTAAGTGGGATACATTTGTGTCCCAGATACAAAGTTTTTGATGGTGCTATGTTAATATTGTGTTTTTGGTGATAGCAATTTTTTTTATTGTTACTTATTGTTATTTATTAATGCTAGAAAAAGTTTTCATTTTTTTGCATATAAAGCTTCAATAAAACTAATTACAGTAAAACCTCGTTAACACGAATTCGACGAGACTAGAGAATTTGTTCTCGTTATAACGAAATTCGTGTTATCCGTTAACATGCAAGCCCATGTTATTTTCAAGGGACCAAAACTTTTGTTCGTGCTAAAGCGAAATTCGTGTTATAAGGGTTCGTGTTAACGAGGTTTTACTGTATTTAGTATGTGGCACACAGTTCTATCCCACTTTATCCCGCGATGACTAAAGTCTTGATTTACTTGAATAACAGAACATGTTTAATATGTTTGTATTTAAAACAAGGATATGTACTTTTTGAAATATTAATGAATAAATTAATAGCTTAAAAGCTTATTTAACTAAAACATTTTTTTTTTGAAATTCAAATTTTTCTAATTAAATATAAAAAGAAAAATAATATAAAAGTATTATAATGTTACATATTAACATTATGAATATTTCAAACAAACTTTAAACAATAAAAAGGTGTGGGATACATTTGTATCCCGTTTTGGCTTTAACGCAACTTTTTTAACTCAGGCCGGGAAAGGTTAAGCACGATTCGCAATAATTTAGGCCAATAATTTAGACGAAAACGCAGTTAAATAATTTTAATCGTTTCCTCTTGTTCGCACTGATGAGTTTTTCGTATCTTTTCGCTCCCTTCCACTCATTGCTATGGTAAATATTTTTTTCCAACATAAAATCGTTATTTACCAAACTAAATTGAATTTTTTGATTTGGAAGAGTTAAGGATAAAGTAGACAAATCTAATGAGTACGAAGATGTGCGCATTCGAGCGAAAAGTGGCACATTTCCGAGCGAGGGAGGCAAATGAAGCGCGACGCGGTGCGGCGCGTTTCATTTTCCCAAGATCGGAATGTGCCACTTTGAGCTCGAATGCGCACACTCGGCTTTAAGCACGATTCACAATAATTAATTTACTTCCGATATAATTCTATTTTATTTATAATTACTTTGATTTGATAACAATATAGTATTTGTATTGTCCTTTCACTCTAAGACGACCACCTTTACGAAAAACCAATTCGAGCCAGAACCGACGCTGGTCGTGTTAGCGAGGTTTTACTGTACTTACACGTCGCCACAGAGACACACACACATCCGCATTACACGAACATTTTACACCGCTACGAAAACCATAAAAACTCAGGAACAAGTTCTTCAAGTTTATGACAACAATAGGATAAGTCTAATTTTAGAGATATTAAATTTCTTTTACAGCAAAATTAGCTGCGAAATAGAATTGGTTAAGTATAAACTCGAACGTTTTGAAATTGCATTTTAAATTTTAAACGTGGCGCTTCCAATCGCCATTCCGATTGGTGCATTTTTCAATGTTACCATAGTTACGAATCAATCGATCGAACCTCTTTGGAGGCGCCATATTTAAATAATTCTACCGCAGGATCTGCGTACAGGACGAGTTTTATTCGAGATGGAGTTGAATTAATTTCTCTTACGCAATTTTTCTTGCAAAAATTTTGATCTCGTCCTGTATGTGCTTTTAACAGAAGTCTGAACTATTGAGATTCCTGCATGCCTTGTGTCTGTTTGTCGTAGAAATTTGTACCAAAACTCTAACCAACTATGTAAACCTCTTTACTAACAAACATACAAATTAGTAGCTCGGTAATTAATTAAATGGCGAGTCTGATAGTCGAACAATTAGATGTTTGATACGTCTTCGCTTTTGCAGATGGTTTCTGGTTGTGGGGGTGGAGGTGGCGATAGTTCGGAGTCCCACGACACCGATCCGCAGGCCGACGATCTGGACAGTCCCCCGGCCGTTCGAAGACGAGCTTTTTCTTCGGGAAAATCTTGTAGGCCCCATTCCGACCTTCTGAACCAAATACTCATAGATAAATTTAAGGTAGGTGTCTTTTTTATTTAAAAAAAAAAATGCGACGAGTTTTTATGAAAATAAAATGTGACCAAATATCCATCTCCCATTCTTTCGAGTAAATATTTTTCTATTAGCGACGACATAGAGATAAAGTTGCTCCTAAATGATAAAGCGTTACCTTGATGTAATCCGAACCCACGATAATTGGACTCTTACATAATCCACTTTGATAATCCGAACGTATCTGATAAGAACTAAAGTATCGTGCGTGGACTGCTTCCGAAATTGTAATTAGTGAATGAAATTGGAACGAAGAAAAAAAATATTCGGTCGGCGACATAAATAACAGTACTTTTTTTACTTTCTAATAGTAAGCAGAAACTAATACAGCGAATTTACATTTGCGTATAAAATTTAAATTAATTAAGAACTAGACAATGAGGTAAACAGCTAATAAAAATAAATGGGCTTGAATCGCATTGAAATAAAACAATATCCTCGGGTGCATTTATGGTAAATATTGATAGAAATTAATTTTATTTATTAACAATAATAAGAAAAAAATATAGTCATTAATACGCTTCTCAAAATTAAAATCGTACTGTAGACGCCGCTTAATGTGATCACTTTGGGATATAGATAAAGTGATTACATTAAGAAGGTAAAACATACGTTTTGAATGCTTCGAACGTGTTTTTCTCCCAGACTTAACATTTGGCCCTGTTGATTTTTTTAACCCATCTTACGTTCCGATAAATGGGCTTTCAGAATCTGAAAAGTTTTTAAAGATCCGTTCACATATAACCGAGCAGCAATTTTTCAAAGTGTAAATTGAAAAAACCCGTTTTTCTCGAGAATTTCAAATAGCACGTCAATGGGTTTTTGGGCCTCTCTGAAGCCTAAAAGTCTGGCAAATCCGAATAGGTATAGTTTTTAAAGATCCCTCCACAAATAACGGCGCTACAATTTTTTTTACATAAAATTTTGTGCTACAAAAATGAATCAAATACTTCAACCCTTAATTACTCAAAAAACTAACATTGCGTCCTATGCCGATTTTGAACATATCTTATGGAAAAAAGTTTCAGGATTCCGAATCCGATTGTTTTTAATGATTAGATCGGAAATAAGGGCGCTACGATCATTTTTGTGAGCCGAAGTGCATTTTTTTTATTTATTTAGTTTTCTCGAAAATTTAGGGAGTTGAAGGGGGAGCAGGGTAACATGGCTTCTGCTATTTTGGTTTGGGGTTCATAGGAACGTCCCGCAAAAATTTAAAGCAAATCCATTACTTAAATTTTTTTTCAATTTTAGCAAAGGGGTTAATCCATGTTTTTTCTCGATTTTGGCCGATTTTGGGGATTAGCACTTTTGGGAGTTAGCACTTGTTTCGGACGTACTAAAGCCTAATACTTTCGAAAATGAATGCTTGCCGCGTCCTTCTCAAAAATAAAAAAGTTATTCCGTTTTAAAAGATTCATTTTAAAGTCAAATTTGATTTTTCAAAAGTGCGAAAAATTTTGTTTTGGAGGGAAAGCGCGTGGAAATGACACCGACTATAGTTGCTAGGAGTATGTAGGAACATCCCCTTGCAATATAAAGCAATTCTATGTTTTTCCATTTTTTTCAAAAAAAAACATGGGTTAACATCCATGTTTTTTCCTCGATTTTGGCCGATTTTGGGAGTTGTCAGTTAACGCCATTTTTTATCGCGTAGGAGCTGGAACGTTTAGAAATGAAAGGATTTGACGAAATTTGCACAGACTGCTGAGTTACAACATTTTGAAAATCAAAAATTTTGGGAAAATTTACATTTAGAAAATTTTGAACGTGTTTTTCTTCTACACTTAACATTGGGCCATGTTGATGTTTTTGGCTTATCTTACGCTCTAATAAACGGGCTTATTGAATCTGAACAGTTTTTAATGATCTGTTCACAAATAACGTAGCTATGATTTTTCAAATTGAAATATTTAGAAAAAAAATAATAACAAGTTGGACTCTTCGAACACGTTTTTTTCAAAAATTTCAAATAGCATGCTTATGGTTTTTGGGGCTTATCCGCAGTCAAAAAGTCTCGCAAATCCAATTTTATATAGTTTTTAAAGATCCGTCCACAAATAGGTGCGCTACAATTTTTTGTACGTCAAATTTGGTGCTACAAAAGTGACCGTTCTTGAATGAAGGGTGCACAGGCAAGAATGACTACGGCTATTTCGGCTTAGAGTTCATAGGATCGTCCCCCAAAAATTTAAAGCAATATTTTATTTAATTTAATTTAGAAGTTTTCGGAAATCGGATGCATTTTATCTTCTAGCAGGAAAACTGAGATTATGTAATATTTTTATCTCAAAACTCATTAAGTATTTAAAAACATTATAATTAATTTAAAAATCAAACGTGTCTTTTTAAGAAAAGACAAATATATCAAGTGGAGTTAAATTAAATCGATTCTATTGATCCAAAGATCGACCATTTCGATTTATTTGCATAAATCTTTTTTTGCCATACACTCCTCTCAGGTATCGACCTTTTCGAGTTCAACGTCTACGCTTATTTTTGTGTTCATTGTAGCAAATAATTGGCTCTATGTATCAGTGATTTTCACCTGGGGGACGAAATATGAAGATCGAAAGAAATATAGATTGAAAGCCAGTAGACCAAATACCAACTGCACTGCAACAGCTGCAACAATTTGCTTCAGCTTTTCCTCCCCTAATATTTAAAATTATAAATTTTGGGCACCACTTACAATTGAAGAGCTTGGTGCAAAAAACGAACAACTGCATAATTTGAGTAATACAACTGCAAAGCTAATTGATTTTTGAAAATTGTGTATAAAAGTTAATTTATTTTGAATTTCTGTATGTTGTACAAAAACAACAGACTTTTTAGCTGCAAGACCAAAATTTTTGAAATTTGATGTACTTACTTGTACACTTGTTGCATAAAATATTTTATTTTTATATTATTTTGCATTTTTTCCTTGCTTTTCTGATTTTTTGAACTTGTCTCGTGTACCATATTCGCATAAAATGAATGACGTAATACTTCAGCATCTTTCTTGCATTGAAAATGAACGACTTTTCTGAATTTTATGTTTTTTCCAAAAGTCTTCCTGCGGACCCTTTATTGCCGAATTCAATTTAGCGAAAGATCATGCAATAACGGTACAAGCGCTATTATATTGTTTTTGCAAAAAAACATTATGCAATTTTAGTTTAGTAATGTTACAATACTTCTTCACAAATGCCACTATAAAGCTCAAAAAGCACTCGAGGCAAAACAATTAAAAATTATTATTTTTTCGTTCGATAAAAAAATGGTACTAGCAATTTAGCTCTATCTGTACCTAATAAGCAAGAAGTTTCACTTTTGTCGGACGCTAACTCCACGCACACACTTTTTTTTTGCTATAAAAGAAGTTGGTTGAACTTTACATACACAGTAAAACCTCGGTATTTCTTTCTAAATATTTTATTATTTTATTTTGTATTTTGCGCTAACTGTATTTTTGTGTTTTGTTGATTTTAAGTTAATGTGCGAGTGTTTTATTTAGTGATTAATATTTGTTGCGTTTTTTATAAACATATACCTAACAATTTGACCAATTTTTTTCCTGTTAAAACGCGACGCTTTATAATCGTGCTTAAAATCGAGTGTGCACATTCGAGCTCAAAGTGGCACATTCCGATCTCGGGAAAATGAAGCGCGCCGCTCCGCGTCGCGCTTCATTTGCCTCCCTCGCTCGGAAATGTGCCACTTTTCGCTCGAATGCGCACATCCTCGTGTTTATTGGATTTGCCTATATTATTATTTTATTCTTCAATTCAAAAAATTAAAAGTCGAATAAATTAGATCTATTTTTTGTTTGAAAAAGGTTAGATATTTTATTCCTTTTGATAAATTGTCATGGTGGTCTTCCGCACGTCTAATTGTAGCGAGCTTGATAAAAATATTTTCAAGTGTACTTTCGAATGTTTACTAAATCGCATTTTTGATTAATTAAAATTGTATATGATTCAAATTTTCTGAAGTGGGCCACTAAACATCAACTAGTTGATTTTTATATCATCTTTTGCAGATTGTTGAAGGTTTATATGTCAAAATTAATGTCTCCAAATATTTTTGGGTAATTTTTATTTTTGTAAAAATTATAAACAAATTAGTTTTAAGGCAGATTTTGTATACACTGTTGTAATTAGACTTCATTTATGGATTAATTTAATTTTTAAATATAAAAAAATTTATATGTTACATAGGGGGTGCATCAAACTTTTAGAATGACTTGGGTGGGGTATGTTAAAAAAAGGTTGTGAAATAAGACTCAAAATTCGGAAAAAGTTAAAGTATTTTTTTTTATGTACGATTAAGTCTCCCATCTAGTCTAGTTTAAAAGTATTAAATTAGAAATGTGGTTTTTGGTAAAAATACCCTACTGTAATTTTTAATTAAAAGAAAAGCGAAAAGTTTTACATTTAGTTCAGTTTGATTTAATTAATATTATTTGTAAGAGAGAAGAATAAGATAGGCAAATTCAATTATTAAAGCGTATGCGCACTTTCAAGCGAAAACTTTTTCCGAATAGAAAATCTGGATTTCAAGGATTTGTTATTAATATAGTCGAATCCAATTAACACGAGGATGTGCGCATTCGAGCGAAAAGTGGCACATTTCCGAGCGAGGGAGGCAAATGAAGCGCGACGCGAAGCGGCGCGCTTCATTTTCCCGAGATCGGAATGTGCCACTTTGAGCTCGAATGTGCACACTCCGCTTTTCGCCACGATTAACAATGATCAATTTATTTTCAAAAAATTCAAGTAATTCTAAAACCGCGCAGTTGCGCTCTCAAAATGCTTCTTTTGGGCTTCGCTCATTTTTCATAATTTTTTACTTTTTTCCTTTAAGAAATTGCTGTGAAATTAATTGGTATTTAAATAAGGAGGCAAGAATAAAATTTTTGTTAGGATTTCTTAATATTCGGTATCGTAATTGACAATTTGTTGAAAACGGCACATTTTGGGGACGACGGGACAAATGATCGGAAAACGGATGAGTCCCATTAAAAATAGGAAGTATGGTCACATTATATATAGCTAAAATTCGTTTTTTTTTCATACATTCAATTAACCGAATTTTTGATTCTCCAAATGAGCTGCAAAAATAATTAGTCCGGATAACCGAGTTTCCACTGTATGTACAGTAGACCAGTTCAAAAAAGTCCACCATTTTTTTTTTAAAACCCGCAGTGAAATATATTCCTAGTCATGAAAAAAGAAGGCTGTGAAAACGGGAGCTCTTATTATTAATATTGAAAGGTCGCTCAACGTGAATTTCTATTTTACATTTAAATAACATGGAAAAAAAATTGTTTTAACTTTGGAATTTTATAACTCATTTTTGAATGAGCATATCGGGATGAGCGATACATATTTTTAAAGGAAATTGAACGCTCTAAATAAAATGTCTCTTGTGTTTTTTTCGTAAGTTCACTCCTCTAATAGTTATTCAAGTTTAAAATTCAACATGTAATGAATTTAACGTTTTTTTCTTAAATTGTGATATAATAATAAAACTTATCTTCGAAAAAAATTAATTTTACAATTTCTAAATTGTATAGTTAAAAGTTTCAAGTTTAACACGATTATATTAAGTTTATAAAATTTACGATTTTCAATAACCCAACAATGACATCTTAATAAAAAGACGACACTTTAGGAACAGTCCATTTTTATTTATTGAAATAAAAATATCAAATTTTAAAGTATCATTTTCTTAAATTGTAAAATAATTAAAAAATAATTGAAAAAAAAAATGGTCGATTTTTTTGAACTGATCTAATGTACAGTCAGCCTAAGAAGTAATCAACAACCTAAAAACGGTACTTACCGTAATCGAGCTATTCCAAGAAACAGGTTTTAGTTAAAAATAGTGTTTATGACGGCTTTTATTAAGTACAACAAATAATTTTTTCTATTAATTGTTTAAAAAAAGGCTTTATAATGAATTTACTAAATCTTTTCTAACAAAAACGACAGCTGTCACAAATACCTTTACGTGTCTATTTAAGATTCCAAATTTACTTCTAGGTACTAAAATTACCAAGATCAATCTTAATTGTTTTTTAACCATGCAGCGCCAGATTTTATCTCTTGGAATAGCACGATCACTGTAGGTGCTGCTATAGGGTGTTGATTACTGCTTAGGCTGACTGTACATAAATGAAATTGTACAAAAAAAATTATTCGTGCCCTTTTTGCACAAAGCCCTCAAATTATGTATTGTCGAATTGTTTTCTTTCAAGGTTTTCCTAGCAAATTGTGTACGTTCGTCTGTTCGAGCAGAAAACCACATCAAACTTACGTAAAATGTTTATAAATGTAGATACGCAAAAACACCGATAGTTTTATCGCGAGATAAGCGAAACAGTAGGTTATTTAAATATTTGCGAGCAGGTCGGCTTTCTGGAACACAGGAAACGTTAGAATCGAAAAGTGGAAGCTTTCCAACGGTTTGTGGGAAATAAAAGGCGTCAGAATGAATGCGTTAATGTGCGAGTTAAGTTTGGCCGAGAAGAAGGGCATACGAGTGGGTCGTCGAGAACATTTCTCCCGTGCTAATTAATAGGGGCAGGTACACTACTACGAACTATTCTTAGGTGTGGTGAATGTAAAACAATATTGTCTTGTTTCACAGGTATTTGTGTTAATTAAGCGTTCGAGTGTTTAACTTTACCTGTTTACTTAAGTGTTTTGTGACGAATTAGTTTATTGTGCGTGCCTGCTGTTACATTGTTGGATTATTGCTGCGGTTTTAATGGCGTTCAAACGAGTACATTAAATAAGGGCATAAAACGTTTTACGTACAATCAACCACCCGTTAAAATTTTGCTACAGTGTTACACAATCGAATTTCTTCTTTTTTCCCTTCGACGTCCGAACCGAAACGCAATTACATCGCAATTACGACCTTAATCGATCCTTATCGGGGATCTAAATTATCATTCGGTATAAATTATAAATCCCCCAAAACCATAACATGTGATTACTCATATTTCGAAATCTATTTTGAATGCTCCGCGAATGGGAATTTTGGGTTGAACGTCTCTAAGGGAATGTTTGTGCCGCTTCTAAAAATAAAGGGTGAGTTTTATTTTTTTTTTAGCCACTTAATTTACTGCCACTTTGGCGACTTAGTTTTGATTGTCGTTAGTGCATTATTTTATTATCTGCATTAAGCAGCATGTCCGGTGCGATAACGTCCATCCGTTTATAAATAAGAACGAGTACAGCGGAAAACTTTTTTTTTTCGTCCACAACCCTTATCGCAATCGACTTTCCTATTATCACCAACGTCATTGCCACAGTTGTCTTTAATACGGCGATTTCCAAAGTGGGCAGTCGCGGACTAGTGCAAAGGGGCGCCCAAAATAGTAATTTTTGTACTAATACACGTCTTTTTAGTTAAAGTTATTTAGAAAGTAAATTAATTAGTGTAAATCGTGCTTGAAACCGAGTGTGCACATTCTTGCGAAAAGTGGCACATTTCCGAGCGAGGGAAGCAAACGAAGCGCGACGCGAAGCGGCGAGCTGGGGCAAGACACCAGCGAAGAAGGTAAAGCTTCGAACGCGTTTTTCTCTCAGATTTAACATTAGGCCCTGTTGTTTTTTTTTGGCTGGTCTTATGCTAGGATAAACGGGCCTTCAGAATCTGAAAAGTTTTTAAAGTTGTGTTCACAAATAAGCGAGCTACGATTTTTCAAAGCGGAAATTTTAAAAAAATTTATTGCAAGTAGAACTCTTTGAACCCGTTTTTCGCGAGAATTTCAAATAAGACGCCTATGGTTTTTTCGACCTATCCAAAGCCAAAAAGTCTGACGAATTCGAATATGTATAGTTTTTAGAAATCCGTTCACAAAAAGCGGCGCTACAATTTTTTTAACGTAAAATTTTGTGCTACAAGATGAACCTAAAACTTCAACCCTTAATTACTCGAAAAATTAACATTGCACCCTATGCCGATTTGAAACGTGTCTAATTGAAAAAAGTCTCAGAATTCCGAATCCGGGTCGTTTTAATGATCGGTTCGAAAATGAGGGCGGTACGATCGTTTTTGTGGGTCGAAGTGTATTTTTTTTAATTTATTTAGTTTTCTCGAAAATTTTGGGGTTTGAAGGGGGAGCAGGGAAGAATGGCTCCGGCTAGGTCGGTTTACGGTCCATAGAAGCATCCTGCAAAAATTTGAAGCAAATCCATTACTTAAAATTTTTTTTTCTCGAAAATACGCAAGGGGTTAATCCATGTTTTTTTCCGATTTTGGCCGATTTTGGGGGTTTTGAGTTAGGACCGGATTCCGACGCGTAGGGGCTGGGAACGTTCAGATATGAAAGTAATGGACGAAATTCGCAAAGACGGTGGAGTTACAGTCTTTTGAAAATTAAAAATTTTAGCAAAATTTACATTTTGAAAGCTTCGAACGCGTTTTTCTCCCAGACTTAACATTGGGCCTTGTTGCTTTTTTTGGCTGATCTTACGCTCAGATAAACGGACTTTCAGAATCAAAAAAGTTTTTAAGGATGCGTTCACAAATACCCGAGCTACGATTTTTCAAAGTGGAAATTTAGAAAAAATTCATAACATATACGACTCTTCGAACCCGTTTTTCTCGAAAATTTCAAATCGGGCGCCTATGATTTTTCGAACCTATCTGAAGCCAAAAAGTCCGAGGAATCCAAATTTGTATAGTTTTTAAAAATCCGTCTACAAATAACGACGCTACAATTTTTTTTAACGTTTTATTTTGTTTTCGATTTGCACGGTTTTTTCCCAAACCTAACTACCGTGTAAATCGAAAAATAGGTGTACAGTGTGACGGCGCCGATATTTGATTTTTTTAAAGGAGGCGCAGTAGCATAAAGTTTGGAAACCACTGCCTGAATACAAACAAGAAAGCTGCTATGTTTGTATTGTATGGTCTCTTTGAACCTTTTCTAAACGTAGATCGTTAGGGGAGTCTGCTGGGGTTTTTTTTCACCTTCGTCATAGACACGTTTTAACCCTCCTAAGTGTATTTTAAGATTTTTTTTTGTAGAGATTCGTTTAGTCTTCGACATCGTCTAACGCTGCGCGGTTATTTTATTTCTTGTTGATGCAATAACGTTTTAGTGATCGAAACGTGCTGAAGGATAATTTTGAAGGATTCGTGGCACGTGAATCATTATTGTGTTATGTGAAGTATTGTGATTTTATGAATATCGATAGTTCTATTTTTATGAGAATATTGTGGCTAATGTGGTAAATTCAATTAATTTTTTTTACTACCCTTTCTTTTCCACAAAAATAAAAATTTTGAAAAATTGACAATTTGATTTTAAAATAAAGTCGTAGCTTCCCTTATTTTTGGTCGCATCGTCAAAAACAATCCAGATTTGAATTTCTGAAACTGGTCCCCAAAAAATACGTGCAAAATAAGCATGCATAGGGGGTAATGTTAAATTTTGTAATTTTGTAATTAGTGGTAAAACTTTTTGTGTCATTTTTGCAATAGAAAATTTAATATTATAATAGTCATTAAAAATTTTGCAGTTTTGGAATTTCCGATTTTTTAAGCTTCGGATACGCTTAAAGAATTTTGGATATACTTCGGACTTGTATTTGGTCTTGTATTTTATTTTGTTAAAATTTCGATTTTCAAAATTCGTAACTTGCTAATTTTGAAATACTTTTTAGATTTTGAAAGCCCGTTTATCGAAGCATAAGATTGGATCCCTAATGTTCGCAGCCGAAATCATTTTATCCTGCTACCCTTTCAGCAACAAAAATTTTCAAAAAAACTAAAATTGTCTAAATATTAACATTTCGCTAAAAAGTAAAGGCGCTGCGCTCTTATTTCCAATCCAATTGTTAAAAACACCCAAAATTTGTAATCATAAGACTTTCTTTCTGGTAACATTGGTACAAAATTAATTAGGGGTAGCAAAGTTAATTTTTCGAGTAATGAATGATTAAAGTTTTCTGTTCATTTTGCCAGGCAAAATTGAACATTCAAAAAACGTAATTTTGTTATTTGTGGATGAATCTTCAAAAACTTTGCAGATTTGGAATCCCCATACCTCTTGGTTTCGAAATGGCCTAAGAACACAGAGGTGTGCCAATTTGAGTTTTTTGACAAAAGCGTTTTTTTAATGCTCATACGTATGTCGAAAAAAATTCGTATTTAAATTCATAAAAAAAACTGAATATAATTTTATATTTTCTTCCATGCAAAAGCTTTCCAAAAATTTTCCAGATTTGTGTAAGTCGAACCGTTACAAAGATTTTCTAAGGAATATATTCTACTCGAGGTGTAATTGAGGGTGCGTGATAGACGTCTGACTTATAAGAAGTTATTTGGTCGCCCCTTAGTTGGGGATTGACTGGGGAAGAGATCGAGTCGATATCCTTGTTCGTACCGAAATAGCTCCGAAAAAAAAAATTGTAAGAAAACATTTCCACAATACCGCGAACGAGTTGTAAGTTTTATCAATTTCTATTTAACAAAAATGGCACTATATTTTCGTTAACTTAATTCGAATTAGCTTCTCTTTCGACCAGTTTTTCAAAAATAAATTACAACAATTAGAGCGGGAAAATGTAGCCTCTTAAATCATGTGCAAAAACTATTTGTAAGTACTTGGGGCGAAAAAAATTCAATCGAAACATGATTAAAAAATGTGAGTGAATCGATTCAATGGAAAACTACGAGGTAGACAGCGGCGCAGGTAGAATTCATTACAAAAGGTGCATCAGTAAAGAAAATAGAAAGAGATTATCCAACGAACCATAATAAGACAAGATTTTTATTATATTTTGTTGTATTTCTCCTTCGTATTTTTTGTACCAAAGGGTGCAAATAAAACGATACTCTTTGTGAAGTTGATGATGAAGCTTTGTAAAGACGCAAATCGCAGTAATTGCCAAAGAGGCTAATTAAATCGTGCGGCTTGTTGGGTTTATAATTCTAAAAACCAGCTGCAGGAAGGAGTCTAAATGCGGGTGTTAAGTGTGTAGGTTCTTATCCATTAGGGTGGTATAATCACAGATGTTTCCTGTAACCCCTTCCTAAGCTGTATTTTTTGCTAAAACCTTCTATTGGGCAATGCCCTCAACTTATTTACCAAAATGTGAATAAAGAAATGTTTTAAACCAATCTTCTGATTGACCATCCCATGATGATGAATATGTTTTAATTACTTTCAATCCTTTCAGGCTGAACTGCAATCCCGGGCCCATCGCCACCACCACGTCAGACGCACCCATTCCGACTTAGGAGGCCAAAGACTGTTCCAGTGGGATCCACGTTCGTCGTACAGGACGCCTCATGTCCTCGCCCGCACCTCTCCGAGGTCGTCCTCAAAGGATGAGTCCTCGGAAGAAACCTCCCGACGCTCCAGACGGCGTACAATTGCGAGGACCTCATCGTCGCGGACAACTCAGACGATCTCTTAGTCAGCCTGTGGACATTGACAAGTTATCGCCTTTGATGCGTACAAAGGCTGCAGGTAACTTTCTTCTCCCAAGAGTAACGTAAACGCTTATGTAAATAAAGCCTTTTTAGGACTGCGAAATGTGGGAACTAACATTTTGAGCGAGGACGACAACGACGCAAGACTGGGCACTTCGGAAGATGAAATGATGTCCGATTCGGAGTCTTCGATTGCTTCGATGACCGAAAGAAAGAAGTCGTTGGAATTGGCTATGGACGAAGATGTGATAATCTTAGCGGAAGCCGTCTTCGACCACGTAGCAATAGAAGCTGAGGAATTGGCTTTTAGGGCTGGAGACGTCATCGAAGTCTTGGAGACTGTTAATAGGGACTGGTGGTGGGGTTCTGCTGGCGGCAAAGAGGGATGGTTTCCTGCAGCTTTTGTGCGTTTACGTGTAAGCCAAGAGGATACCGTGGAAGACTGTTTAGCAGCTATGGCTTCTGGTAATTCTGTGCCATCTCAGTTACGCAGAAGAACTAGCATATCATTGTTATCAAACGACCAGGTTAGGACTAGTGTGGTGCGCGAATTAGTGCATACCGAAAGAGAATTCGTCAAAGTGCTTCAAGATGTAGCAGAGGGCTACATTGCAGAATGCCGCAAAAGGAAGGACATGTTTACTAACGAACAAATAGACACTATTTTTATTAATATTGAAGACATCCTTAAATTTCAGTCGGCTTTTCTGAAAGACTTGGAATCTTGCATTGACTGGGATGCTCCCTACAAAAGTTGCGTCGGCAAATGCTTCATAACGCGCAAAGAGGGCTTCGAAATGTATTCAACATATTGTAATAGTCATCCAGTGGCCACGGCTTTATTGCAAGAACTTTATCAATTCAATAACTATAGCAAATTCTTTGAAGCTTGTCGTTTAATGCGAGGCCTCATTGAAATACCACTGGATGGTTACTTGTTAACTCCTGTTCAAAGGATTTGCAAATATCCTTTACAGCTCGCCGAACTTTTGAAGTACACCAAACCTGACCATCTTGATTTCGAAAACATTCAAGAAGCTTTGAAAGCTATGAAAGAAGTGGCTGTTTTAATTAATGAACGCAAGAGACGGATGGAAAGCCTCGAAAAACTTGCAGCTTGGCAACAAAGACTTGAGGGATGGGAAGTAAGTAAATGATTGCTCTACGGTACTTCTAACTAGTGGTTTTTGAGAAAATTTTGGGGATTCACCGGAATATTGCTTAGAAAAATTTAATATTTAGTTCAGTTACTTTCGACCAAAAATAAACCAAAATTCAGCGAAAGTTAGTGCGTTTACTTAAAGTTCACTTTAAAAAATCGTTGTCTCGGTTTTTTGCAGATATCTTCGAAAACTTTATAGCATAGGGCGCTCTATTAATTATTTGAGTAATTAAGGGTTAAATTTATTTTAGCGTAAATTAACGGAAAAAACCGTCAGCAGATTTCGATTGAAAGGTCTGCGGGTCTCTGTTTTAATAAGTGCTCCAATTATTACTTATATTTTATTTGTTTAACAATAGATCAACACTAATTTATAATAACTACAAGCTTTAATAATGCATTTATCAAAACGTTACAGAAGCTAAAGATACAATATTTATAAATTGGACAAAAAAAAACTTAACACTAAAACCGCGGCAATATTGAACTTACTACAACCGCGGTTACCGGTCAATTAGACCTTTAAGAAAAATTGGTCTTTTAACAATGAAATATTGATTGCAACATATTTAATGCTTTTGAACAGTTTTTAAAAACAATAAACGCCATAAATTTCACCGAATATAAAATCAAAATTGATTGAAATTTTAATTGTTTGATTTGAAAAAAAAGATTCATGTAAAAATCTAATAAAAACGAAGATGTGCGCATTCGAGCGAAAAGTGGCACATTTCCGAGCGAGGGAGGCAAATGAAGCGCGACGCGGAGCGGCGCGCTTCATTTTCCCGAGATCGGAATGTGCCACTTTGAGCTCGAATGTGCACACTCGGTTTTAAGCACCATTCACAAAATTTATGGTAATAAATTATTCAAAAAATTATATAAATAATTTAATCGTTTTCTCTCACCTACACCTACCAAATTTTCGTATCTTTTCGCTCACTTCCACTCATTACTATAGTAAATACGTTGCTTAAACATAAAATTCATATTTATTTTTAATTTTTTGATTTGAAAGTGAAAAGATTAATTAAGGCAAATCAATAAACACGAGGATGTGCCCATTCGAGCGAAAAGTGGCACATTTCCGAGCGAGGGAAGCAAATGAAGCGCGACGCGGAGCGGCGCGCTTCATTTTCCCGAGATCGGAATGTGCCACTTTGAGCTCGAATGTGCACACTCGGTTTTAAGCGTCATTCACAATACTTAATTTATTTTCTAAAAAAATTTAATTATCCACTCTAATATTATAAAAGCGAAAATAACTCCGTCTGTCTGTCCGTCTGTCTGTTACTTTTTCACGTCTAAACCACTGAACCAATTTTGAGAAATTTTGATATAGAGATAGCTTGGACCTTGAACAAGGACATGGGCTACTGGTTTCGAGCAAATATAGTGAGTGATTCCTGTTTTATTCAAAATGTTAAAAACAACCATCTTCAAAAAGGTGCCTTTACATAATATTATTTGGCCATGTGATCAAAAAGGTCTACTTTTATTTGGTTTTCGTTATAATAAGGCACAGTTTCCGGTTTCTTTTTTCTATGTAATAAAGCATTTCTCTGCTGCTATAAATAATAATTATCGATAGAACCGATCAAATGACTAACCGGAAAGAAAAAAGTATGTGTCTTCTATCAAAAGAAAAAAAAATATAATTTAAAAAGAAAAACAATTATAGGTCAGTAATTATCAACTAAAATTAGGAAAAGTCATGTAATATGGCAGATATATATTCTACTAATAAAAAGTAAGAAGACGATAAAATTGCGAAATGGTCAAAATGACCGATTCCGCGGTTCTAGTGTTAAGGGTTGTTTTCTCAATCATTTTTTGGTCAATTTTGATTTTATATTTGTGGTTTAAATTTTCGTTCAGGATTTATTCGGAACTTAAAGTTTAAGTTTAATTCGTGGTCCGCAGGATTTAATAATTATTAATTTTCCAGGGCGAAGATTTAATCGAAACCAGCACTCAATTAATTCATCAAGGTGAAGCAGTTAGAGTTACTAACGGAATGTGGACCAGTAACATTATTTTATTTCTTTTTGACCGCCAATTAATTTATTGTAAAAAGGTGAGTTTGCTCTTCGTTTCTAAATGCAATCAGGGTGTTTGTATGTTAAATGTTTGAAGGATATTTTAAAGAGGAACACATACGTTTATAAGGGACGTATAGACATGGATACAAGCGAAGTGATCGACGTTCCTGATGGGAAAGGTAAGACTAAAGCAATTGGGATTAATCTCAAATTAAAAGAAATATTTTTAGACGTACAAACAGGAGTTACTGTGAGGCACGCCTTAAGGATATACAGTTGCATTCGTGACAAATGGCTACTGTGCTGCTTGCGTTCTTCCTTTGAAAAGCAACAGTGGCTGGAGGCTTTCGCCGAAGAAAGAAGATTAGTAGCACAAGATAAATCGGACGGATTAGCATTTCCAACAGCTGCTAAACAATTAGCTAAAGTTGCAGCGAGATCCCAAAGAAGACCACCTCGCAAGCCAAGAGGTGAGGATTTTAACGCGGAAACGAACGAGAAAGCTTCTCTTCAAACTATCAGAGATTTACTATTTCTTTTTCTAGGAAATAAAAATTACAAATTGGATTCCGCATATATGGGATCCATGCTTCAATTAAATTCTCATAACTCTCATAATTCTCATTCGTTGGGTCGAAAAGTCGGTACATGGTTTACGTTTGGTGTAAATCGTAAAACAAGACATCAGCATCGTGATGTTTCCTGAGATAAAACAACCTTACTGTAACGTCGTGTCAATTAATTATTAAACGAATTCGGAACAGTGATATTGCGTGCCAAAAATGTAAATTTTAATTGACATCGTTGCAGTAGTGGTCTTGTATTATTATTATTTAATTCTAAATTAATGGTATGTAGATATTGACTTGCTAGTGATAATAGGCTATTGCCATATGTGCTGTGCAAATTAATTAAGTAAGTTACTACGAGGCATCGGAGGCCTAAAATCTTCCTATTTCTCTTTAAAAAGATTCATTCGAACGTTCGACTGATCCAAACTATATTTGATTTGTTATCGTATAAACTTCTACAAGTTATATATATATTTACGCACAAAACGAATTAAGCAATTAAATCTGGAATGTTAACAGGGTATTTAAACAGTTTCATAACGTAAAAGCTATAAGCTCCCTGTATTAGTTAAACGATATCCGATTGCGACTGTTATAATACTTTTATGGACCAAAATTCATCTAAAAAATTGAACATATTAAAGATGCTACAATCGACATTGCCAAAGGTTTGCACAAATTCGGACGTTATCCTAGTTGCAAATATTTTTCAATTTTTCACGTTTCCAACACAGTAGTGGCCCACGACAATTAATCCTAAAGGCTTAAACAGTAACTGTTATTGTAGAATGTTGCTGTTATTTTTATAGCATGTCCCTTTGGTTAGATAATATTTTTGTAAAAGCTTTCTTACACATTTACAACGTTTTCTGATGTTCGTTGCACTTATTCGGTGCATTTGTTGAAACAACTACGTTAATACTGTCCCTATTAAATGTTATTGTTATTGTTTTTTGCAATATTTGCAGTGAATAGGTAATTATAGCTGATGTATGAATAGAACATTTTATCATAATGAGTTTCAATGATAAAAAAATACTTCTATTTCAATTATGTTTATTAATAAGTTTCCTGTTACGTTTGTAAACTTAACATACATGTTTTTAATTATTTCATTTTGTTTCAGGAAATAATAAATCAATTTAAGTGTGGTAAAGAATGATACTTAAAAAATCTTCCAAGTACGTGCGGAAACAATTTATAAAATATATTATTTCATTATTGCTAAATAATGGTCTCCCAAGATTAATTCGGGAAATAGATATTAAAATATAAAAAGTATATTAAAATCAGTCCGTCTTTGATGAACGTTTGGCAAACACCTGGTACAATCCCAAAAATGAAGAAGCAGTTGCTACTAATCCAACTTGCCAAGTATTCAATTTTGAAGACCATAAGAAACCAGAAGGTAAAGTATTAATTGCATGAATAAAATCCAAGGATAATCTTAAGCATGTTAACACTTCCATTTTCTGTTCCAGCATGAGTTTTTTTAAAACCCTAAAAAGTAAATGATGATTTTAATATAAATTTAAAGAAATAATTATTACCTGTCGTCTACTTTAATATCTAAACGGGATTTATGGTGATGCAAGATATTTAAATAACGTAAAGACCTAAAAGTAAAGAAGCTATAAGTGAAATATTCTGAGATTATTCTAATTTACCTCATGAGAGTTAAATAAATAGATAAGACCCAACAAACTGAACTGGCAGTGTCCCATACATCACCATTCTGACCGGAAATTAATTTATGTTCGGCTAACCAGGCTATCTTCTCAATAGGGTAATAAATTTGGTCAATTATATTAGTAACTACACCAACTGTAGCCATGAATTTATCAGGTTCCTGCGTAAATAAGCAATGTACAACATTCATCTGGTTCTGTAAAAGATGTACGTACAGATTTTCCCAATCCATATTCAATATTGTACTTTAACATGGGTAAATCGTCAAGTAATCGAAGAACAGCACGAGTGGAAGACATTTGGGAGCTGAAAATCTGCCATCTTTCTGCATGCAATTTGTTTGCTGTTAAGCCACCAACTAATTTTGCACTATAACATAAGGTGCGTAAAAACTAAAAGTAAATCTGATTATCAAACAGTTCGGTACTAAACAAATTTACCTTATCTCTCCCTTTATAGGTTTCTAAAACTTCACATATTTCATTTAAAGCATGTTCCATATTGAATCGAGAAATTGTATTAACCTTCCAGCACCTTTATACCTGCAAGGTAAACATAGCTTGAATAAATTTCAATGTTATTTAGGAGAGTGAGAACTTTTACTATTTAAATACAATTTATTTCACGTTACTAACATTTAATATTCAACTTTAACCTTAGAATGTGCTTCAACGTCATGGTCACATGCAACTCGAGTACATTTTTTTATAAAAAATACTCCATATAATTAATACTGATTAGATTTTGCCACCATTTATGAATTTTCATTTTAATTGTAAAGTAATTTTGTAACTCGAAATATTCAAATCAAAATTTAAGTCGCAATAACAATTTAGCAATGAGGTTGGAAGATACAGAAAAGGAGAAAACCTATGTTCGGGATTTAATGACTAAAGTTCTGAAACTGAAAATGGTTTAAAATGAATATGATAAGCCCATTGTGCTTATTTTCTGTCCATTCAAATCTAATTCATTTGACTTATCAAATTCACCCTAGGAAGCCCTTTACAACTTCCACTGTTACATTTTTCAACCCTTATTCTTTATTAAATTGGAGAAGTTTTCATTTCATTTTTCATTATAGTGTGAGACCCATTTTTTTTATTCGTTACATTTAATTCAAGTTAATTATTTGAATACAGAATATATGCCTGTCTAAACTTTACATAATGCATTAAAGCGCTCAATGCATTTTGTATATCAAAAATAAGCTGAACTTTGGGGTCACCGATAGGAGTTTTTATCTAACGTTTGATTCCCTTTCTACTTAAAAATTATATCAGTTTTGTGTTAGATACCGAAGCGAACGGTCCTGTTATAAATAATGCTTTTTAAAAATTCAAATTGCAACCCTTATTCTAAGGTAAATTTCAAGTCACATTATTTTTTTATGAATTTTTCACCTCCTAGAAAGGAACTGCAACTAATAACTTTTTATTATTTTTATTTTACAGTTTATTCATGGGAGATTTTATCAAACCGCTCGAGGACGTCGACTTTCCTCAATATCACGGTTTACAAGACAAATAGCTACATTCTTCTTTAGGTTTGTGTATTTCAAATTATTTATTTTTCGGGTAGGTCAGAGGTCGGCACCTTTTTTTAGAAAAGGGGCTTATCATTTTAATAATCATTGCGGAACAAATAGCTCCAGCTATAGGTACTGGGGGTACGTAAGAACATCTCCTTGCAATATAAAGCAAATCTTTTTTTTTAAATTTTTTTCAAGAACAACATAGGGGTATACTGAGTCTGTAAATACCTTTAGTCGTTAAACCTCTAGCTTCGACTGCGGCCACACATTTGGTTACAACAAAAGGTAGACTTGCATTATGGGCTGTTAAAAGTGTTGTCAGTTCTATGCCAAAGACACTCCTTAAATATTTTAAATCCGGGACGCAGTCGTTGGGAAATTTCTCTGAGCATCTACCTAAAAGTATTTACTAATTAATGGAGCTGATTGAATGTGAAATTTGATTCCTTGTGCCGAGAAGCCCCACAAGAAGTTTCCACATAATTCGCACCAATTTAAGCCTTTGAAAGTGTTCACTTTAAATAGGTGTGTTTTTTCATACTTTTCTGGTAGATTGAAGTTGGTGGATTGTTCTTGGAATGAGCTGAGAGTGCTTGAGAATAGATCTTTCGAACAAGAACAATGTCTGAAAGTGTCAATATAAATACAAAGAGTTGTTAGCAAGAAGATTTAACTTATTTTAATTAAAATAATCTAAGCACGGATGTATCGTTCACGGTGCTTATTTATTAAACTGAAATTGTTTATTAATCGTTTATAATATTTAATTAGAACTATTGCTAAGTTAGAAACGTGTTTAAAAAATAATTAATTCTTTTTGAAATGATCACAGCTGTAATTTAATTTGAAATACTTATTAGGCATGATATAAAAAATCAATTGCTATTAAATTTACAAAGAACATTCTTTATAATTGTTTAAATATCTAGTAAAAATTTGGGGGCTATAAATTTTTCATAAGTATTTAAAAAAGAATAATTGGAATAAGAGTTATGATCGTTTTATATTGATTTATATCTTTTTAAACACACTTTGAGTTTAATTTGTTCCATTCATTTTTAAACACAAAAGTATTTACATTTATTAAAGTACACGATAAAAAATTAATAACAGTCCATGTTTGTGTTTCTTTTTATTTAAAATTAAATTAAATATTAATGTACTTTTATTAGTTGACTGTTAATAACTTATGTGGTTTTAAAAAAATACTAAACAATCTAAAATTGATCTTTTAAAATTAATAAAAGTCATGTTATTTTAAATAATGGTTCTATTGCAATTATCTTCTTCAAATTTTCACAAGAGATTGTTTATAACTAATAATAATGTTATGATCATTACTGCTCTAATAGTATTTCAAAAAAGTTTAATAATAAATGTATTATACATTGGAAATTGTGCCAACGTTACATGCTCCAAATATCGTGTTCTGTTATTTATATTTCGTTCATATTTAGATACTAAATTGTTTTGAGTAATAATATTAATCACCGATACTTGGGTGCTTCTCACTAACTTAGATGTGGTCCAAAACAATTTTAATCAACTTGAAATCCATGTAAATTGAATTTTAATATCCTTTTCATCTCAAAATTGTAGAAACACTTCTTTACTACATCTCTAATTTGGTGTAAAGATTATTCAATCAGAAGTACTCAAGACAAACTAATTGAAACATACAATTGCTTCTTTGAATTGGCTAACTTTATACCCTTCCGGATGTATAGTACCGTTCAATTGATTCTCATCATTTTTACATATGCAATAGTTTACACTATCAATACTAAATCATATAAGTTTGGTGCTCTTCAAATTACATACTTGCTCCTCTCTTTGGTTAGTGTTTGCAATTTCCTTTTATTAAGAGTCATGTATGGACTTTCTTGGTAATTAACAGTTGATAATTTTTGCAAAAATAAAGGCGCTCTTAGTTCCAAATAAATCGTATGCACACCATCAACAACTAACGGTCTAACACAGTCATATCTCTACTCTCTTACATATAAGCCAGAATTGGAATCGTAATGCAACTTATAATGATGTATTTTATCATTAAATCTAAAAAATATAACATACAAATAATTGAAAACATTCACAATTTGTTTTGTGTACTTCAAACTCAGTGTGGAATTGCCCATTAGAAAATTTACTTTTTCTAACTAGATATGCTCCATTAGACTGAGAATTTAATAGATTTGCCGCTTCAATGTGTGAGATTCCTCTATAATAATCACAACCCAAATAACTCGGTATTTCTAATGATACATCTGTGCTTATTACTGGGATTGGTACTGGAGCATCTAATTGCATTCTGTATACTAAAACAATTACATTAAAGCAATTCTAATGTAAAAATTGTGGAATTAATAATACCAGAAACTAAAAGTAACGTCTTACAGTCTATTTTCAAAGCGGAATAGATAGGAGATTGTAAATCAAAACCCATTTTATTAACCCTGTTGTAGTAGGACTACTAATATTTTGCTCGATGCACCTAATTCGTTTCTTTTTCGAGTCCAAATAAATAATAAATATGTAACTGCAAACTATTTTTTGATAGTACTTGGGTGTGTGAAAAATACCCATTAAATTTAAGGTGCATTTGTTATACGAAAAGTAGTTTTGATAACATTTTCAGAATTGTGTCAAAATAAAATATTCTTTTAGAGAAATAAAAGGCGTTAATGTAATAGTGTTATTAATTAATCATTGAATTACCGTTCGAAAAATATAATAAACATGCCACAATGAGTAGAACATTTTACTTCAAAGAAGTTTTAACCAGATGTGGATAACCATGTATCTTGTGTGAATTTTGTTTTAATTTCTATTTAATTATTTTGATAGTGAATTAATTTTTGTTTTCAATCTTTGTTAACTATAAGAATTTATTTAGACTTACATTTTTATTAATTACAATATTTTTAATTTCACAGATGACACATTGAGTTACTTCTTCGGAAGATCTTTTCTCACATGAATTGCTGCAATTTCAACTACTTATTCGTTGCTCTTAAGTACCGGAAGTTTGAGGACAATTGAAATGTGTTCCGTGGCATATAAATTGAAGAAATCATGTCATCTTTATCGTTACATGACTTATCATATTAAGATAGTTTTAAATAGTTCAATGCGTTTAGTTAAAGTATATCTTGTTAGCTTGTAGGAAATTTTTATTTGTTGACTCCTTTGTGTGTCTTCGAGATTAGCTTCGCGTTTTGCTCGAGAGACTTTATTCCGAAGAAAGTCTTAAACATCTCTTCACCATTGAAAGGTGATGTTTAATTTTTCAATTAATTATAAATGTCTTTAATTTAAAGAAAAACATTGCTCTGGGCGTACTTTATGTTGAGTAAACAAACTCTAACGCGGTTTATATTATAGACCTTTATATTTTCTTAGACGTTAGTTAAAAACAGCAAAGGGTACTTGTGCTGTGCACGAGCACTTGTTGTTCGATCTCTTGTGTTAGGATAATTCCTAAGATCACATGTACATACATTTTTGGCTTCATTTTCTTTTTTGTTTGATTTTTAAATACATTTGCGGTAATGAATTAGCATTAAATTTTCAAATTTTACTTATTAAATCAAAATCTTAATAACAATTTCTTTTGAAATTAATTTTTTATCATTATTTTAATATTAAAAATTGGTAAATATATTTGGAGTAACACATCATTATCAATAATAATCAATTAATAATTGCATTTAAATAACTTTTTTTAAATATATTAATTTATGGTGGTTAAGGCAATAAAATTTAAATTCAACAAACGCACACAACCCACATAATTACAGAAGGTGGGACAAGTATTAAAAGGTGTATAGACAAAAATAAACTAAAAGGATCCTTTTGCTTTATAATAAGTTTTAAGATATAACGTTTAAGAAATATAAAGGTTGCCTTTGTGACACACAAGGGAACCTTTTATCCCAAAATGTGAAGAAGCAGCAAAGGTATCGTAAAATGAACTACACATATTTTTTTTCCACACACTCGTAACACATACACATTCTATAAAGATAGATTTGTTAGTGATTTTTAATTCGTGTTTAAATTTTATTACTGCTAACTATTCTAAATTATATTTAACAATAATCAAGTTCCACCCTTATTTAGCTTAAATTGTTTATTAGCTTAATCTTTATTTTTATTTGTTTACACATTTATATACTTGGGATTTCATTTGTTTCATCTTCATTTACAGTTTATTTTAATAAATATCTTTTTCTTCTTAATCTATATCTTCACTGCACGGGGTATTCTGTATAGCCTGATCCGACATCCATCTCTTACTTGGTCTTTCCACTTCGCCTCGTCCTATCTCTTGCCATTCTTTTGAGCTGATTACACCAATTTTCTTTGTGTCTTTTTATTTCCACTTTCAAGTTAAATATATTTAATTCTTATCTAATATCGTCATTATTATTATTTAATTTGTTTTGTCTTATGTAGCCTTAACACTTCGTAAAAATTTCACTTCTGCTGCTTGTATTTGTGATTCCTGTTTCTTGGTGAGGGCCCATGTTTGGCTGCCGTATAGTATAGTTGATACTGCCATGGTTTAAGAAACCCGACTTAAATTCTACAAAACAAATATCTTTTGCATGTAATTATTTATTAATAACTGTTAATACTGTACCTACTATTTAAGGATTTGTCTTAGAATTTTCTTATTATCTACTTTCTTCACTACCCTTCTTGATTTAACTTTATTATTTAAAGGTTCATCACGCCCAGATAGGGCTCCACGAATTAAAAAATGTTGACAAACTATCTCATATGTCAAAGTCGTGTGAAACAATACAATCGACTGTGGCTCAATATCCGGCTACGGGATTTTAACATTCCCAAATAATGATAAATAATTTGTTCTGTATTGCAATAGCAGGGTCTATTTTACCTCCATGATTTATTGTACTAATTATTTATTGTACTAATATTTGTTTAAAGTAATAATTAACTGTTATACATTGTTATTTATAGTTAATTATTTACTTGTCCCATAGGATAAAAAATCCCATTTGTTCAAATGCGTCTAACGAAGTAGACAACCTCTACGGTCGTGTTTGAAATAATAGCTGCTACTTTGCAAAGTGTAACCCGTGTATATTAGATGGCGCTAGTTGTGTTATTTGATAGTAAAAATAATTCTCACTTATAATCTCAGGTTAGTTTTATTTATATAAACTCGAAAAATTGCAAGACGTAAATAATTAACAATTTTCGGTTTGTGTTCATATCGCAAGGCCACCACTGCAATATACAGAAATGTATGTAGGTCGTTAATTTTGTATTTTACGTTTGTAAATGAGACAATATGAAGTATCAAAACCACCTTGTTCGGTACTTTGAAATTTCCAGCTGATTTTAAAGAGCCAATCTATTGGTAATACTTATTGTGGAGAATTTTAATTATTTATAATTAAGGTATAATTAATTTTGTTTTTCATTTTTTTGCAGAGAACAGTTGTGTTGAAAAATCCTTTCGGAAGCCAAAGTGGATTTGCACAAGTACCCTTGGTTCTTCTTCACATAAGGCAATTCAGAAGCCTTTGGGAAACCTAATCCAGCAGCACCAGCAGAATCATCAATGGAAGATTAAATCCATGTGGGCGTAGTTTTTGCTAAATTTTTACTATTTTGTAAATTTATTTTGTGTATTTTATTATTTGTAAAACTTATTTCTTTTTGCCACACTTATTTATGTTTAATTATGTATTTATAATTTGTTAAAAAAGTTGCAGTCTTATCATATTGATATGTATATTAATGTTTCGATCAAACCTCCCTTAATTTACATATTTGGCACTTTGTTTAATTTGAATAGGGTTTCTTTTGCATTTAAACGGCAAAAAAGGGACGCAGCATTTTATTATTTTGAAGTTTTTAAATTGTAACAAATTGTATATCTTTTTCCGTTATTCTAAGACAACATTAAGTGATCCGACGCGAAGGGCTTTAGTCTTTGATTAAAACTTTTGCCTTCACATTGGACCACATAATGTTTGGTGAATGATGGGGTGTTCTAAGATTGTGTATTCTTAAAACATTACATCAAGGGCTGTACTATGTTGTAAACAAATTTGAGTTCCTCTGTTAAGTAGGTTAATTACATGTAAGGGGATGTAAGGGGTTGTTGGTAAATAAAAAAAAACTATTTACTACCTGTTGTTTCTTTTATTACTAAAAATGTAAGGGAAAAATGTCACCTAGTAACAGGGACATAAAAGAAAAATTACAAAAATATAATTTCGCAAATCACGAGTTACGGTCGGCCGAGTTTTTATCTTAGATTTAAAAAAAAAATAAAAAAAACCTCTTATCTTTGCGAAAATCTTTGTAGCCTCGGGCTATAAATATTTTTAAGTCGTTTTGCCAATGTTTTCAAAACGCACTGGAGCGTGAAACGGCCCAAGCAATAAAAAAAGCCTCTTATCTTTGCGAAAATCTTTGTAGCCTCGGGCTATAAAAATTTTTAAGTCGTTTTGCCAATGTTTTCAAAATATAATTTCGCAAACCGCGATATACGGTCGGCCGAGTCGGCCGAGTCGGCCGAGGGTTTATCTTAGAGATTTTTAAAAATATTTTTCAAATCACGAGTATCCTACGGTCATTCGTCATTCGTCATTCGTCTCGTTCGGCTCGTTGCTCGTTGGATTTTTCTTAGAGATTTTTAAAAATTTTATTTTTCGACCGGTATGGGAATCGAACACGAGACCATTTGAACAAACAACCTATCGCTAACCATCTGAGCTATGGCGTTGTTATACAAAGTAAGTGTTTCAAACTTTATAAAGTACAGGTTCTATAATATTAATTTAAAATTTATTTTTGAATGTTTAAGTAGTTAGGTGTAAAAGCCCACCTGACTTGCTCTTGCTCTTGCTATTCCAAATAATAATTATTAAAATTCGGGTAACAATAAAGACTTTATTATATCTAATAATTTATACAAGTTTTTTTACAGAGTTTAAATTTAACAGTTAAGAAGTTTGAATCACACATTTTTGAAGTCCGCGGCTTCAAAAACATTTAATTCAAACTTCTTATCTGTTTTAAATTATACATTATTAATATAATTAATTTTTTTATCTTAATTTAATAATTATATTAACTAAAAAAAAATTAAAATAACAAAGTTTTAATATAATAAAAAATTGCAACCCTTACGATTGTTTTTATTGTAATAAATTAAGAAAAAACCTTATGGGTAATGTGTAAACTAAGAGTGATTTGCACGTCAATCTTGGGATTGCAACTTTTTTTACAATTACATTACATTACAATTACATACTATAAATAAAAAGGAAAAGGAAGGTGTTTTAAGTGTGTGTGAAAAGATAAAATAATAATAACGGCGCTACAATTTTTTTAAAGTTCAATATTGGGCAAAAAAGAGCTGCTAAAATTGCAATTTTTATGTTTCAAAAAATTAACATTGCGCCCTATACATATTTTACATGTATCTTATGTAAAAAAGCCTCAAAATTCCGAATCCGTGTCGTCTGTAATGATTGGATCGAAAATAAGGGCGCTACGATTTTTTTTGTGAATCAAGGGGTCTGTTTGTTTATTTATTTAGTTCTATCGCAAATTTTTATTTTAGAGCGAGAGCGCCGAGAAATGACAACGGTTATAGTTAGTAGGGGTACGTAGGAACATCCCCTGAGAAAATAAAGCAATTCTATTTTTTTCATATTTTGCCTAAATAACATTTTGATTTTTCAAAACGTTTTCCCAAAGCTTTGGAATAGCACGCCTATGGTTTCTTAGGCCTATCCCAAGCCAAAAAGGCTGCCAAATCCGAATCTGAATAGTTTTTAAAGAGCCGTCCACAAATAACGGCGCTACAATTTTTTTAAAGTTCAAAATCCACCCAAAATGAGCGCAAAAAATCGCAATTTTTAATAATCAAAAAATTAACGTCGCACCCTATACATATTATACATGTATCTTATGTAAAAAAGCCTCAGAATTCCGAATCCGTGTCGTTTGTAATGATTAGATCGAAAATAACGGCGCTACGATTTTTTTTGTGAATCAAGGGGTACGTATTTCTATTCATTTAGTTTGTATCAAAAATTTTTATTTTAGAGGGGAAGCGCGGGGAAATGACACCGGTTATAGTCACTAGGGTACGTAGGAACGTCCCTCGCAATATAAAGCAATTCTATTTTTTCATTTTTTTCAAAATACAGGGGTTTTAAAACCCATCGATTTTGAATTTTCAAAACGTTTTCCCAAAGCTCTGGAATAGCACGCCTACGGTTTCTTAGGCCTATCCGAAGCCAAAAGGCTGCCAAATCTGATTCTGAATAGTTTTAAAATCCGTCCACAAATAACGGCGCTACAATTTTTTGAAAGTTCAAAATTGGCTCAAAATGAGCTCTAAAAATAGCAATTTTTTAATTTCGAAAAATTAACGTCGCACCCTATACATATTATACATGTATCTTATATAAAAAAGCCTCAGAATTCCGAATCCGTGTCGTTTGTAATGATTGGATCGAAAATAAGGGCGCTACGATTTTTTTTGTGAATCAAGGGGTACGTATTTCTATTCATTTAGTTTGTATCAAAATTTTTATTTTAGAGGGAAGCGCGGGAAATGACACCGGTTATAGTCACTAGGGGTACGTAGGAACGTCCCCTCGCAATATAAAGCAATTCTATTTTTTTCATTTTTTCTCAAAAAGACATGGGTTAAAACCCATCGATTTTGAATTTTCAAAACGTTTTCCCAAAGCTCTGGAATAGCACGCCTACGGTTTCTTAGGCCTATCCGAAGCCAAAAAGGCTGCCAAATCTGATTCTGAATAGTTTTTAAAAATCCGTCCACAAATAACGGCGCTACAATTTTTTGAAAGTTCAAAATTGGCTCAAAATGAGCTCTAAAAATAGCAATTTTTTAATTTCGAAAAATTAACGTCGCACCCTATACATATTATACAAGTATCTTATATAAAAAAGCCTTAGAATTCCGAATCCGTGTCGTTTGTAATGATTGGATCGAAAATAAGGGCGCTACGATTTTTTTTGTGAATCAAGGGGTACGTATTTCTATTGATTTAGTATGTATCGAAAATTTTTATTTTAGAGGGGAAGCGCACGGAAATGACACTGGTTATAGTCACTAGGGGTACGTAGGAACGTCCCCTCGCAATATAAAGCAATTCTATTTTTTTCATTTTTTCTCAAAAAGACATGGGTTAAAACCCATCGATTTTGAATTTTCAAAACGTTTTCCCAAAGCTCTGGAATAGCACGCCTACGGTTTCTTAGGCCTATCCGAAGCCAAAAAGGCTGCCAAATCCGATTCTGAATAGTTTTTAAAGATCCGTCTACAAATAACGGCGCTACAATTTTTTGAAAGTTCAAAATTGGCTCAAAATGAGCTCTAAAAAAGCAATTTTTTAATTTCGAAAAATTAACGTCGCACCCTATACATATTATACAAGTATCTTATATAAAAAAGCCTTAGAATTCCGAATCCGTGTCGTTTGTAATGATTGGATCGAAAATAAGGGCGCTACGATTTTTTTTGTGAATCAAGGGGTACGTATTTCTATTGATTTAGTATGTATCGAAAATTTTTATTTTAGAGGGGAAGCGCACGGAAATGACACTGGTTATAGTCACTAGGGGTACGTAGGAACGTCCCCTCGCAATATAAAGCAATTCTATTTTTTTCATTTTTTCTCAAAAAGACATGGGTTAAAACCCATCGATTTTGAATTTTCAAAACGTTTTCCCAAAGCTCTGGAATAGCACGCCTACGGTTTCTTAGGCCTATCCGAAGCCAAAAAGGCTGCCAAATCTGATTCTGAATAGTTTTTAAAAATCCGTCCACAAATAACGGCGCTACAATTTTTTGAAAGTTCAAAATTGGCTCAAAATGAGCTCTAAAAATAGCAATTTTTTAATTTCGAAAAATTAACGTCGCACCCTATACATATTATACAAGTATCTTATGTAAAAAGCCTCAGGATTCCGAATCCGTGTCGTTTGTAATGATTGGATCGAAAATAAGGGCGCTACGATTTTTTGTGAATCAAGGGTACGTATTTCTATTGATTTAGTTTGTATCGAAAATTTTTATTTTAGAGGGAAGCGCGGGAAATGACACCGGTTATAGTCACTAGGGTACGTAGGAACGTCCCTCGCAATATAAAGCAATTCTATTTTTTCATTTTTTCCAAAATACATGGGTTAAAACCCATCGATTTTGAATTTTCAAAACGTTTTCCCAAAGCTCTGGAATAGCACGCCTACGGTTTCTTAGGCCTATCCGAAGCCAAAAGGCTGCCAAATCCGATTCTGAATATTTTTTAAAGATCCGTCCACAAATAACGGCGCTACAATTTTTGAAAGTTCAAAATTGGCTCAAAATGAGCTCTAAAATCGCAATTTTTAATTTCGAAAATTAACGTCGCACCCTATACATATTATACATGTATCTTATGTAAAAAGCCTCAGGATTCCGAATCCGTGTCGTTTGTAATGATTGGATCGAAAATAAGGGCGCTACGATTTTTTGTGAATCAAGGGTACGTATTTCTATTGATTTAGTTTGTATCGAAAATTTTTATTTTAGAGGGAAGCGCGGGAAATGACACCGGTTATAGTCACTGGGGGTACGTAGGAACGTCCCTCGCAATATAAAGCAATTCTATTTTTTCATTTTTCTCAAAAGACATGGGTTAAAACCCATCGATTTTGAATTTTCAAAACGTTTTCCCAAAGCTCTGGAATAGCACGCCTACGGTTTCTTAGGCCTATCCGAAGCCAAAAGGCTGCCAAATCCGATTCTGAATAGTTTTTAAAGATCCGTCCACAAATAACGGCGCTACAATTTTTGAAAGTTCAAAATTGGCTCAAAATGAGCTCTAAAATCGCAATTTTTAATTTCGAAAATTAACGTCGCACCCTATACATATTATACATGTATCTTATGTAAAAAGCCTCAGGATTCCGAATCCGTGTCGTTTGTAATGATTGGATCGAAAATAAGGGCGCTACGATTTTTTTGTGAATCAAGGGGTACGTATTTCTATTGATTTAGTTTGTATCGAAAATTTTTATTTTAGAGGGAAGCGCGGAAATGACACCGGTTATAGTCACTAGGGGTACGTAGGAACGTCCCTCGCAATATAAAGCAATTCTATTTTTTCATTTTTCTCAAAATACATGGGTTAAAACCCATCGATTTTGAATTTTCAAAACGTTTTCCCAAAGCTCTGGAATAGCACGCCTACGGTTTCTTAGGCCTATCCGAAGCCAAAAGGCTGCCAAATCCGATTCTGAATATTTTTTAAAGATCCGTCCACAAATAACGGCGCTACAATTTTTGAAAGTTCAAAATTGGCTCAAAATGAGCTCTAAAATCGCAATTTTTAATTTCAAAAAATTAACGTCGCACCCTATACATATTATACATGTATCTTATGTAAAAAGCCTCAGGATTCCGAATCCGTGTCGTTTGTAATGATTGGATCGAAAATAAGGGCGCTACGATTTTTTGTGAATCAAGGGGTACGTATTTCTATTGATTTAGTTTGTATCGAAAATTTTTATTTTAGAGGGAAGCGCGGGAAATGACACCGGTTATAGTCACTGGGGGTACGTAGGAACGTCCCTCGCAATATAAAGCAATTCTATTTTTTCATTTTTTCCAAAATACATGGGTTAAAACCCATCGATTTTGAATTTTCAAAACGTTTTCCCAAAGCTCTGGAATAGCACGCCTACGGTTTCTTAGGCCTATCCGAAGCCAAAAGGCTGCCAAATCCGATTCTGAATAGTTTTTAAAGATCCGTCCACAAATAACGGCGCTACAATTTTTGAAAGTTCAAAATTGGCTCAAAATGAGCTCTAAAATGCAATTTTTAATTTCGAAAAATTAACGTCGCACCCTATACATATTATACATGTATCTTATGTAAAAAGCCTCAGGATTCCGAATCCGTGTCGTTTGTAATGATTGGATCGAAAATAAGGGCGCTACGATTTTTTTGTGAATCAAGGGGTACGTATTTCTATTGATTTAGTTTGTATCGAAAATTTTTATTTTAGAGGGAAGCGCGGGAAATGACACCGGTTATAGTCACTAGGGTACGTAGGAACGTCCCTCGCAATATAAAGCAATTCTATTTTTTCATTTTTCTCAAAAGACATGGGTTAAAACCCATCGATTTTGAATTTTCAAAACGTTTTCCCAAAGCTCTGGAATAGCACGCCTACGGTTTCTTAGGCCTATCCGAAGCCAAAAGGCTGCCAAATCCGATTCTGAATAGTTTTAAAGATCCGTCCACAAATAACGGCGCTACAATTTTTGAAAGTTCAAAATTGGCTCAAAATGAGCTCAAAAAATGCAATTTTTAATTTCGAAAAATTAACGTCGCACCCTATACATATTATACATGTATCTTATGTAAAAAGCCTCAGGATTCCGAATCCGTGTCGTTTGTAATGATTGGATCGAAAATAAGGGCGCTACGTTTTTTTTGTGAATCAAGGGTACGTATTTCTATTGATTTAGTTTGTATCGAAAATTTTTATTTTAGAGGGAAGCGCGGGAAATGACACCGGTTATAGTCACTGGGGGTACGTAGGAACGTCCCTCGCAATATAAAGCAATTCTATTTTTTCATTTTTCTCAAAATACATGGGTTAAAACCCATCGATTTTGAATTTTCAAAACGTTTTCCCAAAGCTCTGGAATAGCACGCCTACGGTTTCTTAGGCCTATCCGAAGCCAAAAGGCTGCCAAATCCGATTCTGAATAGTTTTAAAGATCCGTCCACAAATAACGGCGCTACAATTTTTGAAAGTTCAAAATTGGCTCAAAATGAGCTCTAAAATCGCAATTTTTAATTTCGAAAAATTAACGTCGCACCCTATACATATTATACATGTATCTTATGTAAAAAGCCTCAGGATTCCGAATCCGTGTCGTTTGTAATGATTGGATCGAAAATAAGGGCGCTACGATTTTTTGTGAATCAAGGGTACGTATTTCTATTGATTTAGTTTGTATCGAAAATTTTTATTTTAGAGGGAAGCGCGGGGAAATGACACCGGTTATAGTCACTAGGGTACGTAGGAACGCCCCCTCGCAATATAAAGCAATTCTATTTTTTCATTTTTTCCAAAAGACATGGGTTAAAACCCATCGATTTTGAATTTTCAAAACGTTTTCCCAAAGCTCTGGAATAGCACGCCTACGGTTTCTTAGGCCTATCCGAAGCCAAAAGGCTGCCAAATCCGATTCTGAATAGTTTTTAAAGATCCGTCCACAAATAACGGCGCTACAATTTTTGAAAGTTCAAAATTGGCTCAAAATGAGCTCTAAAATCGCAATTTTTAATTTCGAAAAATTAACGTCGCACCCTATACATATTATACATGTATCTTATGTAAAAAGCCTCAGGATTCCGAATCCGTGTCGTTTGTAATGATTGGATCGAAAATAAGGGCGCTACGATTTTTTGTGAATCAAGGGGTACGTATTTCTATTGATTTAGTATGTATCGAAAATTTTTATTTTAGGGGGAAGCGCGGGAAATGACACCGGTTATAGTCACTAGGGTACGTAGGAACGTCCCTCGCAATATAAAGCAATTCTATTTTTTCATTTTTCTCAAAAGACATGGGTTAAAACCCATCGATTTTGAATTTTCAAAACGTTTTCCCAAAGCTCTGGAATAGCACGCCTACGGTTTCTTAGGCCTATCCGAAGCCAAAAGGCTGCCAAATCCGATTCTGAATAGTTTTAAAGATCCGTCCACAAATAACGGCGCTACAATTTTTGAAAGTTCAAAATTGGCTCAAAATGAGCTCTAAAATCGCAATTTTTAATTTCGAAAAATTAACGTCGCACCCTATACATATTATACATGTATCTTATGTAAAAAGCCTCAGGATTCCGAATCCGTGTCGTTTGTAATGATTGGATCGAAAATAAGGGCGCTACGATTTTTTGTGAATCAAGGGGTACGTATTTCTATTGATTTAGTTTGTATCGAAAATTTTTATTTTAGAGGGAAGCGCGGGAAATGACACCGGTTATAGTCACTAGGGTACGTAGGAACGTCCCTCGCAATATAAAGCAATTCTATTTTTTCATTTTTTCTCAAAAAGACATGGGTTAAAACCCATCGATTTTGAATTTTCAAAACGTTTTCCCAAAGCTCTGGAATAGCACGCCTACGGTTTCTTAGGCCTATCCGAAGCCAAAAAGGCTGCCAAATCCGATTCTGAATAGTTTTTAAAGATCCGTCCACAAATAACGGCGCTACAATTTTTTGAAAGTTCAAAATTGGCTCAAAATGAGCGCTAAAAATCGCAATTTTTTATTTTCGAAAAATTAACGTCGCACCCTATACATATTATACATGTATCTTATGTAAAAAAGCCTCAGGATTCCGAATCCGTGTCGTTTGTAATGATTGGATCGAAAATAAGGGCGCTACGATTTTTTTTGTGAATCAAGGGGTACGTATTTCTATTGATTTAGTTTGTATCGAAAATTTTTATTTTAGAGGGGAAGCGCGGGGAAATGACACTGGTTATAGTCACTAGGGGTACGTAGGAACGTCCCCTCGCAATATAAAGCAATTCTATTTTTTTCATTTTTTCTCAAAAAGACATGGGTTAAAACCCATCGATTTTGAATTTTCAAAACGTTTTCCCAAAGCTCTGGAATAGCACGCCTACGGTTTCTTAGGCCTATCCGAAGCCAAAAAGGCTGCCAAATCCGATTCTGAATAGTTTTTAAAGATCCGTCCACAAATAACGGCGCTACAATTTTTTGAAAGTTCAAAATTGGCTCAAAATGAGCTCTAAAAATAGCAATTTTTTAATTTCGAAAAATTAACGTCGCACCCTATACATATTATACATGTATCTTATGTAAAAAAGCCTCAGGATTCCGAATCCGTGTCGTTTGTAATGATTGGATCGAAAATAAGGGCGCTACGATTTTTTTTTTGTGAATCAAGGGGTACGTATTTCTATTGATTTAGTATGTATCGAAAATTTTTATTTTAGAGGGGAAGCGCGGGGAAATGACACTGGTTATAGTCACTAGGGGTACGTAGGAACGTCCCCTCGCAATATAAAGCAATTCTATTTTTTCATTTTCTAGCCAAAATACATGGGTTAAAACCCATCGATTTTGAATTTTCAAAACGTTTTCCCAAAGCTCTGGAATAGCACGCCTACGGTTTCTTAGGCCTATCCGAAGCCAAAAAGGCTGCCAAATCCGATTCTGAATAGTTTTTAAAGATCCGTCCACAAATAACGGCGCTACAATTTTTTGAAAGTTCAAAATTGGCTCAAAATGAGCTCTAAAATCGCAATTTTTAATTTCGAAAATTAACGTCGCACCCTATACATATTATACATGTATCTTATGTAAAAAGCCTCAGGATTCCGAATCCGTGTCGTTTGTAATGATTGGATCGAAAATAAGGGCGCTACGATTTTTTTGTGAATCAAGGGTACGTATTTCTATTGATTTAGTTTGTATCGAAAATTTTTATTTTAGAGGGAAGCGCGGGAAATGACACCGGTTATAGTCACTAGGGGTACGTAGGAACGTCCCTCGCAATATAAAGCAATTCTATTTTTTCATTTTTCCAAAAGACATGGGTTAAAACCCATCGATTTTGAATTTTCAAAACGTTTTCCCAAAGCTCTGGAATAGCACGCCTACGGTTTCTTAGGCCTATCCGAAGCCAAAAGGCTGCCAAATCCGATTCTGAATAGTTTTAAAGATCCGTCCACAAATAACGGCGCTACAATTTTTGAAAGTTCAAAATTGGCTCAAAATGAGCTCTAAAATCGCAATTTTTAATTTCGAAAAATTAACGTCGCACCCTATACATATTATACATGTATCTTATGTAAAAAGCCTCAGGATTCCGAATCCGTGTCGTTTGTAATGATTGGATCGAAAATAAGGGCGCTACGTTTTTTTTGTGAATCAAGGGTACGTATTTCTATTATTTAGTTTGTATCGAAAATTTTTATTTTAGAGGGAAGCGCGGGAAATGACACCGGTTATAGTCACTAGGGTACGTAGGAACGTCCCTCGCAATATAAAGCAATTCTATTTTTTCATTTTTATCAAAATACATGGGTTAAAACCCATCGATTTTGAATTTTCAAAACGTTTTCCCAAAGCTCTGGAATAGCACGCCTACGGTTTCTTAGGCCTATCCGAAGCCAAAAAAGGCTGCCAAATCCGATTCTGAATAGTTTTAAAGATCCGTCCACAAATAACGGCGCTACAATTTTTGAAAGTTCAAAATTGGCTCAAAATGAGCGCTAAAATCGCAATTTTTATTTTCGAAAATTAACGTCGCACCCTATACATATTATACATGTATCTTATGTAAAAAGCCTCAGGATTCCGAATCCGTGTCGTTTGTAATGATTGGATCGAAAATAAGGCGCTACGATTTTTTTGTGAATCAAGGGGTACGTATTTCTATTCATTTAGTTTGTATCGAAAATTTTTATTTTAGAGGGAAGCGCGGGAAATGACACCGGTTATAGTCACTAGGGTACGTAGGAACGTCCCTCGCAATATAAAGCAATTCTATTTTTTTCATTTTTATCCAAAATACATGGGTTAAAACCCATCGATTTTGAATTTTCAAAACGTTTTCCCAAAGCTCTGGAATAGCACGCCTACGGTTTCTTAGGCCTATCCGAAGCCAAAAGGCTGCCAAATCCGATTCTGAATAGTTTTTAAAGATCCGTCCACAAATAACGGCGCTACAATTTTTTGAAAGTTCAAAATTGGCTCAAAATGAGCGCTAAAAATCGCAATTTTTTATTTTCGAAAAATTAACGTCGCACCCTATACATATTATACATGTATCTTATTTAAAAAAGCCTCAAGATTCCGAATCCGTGTCGTTTGTAATGATTGGATCGAAAATAACGGCGCTACGATTTTTTTTGTGAATCAAGGGGTACGTATTTCTATTCATTTAGTTTGTATCGAAAATTTTTATTTTAGAGGGGAAGCGCGGGAAAATGACACCGGTTATAGTCACTAGGGGTACGTAGGAACGTCCCCTCGCAATATAAAGCAATTCTATTTTGTTCATATTTTTCCAAAAAAACGTAGACTAAAGTGTATGTGGGGGGTGTGTGTTTGTGGGAATAGAACATGTCGATTTCACTTTACCATTAGTAGATCTTAAATCCTTGCCCCATATTTGACAGCACATTATTCCTTTGTGTGTCAGAAGTCATGATAGTTCTTAGATGTTGTTTAATAATACTTAAATTAAAATAAAACACCCTTTCTTTATTTTATATTTTCTAATTACATATATCATAATTTTTTCGCCACCCTCTACGATGTGTATTGTGTTCTGTTTAATTTTAAATTTGGTTGTATCTTTTTACTAATAAGATTTTTTTTTTAAATAAGTTCTAAACTGAATATAGATTTATATTAATTTCAAATGCTTACTG